>OU343222.1:320044434-320298094 GCA_910596185.1 Chrysanthemum makinoi | reverse complement strand
AACTAGCCATTTAGAATATAATGCTTATTTGGCATGAGTGTTTGGATATTGTTTAAACGCCTTATTTGAAATGCTAAGATTATAATTGCATACAACTACGTTATCAAACGCTTCATAAAACAGTAGTTATTTGAAATGCTAAGATTATAATTGCGTATACAACTACGTTATCAAACGCTTCTATAAAAAAAGTTTACTAGTTTTGCCAAACATATGCTAATGTTTGACATGTTCTTCATAGTGGATCTATACAATTAGTGGTTAAAGAATAGACTTATTACGACTTAACTTAAGATACTCTAGGCTGTGTTTGGCATACTGCTTCTTGAAACGCTTAGAATATGATACTTTTTGAAACCCTAATAAAAGAACGGTTTAAGGGCTGTGTGTCTAAGCTTATCTGACGGGCTTATAAAAAAATTCAAAAGTCAATAAGCTCAATTTATATGGTTTGCGTGCTTATCAGTTTGAGCTTATGAACTCAACAAAGCTTTAAGCCCAGCTTGATAAGCTCTCAAAAAAAAAGAAGGGCTTATTGGCTTTTCAATTTCTCAGTAAGCTCATAAGCCCATCAAGTATGCTTTAGTAAACATCCCGTTATCTTTTACATCATTTGACGTAAATTTGACATAGTGTCTAGTTGTAACTTAAGTTAAGATATTCTAGTTGCTGTTGTTGTTTGCATTATATTGAAAATGCTGGATTATGATGTTGGAATACTAGAACTAGTGTTTAGTGTTTCTGTGATAATTGATTACTTGCATGTTTGCTTAGTTAATAATTGTAGTAAGTTGTTGTAAGATAAGCATTCAGTTGATGTCCCTGCTTAGATATTTGTATAGTAGTTGATAATTGCGAGAGGAAACAGTTGGAGTGTGTTTTAATTGTGAGAGAAGCATGTTAATACTATAATGAATTTACATGGGGTAAAGCTCTAGTGCTCTTTAAGTACAAATAAAACTTATTTTTTTTGGTAACCATGGTTTCTGACATTTTGGCCGCCTAATCTACTGGGTTTGAACCCACCGCCACATATACCTTATAAAAAGCTAATTGCTCATTACTTGTTGGTGATAGATAACAATCGAGCCAACCTTACTTTTGATTAAAAGTTTTTATTTATTTATTATTTATTTATTTATTTATTTTTTCCTTTTTGAGTTTGTTATTCTGCTTTAGTGGGACTTTGAGGTTTCTTAAATTCGACCCATGTCACTTGAATTTATACCGTATATGGAAGTTTGAGGGCTAGGCGTGTAGGTACGTAACAAGCCTTACACAACCCTACTCAGAATTGTGATTGGCTAATTAGGAAGCTCTAGCTGCTTGTAAGACCAATTGAGTGTAATAAGTATCCCTAATCAATATATAAGGCTGACTGAATAACTTCTTAAGTCTATTATGTAAAACAACTGAAAAAGACTTGAGTAGGAAAAACCATACTGATACCGCAACTCTGAATTGATGTAAGTATATATCAGTTTAGTAAATGACCCGAACCCTATGATACTGACACTAGAGTCTGTTGCTCTATCTGTTATTGCTGCCACAAATTTTGTATTTGGCCATATATGCGCTGGATTATTTAACATGAAGTCAGTACTTAAAAGTATTCTCTATAGCTTAAATTCTCTACTTAACAAAATATGGCACCTCAAAGGGTCATTCTTTTATGGTGTCTTGGCTGGTTTTTTGCCCTCTGCAAGTATAGTTTTCTTTAGAATCTGTTGTGTGAACATGTGTTTAACAATCTTAGTTTATGTTACAGCTTCTGAGCCTATTATTTCTTTGTAGAGGTAGCATTTTGACTCATTTACATATGAATGGGTATCCTTTACTTGATATATAACAGATCAAACTTGTATTAAGTTCTCAGTAACATCCTAAATTGCATCAAATACAATAGATATTACTATGGCAAGTTAAAACAGATTTTCTTTATAGATTTAAGTGACATAATAATAGTGTTCCCGGTCAACCTGACATGTAAAACAACTTCTATTAATGCTTTGGTTAATATGATGTGTAGGCGATCTCTTGACGGAAGGCAGTTGTGGGAGACGAGAGATGAGAGAAAATGGGGGCATGACAAGTTTGAGGAAATGTCTATGCATGAAAGGCCTTACAACGAGGTGAACTTTTTTAGTGCTTTCAGGGGTCAAAGCATGTTGTAAGATTCTTTTTCTTATGTAACTTGCGTTTTTCTAACACATTCTGTTTTTATTATAGGGTAGGAGGGCGCCTAGGGGCCGTAACCGAGGTCGTGGTAGAGGCAGAGGAGACAATCGTGAATTTTTACATGAAAATAGGACTAAAGCATTGGACAATAACTATCAAAATGGTGCACCCAAATCTGTGAGAGGCAGAGGCCCGAAAAGATATCGACCTGTTACAAAGAATAATGGTGAGGCTCCTGCAAATAACAGAAGGTTAGTAGAAAGATCTTTTTTCTTTGCTGTTACATTATTTAATTGATGAGAGGTTAGAAGATGGGCAGTTCATTTTTATTATAAACCGTAATAATTTGCTTTCACTTTTTTTAGAAGTCATCAATGAATAATTATTATGACTAAAAGCAATATAACTGCAACAATAGTCCAAATATTTGAACAAAACAGTTTAGAAGATTGCATGCTATTGATAGTGCACTTGGGATGGTTTTAATCCATTCATCCTCGCTCGCTTTTTGGCTTATATGACCCATATGAGACTATACATAATCGTAATCTGTTCGCTCATAAGTGACGAGGTCTAAAGTGCCACTTATATTTTAATGCCTCTTCAGTCATTTAATAGTATCTGCCAACTCTTTAGACCTTCGAAATCACTGGAAAAAGCTTCCCATGCAAGCACGGAAAGAGCATCTGCAGCCGCATCAACTTCAGAATTTAATCAAGTTTCTTCTAGAAGAAATACCGTTGCATCAAGCTTAAATTCCGCTTCTCCACCTTTCTATCCTTCTGCTTCCTCCAATCAAGAAATCAACTCCACACAAAAAGGAAGTACTCAAACTGGACATGTTTCTCGATCAAACAATATGCGAGAATCGAGTGTCTCTGATACTTTAGGCATGGAGAAACTGTATATAGATAATCCAGGCTCGTCTTATCAGGCTAGGAACAAGGGAAGAGGTCAAACTGGTCAAACACTGCCGGGTCAGAGAGTTTATCAACAAGTGCTTTCTCATAACCAAGCAAACCGAGTTCCTTCACAAAATCAACCTCATGCTTTCAGCAAACTCTAGCTTTCATCCTGCTGGTCAGCAGTTGAGGTCTCGTTCTGCTAGTGGATCTCAAGCATCTTCCACGCCAAAGGTTTCGGGTCCCATACATTCACTTGAATCTATAGAACTGGACTCATACGATTCTAAGATGCCATTGGCTGGCAAAGGAAAGGGTGGTAATCAAAACAATGGAAATAGTCCGTTGTGATACTGGAAATATTGGTGGTAATCACAGCGATCAAAACTTTCCTGGGGCTCCAACATTTTTACCAGGTAAAATATAATCCTCAAAATTTTATTTCTTTCTAGAATCTGAAATTTTATATAAATTTATAATTAAGATTGGTGTCGATGTGATAGGATTCCTAATGACTATTAGTAAAAATAAAAGAGAACACAAATAAGTTCCGGGTCTGCTTTTAAGAGGCTTAATGAACCCTCATAAATTATTAAATCAAGCATATTAAATATTCATGTCCTAACTCCTATGGATAGCGTTTTTCTATTTTGGAGATTATATAATTATGTAATTTTGCAATTAAATTCTAGATGACTTTACTTAACTTTGTGTGGATTGGTGTGCAGTTATGCAATTTGCAGGCCAACAACATCGTGGTGGTATTCCTGCTGTTGGCATGGCTTTCCCTGGTTATGTTGGTCAACCCAATGGGATAGGAAACTCTGAGATGACATGGTATGAAATTATTGTGTCAAATCAACTAATCTTCTGAATAACTTGATTTAGGAGCGTATATTCATTAAACATACCCATGGAATCCATAGGGCTAGTCATGTTACTTATATTTGTCTCTATACTTAACCGCATTGTTGACCATGGTCAAACTAGGTTACCTGTTCTGGCTGGTGCTGCTAGAGGCCTAGGTGCAACTGGAGCCATGGGAGCTGCATATCCACCTTATATCACAATGGATGGTTCTTATCATGCTCAGACATCGGGGCAGGCATCTTCTTTGGCTCCTGCTTTAAGGTCCGTGTTCAGTGCACATTAATGTATCAATAATTTGGCTGCTCGTTGTTTTGGGGTATTTTCGGAAGATATTTGTTTCTGTTTATTTAAATTGGCTTTTCTTTGCAGCAAAGACGGTGATGTGAATGAACCGGGCAACAAACTGAAACCTTTTCAGCGATCTGGTAAGACCTTGTGCCGGTTTTGAACCCTGGTTTTTGTAGTTTGTAGGTAGAGGCAATTTTGACATTTTTATATCTAAATTGCCGATTAGGGTTGTATCTATCTCAAAGAGGACAAATTGGTGAATTAAAAAAAAAAAAAAACGTACAAAATAGATTCGATGTAGAATGTGTATAAAGTTGATATAAAATGCATAAGTGATGATACCTTCTAGCCACTTCATCTTAAATTTACATTTTAAATGTAATAGTAGGGTCGTTGTGATCATATTTACCAGTCTGTTGTAGGGGTTAAGTCGTAAATAATGTACTTTTCAAAGTGTGTTTTGGTACCTGTAATTTTTAAAGTTGTAGAATAGCTATGTACTTTATAAGTGTTAATTTGGACGACGCGATGTGTCACGCTATAAATGGTGCCACGTGTCGACTTTCGGGTATGACACGCCATCGTCACGTACCAAATTGGAACACTTATGAAAGTACGTTCTATTCTACAACTTTTAAAAGTACACTCCAAAACGGTACACTTTGAAAAGTGCATTGCTATTCTATGACTTAATCCCAATCCAAAAATAGTAGACATAACAGTGTTTGCAGATCTAACGGAACTGTCCATTTTCCGACCGCCACATGTTACTGCTCGTATTCTTGCATCTTCTATATTTTTCAGCTTAACCTTGTAGTAAAGATCATTTGGTTAATATTTCAGAGCTTGCATGTGACGAGTTGGGGCAACGGCATAACAAAGCTCGCAGGCAAGTTCATATATTGATTATTTGTTGGTTCTTGGGTGTATCTATTGGGACAAAACTAGACTGGACAGTATATGGAACCTAGAACAGACCAATTTTAACCTGCCTGTGGTTTGGTTTCAGAAGCAATTTGGTCCCAAACCGTACCGTAATTTGAATACCAGTTTGTGATTTTGTAGTTTGAAAGATATAAATATCAAGTGATGCTTCATGTTTGAACATTGTAAATATAAAATGATGAGTAAATTGCATCAATGGTACTTTTGAGCTAATCACATGGACCGTCTATGTAATTTACTTAAAATGTTTTCCAACTTCCAGTATTAGAAGAATTCTGAAAAATACCCAGCCGTTCTTGGTTTATTATGTGCTATTGTTACTATCAACTTATATACTGGCTTACACTCTATTTTACTTTTGTGCCTTGAAATTATTTTTTTTTGGTTGCTCATTTGTACTCTATGCAGATACACTGAAATGAAGTTTGACCAGTGAAGCATTATATTGATGAAAACTTATTTGGATTCTGATGAATATCTATTTCCAACTATGTCTGATGAGTCGCGTGTTTGAAATTCTGAGTGTTACTTCCATGCTGCAATCCTTTGGCCCGTTGTGATACTCAGTCTTTGTACTGAGCACTTCGGGCAGCTTTAGTATTCCCAAATTAATTAAGGTAACTAAACAAACTACTTTCAACCTTTATGGATTATTTTATGTGCTTTATGTGTCACTTTTGTTGGTTCAAGGCTCTGCTGATGACTTGAGTTGAGTAATGAGTATCCGTATGTCGGTCCTCTTGCTCACATTTTAACAAGTTATGATAGATTTAGATTATTTATAGCGATGGCAATTGCAAATCATTTATATGAGTGGTTCCATTTGTGTCAGACATTGCCACATTGGTTAAAATGGGTTGAAAGCTCTGAAAAATTATTATAATGTTAATTCGTACAAGTTTATCTCTCTTAGTCGTCACAAAATATCTGATTATTATTTCCAAAAAAATATATAAACTGGCAGCTAAGTCTTAATGTTTTGAATGTGAACTTGAAATAGTCTACATAATCCATATTTCTTAGCGGAATATTGCTTTCTTTATTTTGTAAAATTGTTGATTCAGTTTTAACGACTATCTATTTGGCATTGGGAACCATAACCTTTCTGTCTACACCTACTTTTTCAGGTATATGTTTGAAAGCGTCTGCTTATATTGCACTTTCATAGCATTACATTGCAGCATGACAGATAGCAGCACTTTATTCACTATCCGGTAAGGAACTAAACCTCCAATTTATTAAAAATGTGAAGCTTTTTAAGTTCTCATAGTATTTAATAGCAACCAAGTTTCATTAATGTTCGACATAGGTCTGCCAAGTTTACACTTGTGACTCCTTTTGGTCACTAATGCAAAAAATGACCATAATACCTCCACTCAAGCAAAAACTTAAATTTTGATTTGTTAATGTCTGTGAGATAGGTGTTTGTTACTTATAAACAACTTTTTATCAAAAACACCCTCAAGTTTATACAAGTCTTATGTTAAAGTTTTCCTAAAATTTAATGAAATTTCACGACATATTTCAAACTTGAGTGACCTAGGTAGAACATTTCCGGAACATGATTGCTACTGAATGACATTGACCTGGTGTTAAGTTATTTATCTATATCTACACTTCATATAATGTAGGAAGACCACTCCCTCATGTTAATTACTAAGACATTTTAAAACTTAAAATTTATGCAATACAACTATAAATGCATGTGGTACAATTAACTTATGCATCAACATATATATTTAACACCTTGAATTAATGTAAATATTTAAACACCCCTCATTGCAAAAATGCAATCGATAAACCACATGGCACAAATCAAACAAGATATTATAATAAAAAACTCTTCTCAAACACACTAAAACATTCCTGAAATAAAAATTAGTACTATTTATCAAAAAAATAAAATAAATAAATAAGTAAATTAATAATTAAATGGTATGTCTATGTTCTTACTATCTAATTTTAACATAATATAGTTTGTCATTATTTGAAGTTTTTAGAACCTAAATTTCCCGTCTTCTATTAAGTTATTGTCACGAAAAACGTAATATCAAAAAACATTGTGTTGAAACATTTAATTATAGGGTACCACCTTGCTTGTACTTTATTAGCTACAAAAATATTATGAGGCTAATAGTTTTATTGGTTTGATATCTCAATCCAAAAAAGGTTTTGATAAAATTGTGGTAGTCTTGGTGGTGGGCAAACTGAATGGTCCATTTTGTATCTCTTGGTTTTGATGTTAAGGATTGGACCCGGACTTTCTGTGTATTCAATGATGATGATGATGATATTTTTTATTTTAAATCTGAGTTGATATATATATATATATATATATATATATATATATATATATATATATATATAGGGGGGCCTTTATTTTGAGCCTCTTAAGTGTCGAGCTGCGAGAACTCCCTAGACCAATCATATTTTTATAAATGTTAAAGATTTTTATTTAATCAAAAGGGTATAATAGTAAAAGACAATTTTTATGTTATTTATGGTTTTTTTTATTAAATTCGTTTTTCAAAATCCCATGATTTTAGGAACCTTTTTTTTAATAAAATATCGTTTTTTAAAATTTCCTTATTTTTCGAAATTAAAAAAACTATTTTTTTTTTTGGTTTTATTTTTTTCAACATGCATTTATCAAAAAGTCAAGTGCATATGTGTTTTTACTTTTAAATAATGTAAATTTAAATGTGTTTCTAGTATACAATTATTCAAACTTTAAAAGTCTTTTGCTTAAAAAGTTAATTGCATATATGTTTCTAGTATACATTCTTTCAACTTCTAAAACTAAAACCAATAACATAAAAGCTATACATATGACCTTTAGATTTATGACAAACCATGAATATTATACACAAAATTTGGTATCAAATGAAATACAATTTAAATATAAATGTATCATGTTTAATATACATGTGCACGCCTTTCAAAAACATATGTGCACGCCTTTCAAAAACATATGTAGCGTCTTCAAGAACGTATATTTGAAGTTTCTCATCGCATTTATTCAAACATGTGTGCACGTCTTTGAAGAACATATGTGCACACGTCTTTCAATAACATATGTGCACGTCTTCAAGATTATGTGTGTTTGAAGTTTCTCATGGAATTCATTCGAACATGTGTGTATGCCTTCAAAAAAACATATTTGCACGCCTTCAAAGAACATGTGTGTTTCCAGTTTCCTAAAATCGTAAAATAATTAGGATTAGATTATAGTATAGTATGACAAAATACAATAACAAAATAAAACCACATCATCACACAACTTAACATAACAATTTGCTAGAACATATGTGTACTTCCAGATTCTCATCAAATTTGTAAAAACATATGCGCACACCTTCAAAGAACATACATGCACACCTTAAAAAATCATATTTCCCCAAACGCCGCTTATTATCATCATGTATTTATGTGTGCATCCACACTAGAACTTCAATGTTATTACCATCTTCATTAAACATACCCAAAAACAATTAAACTACAAACAATTAAGAAAAAAAACTTTTTAATCATAACAACTAGCATAATACATATACACAATTTAAACATATATGCATCCTCATATGAACTTTAAAACACATATGTACACCACTTTAAACACATACAAATAATTATATTACGTAACACCTATGCACATTTACTGATGTGTAAGTTTATCATCTAATCTTTTTACATCTAATATAATGTATTTGATTCAATTTGATGAACCAAGTTAACACAAAGTTAAAAAAAACTGCCTTTTAACGATTTCGAATACGAACAGAAAGAGAATCTATACATTTAAATAAAGACATGTTATACATGGTCTTATAATAAATTAACATATTTAAAAGATTATAAAAATTTACTCTCCACATATGCACACCAATGCCAAATTCCTGAAGACGTAAAAAAACAAACAAAAACATTGACTATATAAAATTGTGATACCTTTTTTTACGAATACCAGCAAAAGACAATGACCATTATCCCTTAATAAATTCAAGATCATTAAATATTACCATAGCCACATAAACAAAAGCCAATTCGAAAATAATACGGAGTAACTATAATATTTAAAATCACATTCCATACGAACCTTATATCACTAGACCCCAAGAGTAGAAAAAAATGGGTTTGCTTGTCACATATTCAATTATGATATTTAATAATAAATCGCCCTTACAAATTGATAAAGCAAATAATGATTTACCTTTGGTTCGTTGTACAAAATTCCAACAATGGATCGATTTATAGATGTTGATGGAGACGTGAGTATAAGAAGAATACTGATTTGGGGATCATAGTGGTGGTTGTAGTTTTTTCAGTCGACAAACAGAGTAATTACTTGTGGTGGGTTGTGATTTTGACCAATCCTAAATAACCTCTGCAAATAATGACCGACATTTTTGATTTTCTTGTAAGAGTAGTGATATGTGGGCCTAATAAATGGATTAAAGATGGGCCTATCTTAAATGAGCATGCAATTAAATTATGCGTCATTTTTGATAAATCATCTTTAGGTCCATTTTTAGGCCTATCTATCATTTTTCTTCTTGTAATACCCTTATTGCCCTTATTAAAATTTCCATGGTTTTTCACTTGTTTACAAAACTTCCTAATCTTTTCTCTAATGACAAAAATGGCACATCATCTCATCCATTAATTAAATGATCCAACACTTGAGTTCAAAGAGATTACTTAAAAAGGTTAGAAATAAAGTTACTATATATATATATATATATATATATATATATATATATATATATATATATATAGTGTATCTTTTAAAACATGTTAAATTCTGAAAAACTATCTTTTACTCCTAATAATACATAATGTACATGATATCAATGCAAAATGGCATTATTGAAAATACGTGTAAATTAATTTAGGAAATGTTTAAATCAGGGGCAAAGTGGGAATTTAATTATCCCATCAAAATAGGATCACATACAAAAACAGTTTCCCAAAAACCTGTGTTTTATTTTTCACACCAGTCTCTCTCTCAATTGCTTCCTCTCAAGAACCCTAGCAGCCAATCCTCACCCCGTCTTTTCCAGAAAAAAGATGACGAAGATGATCATCATGTCGCCGGAATATAAACGAACATAAACGAGTTTGAAGAAATTTATCATCTACGAATCATGTAAGTTACATTAATTCTTGTTCTTTTAATTCGATATCCTTTGATAAAAAAAGCGAATTTAATTATTATGCGGAAAAGTTAATTTGTTTATTTTTGGTGTCTCTTATGAATCATGTATATTAGTTACTAGATCTAGTTCTTTTTTACGATTTGATAATATGTTTATATTAGTTACTAGATCAAATAGTAAATATCTGATGGCTTTGTATTGGATTTTATTCTCAGATCTACAATAGCAAAACGTGCCCCCAATAATTGATTTTAACTTCTACTTTTTTTAAATATGTTACATATCAAGTGTGCTAAGAAATCTCCCGGTCACATGTCGTTATGAGATCCAAACTGTTAGAGGCTTGACCGAATCTTTTATGTTACCTATAGTTATTTATAGTTATTTTGTTGTTTTGATGCTTTTTTTATTAATACTACGATATAGCCTGGTAATATTTATGTTGTTAACATTGTTGACGTTATTTATGGTGAATGCAGTTTTATCAACAAGAGTCTAAGAAACTTCGTCAGCAGGTACAAATGCTTCAAAATACTAACAGGTGAACAAGATACAAGTGTTTCATATTCTTAGATGTTTATGTATAAAACAAGATGTTTACGTATAAAACATAGATGTTTACGTTTAAAATATATATGTTTTCGTATACAAACATATATGTTTACGTGTAAAACCATATATGTTTGAGAACATGATGTTTTTAAACATGTATGTTCCAAACATGTATGTTTTAAAACAAGTATGTTTCATAAAATGATTGTTTAAAAACGAAATGCTTAAAACAAGTATGTTCAAAACATGTATGTGTTTATACGTGTGTGTATATTATCTAGAAAACACATAGACACTTTACTATTTGAAAAACATAAATTGTAAAAATATTATTCCAAAAACATTAAAAAAAATTTAAATTTAGGCCCTCATACATGTGTTTATACGTGTGTATATTAGTTTGCGTTTATTTTTCCTAATTTTATACTTTTCTTTGTAACAGATGTAGCTGAATTAAAAGAATGATGACAAGTGTGTGTGCACATTTGTCCGGTCTTCAGAACATTGAAAGGAGCTTGCACATATGTCCAACTTAGAACTTTGGCGACTACAGTGTGCATATATGTGCGACTTCTGAAAATGTTGATAACAAGGAGTGTGCACATATATCTGTTTGCGTTAAATATTACTTGTACACATGTGTATAGATAGATTAGATTCATGTATTTCTGCTTCTTAGAAATTTGTATTTAATTGTATATCAATCGATATTGGATTTTGTATTTAACATGTATGTTTTTGGTTTTATATAAACTTACTTATCTAGAAAACATGTATGCACTTCACTATGAAAAACATGTATGTCGAAAAAACAATTTAAAAAACCAAAATAATAAAATTAATTCATAAAAACACATATGCACTAAATCAGTTTTAAAACATGCATGCTCGGAAAAAAGCAAAAAAAAAAAAAAAAAAAAAAATTGAATGTTTTTAAAAAATAGGATTTGTTTATTTTAAAAAAATCAAAAACAATATAAAATTGACTTTTACTATTATACCCTTTTGGATTAAATAAAAATGTTTAATAATTCAAAAATGCTATGTTGCATTGATATGTTGGATAATATGCATTACTAGGAGTACATAAGGGGTTCTCGCAGTTCTCGCACTTAAAGGGGTTCTCGCAGTTCTCGCACTTAACAGGGTTCTCAAAATAAAGGCCCTATATATATATATATATATATATATATATATATATATATATATATATATATATATATATATATATATATATATATATATATATATATATATATATATATAGATTTATGTTCATATGGTGAACACTTTAAAGTGAAATACAATAGGCACCAATTAAATTGTGACACATGGCATTTTAAGTTGACAATTGAAAATGAAGCATTAAAATTAAAAGAAAACTGTTAATTTATTTATAAGGGTATAATGGGTAATTTCTTACACCTCATCTAATTGCCTTATACATCATGTGGCCTCCTCATTCACACAAAATGAAAATTGCTTTTCTTCCTCACTTGTTTCTCCATGAAACCCGCGCCCATGCTCTCATTTTTCCACAATACTCGCTTATTTTGGCTTTAGTTTCTCGATCGAATATGAAGATCTATATATATTTATTTAACTTTGTAATTGAGATGGATTTATTTAACTTTCGTTTCTCTTATCTTGTTGTGGCAATTTTTTTTATATTTTAAATCTAATCTTATTTAAAAGATCTGAAATTATTTCATTTAGTTTGTCGCCTCGGTTTGTATGATGAACCATTTCGGAACCTTAGGCTGCGTTAACATTCCGGAATCTGGGTTTGAATCATAACATTGCCGCTACGAATTTCGTTGTTACGGTGGTAAAATGCCGCCGTCGTTAATTATACATATTCAAGAGGATAAAAGTGGTTTATTCTTGATGGTGAATTTGGTGATACGTATTCTTGATTTTTTGTTTTTGATACTTTTTTTTAGATCTTAAAGATATGAAGTATATATAATGTATCACTGTTTTTTGGATTATGTTTAAAGGATGTCTATTAGTCTATTTTTTATTCATGTTTTAAAGTGGTTTATTTGGTGGATTATTGGTGATGTATGACGCATCAGGTAATTTATCATTGATGTGCATACCTTGCTAAGGTAATCTTATTTCATGTATAGATGTGTCTTAACGGTTGGTGCATAGCGATGTAGCTTGTGTGTATCTAAACATTAACCGTTCAATGTTTTTTGTTCAAGGTTTTACGAAGTAAAACCCAACTGTGAATTAAAAATGTATAAAAAATATTAGTGTGTCATCGTAAATGTAACTAAAAATTTATTGTGTTTCAAGAAATTTAATGTCACTAGAAATGTGTCACTAAAAATATATCATGAAACTATATGACACTAAAAAATGTGTCATTAAAAATGTAGTATCAAGAAATTATGTGTCACTAAAAATATATAATAAAAGTATATGTTACTAAAATTGTGTCATTAAAAATGTGTCCCTAAAATTGTATCATCAAAATATGTTACTAAAAAAGTGTCATTAAAAAAATACAAAAAATGAATTCAAGAAAAAAATTGAGCCCGTATATGTGAATTAAGTCTTCAAAAAGTGGGATACACTATGCCACTCTTAACTCATTTAATTACAATATTGCTATTATCAATTAATTGTTCTACATAAATGCAAATCTCATCTATATAATTGATCCAATGGTCCACAAGTGTGCTTATTGTTTTCTATTTTAAAGTGTACACTACAATACACATATATATATATATATATATATATATATATATATATATATATATATAGGTAAAGTTAAAATAAAAAGACAAATATCCGTAAAAAGAATAAAAATATTTATTTATTTTTAAAAATTTTCCAAAAATTCCAAAAAAATTCCACAAGATCGGGTATGTTGGTGCATAAAACTTTTGTGAAAACATTTTTTGTAATTTTGAGTTTTGATACATTTTTTAATGCACAAAAAATGAATTTTGATCTTAGAAAAAATTTTGATGCACAAAATTTTCAACTTGTTTTAGTTAGATGCTTGATGTTACTTTGATGAAAAAAGTCAAAGAAGTTGGGTGCAAAACCAATTTTTGATGCACAAAAAACAATTTAATCTCATGGCGTATTTTTTATAATTTTTTGGAAAAAATATCAACTTTAGAAAAAAGTTTTCACAACTTTTCATGCACCATCATCTACCGATCTTGTGGAATTTTTTGAGAATTTTTCGAAATTTTTGAAAAAAATCTTTTTATCTTTTTCTGAGATATTTGTCTTTTTATTTGATATATATATATATATATATATATATATATATATATATATATATATATATATATAAATAACAAATATAAAAAGCGAAATGTGTGGTTGCCTCTTTTCCCTAGACACAACAACACAAACTCAACAATTTCTTGCACCTCAACTCTTTCCGTCAACTTTCATCAACCTTTGCAGCACATTCTTTCTCATCTTCTCCCCTCAAATTTTGCTTGTTTTATTATTTAAAATATTACCTATATTAATTAACACAATAGATATAACTAAACATTTTTTCATTAGTTTAAAATAAAACATTACAACTTAATAAAAAAACATTACTTGAAAATTTAAAAAACACAAACATAAATATTACATTTAGTCTTCAAGATTTTAATTTCCTTTGATTTGTTCTTTTCGTTTTTATCATGCTCTAAGTATTTTTTCGCGCATACCTTCAAACTCCATATAGTAGAAGTCCAAACTTTGTTTCTTTGTTTGTCTTCATTTTCCTTGACTTGGATATAAGGGGTTGTATGGATTTTGTGGTAATTAAAAGTTGCGGCTTGAAAATTGACCGGTAGTGATATGGTTGTTAGTTGTAATGAATGTGTGATGTATTGAAAATAGGATTAGGTGATGACGGTGTACGATGATATTTATGACGGGATCGTCGAGATGAAGTTGGTGTCATTAAATCTTGAGATGATTTGTTTGCCTCTATTTGAGATTAAATTTTGAAGTGAAATATGAAGGTGTGTATTAGTTTAAAATTTAAAGAAGTACAGATCGAATCGTGTATTTTAAGGATATTTATAAGATAAATTTAAGATCGAATTGTGTGTTTGAAGGATATTTATAAGATAAATTTAAGTTAAAAGGAAGTAAAGGAAACAATTATAAACGTTAGGCGAAGGGTGTTTTTTAGAATGGAGGTGATTTACACACTTCATTAAATGATTTGTACATTTAAAATTATTGTGTCTTGATATTTATATCTTTATGACGGTGAAAATAAGTAAAAAGTGATGTAAGGGTATCAATGTCAAAACACATGATGTCAAAACACAATTTGAGTGTTCAAATAAGGTGCAAATATTTTTTATTTATTTTGCATTTTCCCGCATTAAATGATTTCTCTTGTTTCCGGGCACTTCAAAGTCTACTTCCTACTTTCTTTCCCACCCCACACCATCAAGGCTTAAAGATAAGGTGTAGAAATCTCTTCACTCTCTTTCTTCCGAATTCCAAATGCTTAAAAGTCATTCACTATATCTTCTTCAATGATTTAGATGTTGCATTGAGGTCAAGTAAAACCAAACCCCGCTGGAGACCACCTCTAAGCTAACAGTTGTCGGAGACCACAACCAGCAACAACATTTTCCAGGTGTAATTTAGTTTGTTTCATGGTATATTTTTTCTCTTCTTTGCTGTCGGTATCTAGCTTCTCAAGTTGGAATAAAGTGTTATAGGGTTTTGGTCCGTGTGTGCTATATATAAGCAGGTTTTATATTTGTTTAGAAAGAGAACAATTGCTTATCAACCACTCTCAAAAACTGCTTATCAACTTTTGTCCCCACTTATTCTCTTTGTGAATTGTGTCCCATTTAGCTGATACATAGTACTTATATCAATAACATACATATACAATGTCAACGGTAAATGAGTGGCAACACCTCAAAATACCTTTTGATGAGATAGAAGTAGCAACTGAAAACTTCAAAACGTTTATCGGACGAGGTGGATATGGTTCGGTATTCAAAGGAAAACTCCTTGTGTCTGGAAAAGAGACCATGGTTGCTGTAAAGAGGTTAAATGAGCAGTTCGGACAAGGTTTAAAGGAGTTTCAGACAGAGATTCAATTGTTGTCTGGTCAAAAACATCCAAACCTCATCTCTCTTGTCGGTTATTGTGACGAGCGAAGAGAAAAGTCTATTGTTTACGAATATGCAGAGCGTGGAAGTTTGGATCAGATATAAGGCGTACTAGAGAAACCAATTCTACTACTCTTACGTGGTTACAAAGACTCAAGATTTGTGCTGATGCAGCTCGTGGTTTAGATTACCTCCATCGTCATGTTGGAGGCCATCGGACGATTATCCATAGGGATATAAAAAGTTCAAATATTTTGATCGATGAGAATTGGGTTGCTAAAATTGCTGACCTTGGATTGTCCAAGTTAAGCGTAACAGGTTTTGGAATGAGTGACATTGTTTCAAATGGTTGTGGGACACGAGGTTATTGTGATCCAGTATACAACTCTACGGGAGTCGAGACCAAAAAATCTGATGTCTATTCATTCGGTGTTGTTTTATTCGAAGTTTTACGTGGGAGGTTGTGCCTCATTGACAGAGATGATGGATTCACGCTATCAGGCATATCGGCCAAAAAGTACTACAAAAATAACCCCTTGGACAAGATTATTGATCAAAGTTTAACGGAACATATTGGCTCGTACTCCATGATCAAATTTGCAGAAATTGCATACCGATGCTTGCACGATAATCGTAAGCGGCGACCTTCTATGAATGTTGTCGTGAAAGAACTTGAGGAAGCATTGAAATACCAGGTGCAGGGGCGGTACCACAATGGGGGCAGTGTGGGCAACTGCCCCCACAAAATTTACTCGAATAATGTCGATTGATCAGGGAATTTCATTTTGCCCTCATAAATGGGTAAATAGTATAACTGTGAAATTTTATCCGATAGCTGCATCACGGTCAAGTGGTTAAGGATATTTATACTTTCGTTGAGATATAATGTTCAATTGTTGTGCTACTCTATAGATTTTTGTGACTTTTTGTTATCCAACATTTTTATTTTTGCTTCAACTACTTGTGATAATTTCGATAAGAAAAAGTAATACTAGCATGTGCTAAATGAGCTATGCTACAACTACAAAAGGTTTACAAAAAACATCCAAAAAATGAGATGTTATGTTTTGATTGGGTTAATAAAAGAGAAGAGAGATAAGTTAATACAAAAGCCACCAATCAAAACATAACACCTCATTTTATGGATATTTTTTTGTAAACATTTTATCTTTGTAGCATAGCTCATGCTAAATATTGTGCATATCATCATCAATTCTTAGGTTTGGTTCTTACATGCATATAAATTCCGAAAAATTCACTTTCATTAAAAGTAAAATCGATTTCATTATAGCAACAAATGTCGAGTTACTGACATGACCCGACTGACACATACTTTTAACTTTTGCCCCCTCTTAAAAGTTTTTCTGTTACCGCCCCTGACCAGGTGAGTTGATCTTCACCTGTTTTATTAATGGATCTCACACGGTTTTTATAATTTAGCACATATATATCATATGTAAAATTTAAATTAATTTTTCTATAGGAGGATGCAAATGACGAGTATTGGGATAGTTTGATCAAGATGCTCAAAATTCCTGGTAAGGTCTATGCTTATACAAAAGAGTTATTTACACAAATAACGAGTATTGGGATAGTTGATCTGCTCTGGTTTTTGTTATTTAATGGTCTATTGTACCTTCTTGTGTTTATTGCATTATTTGCTGTTATGCAAATTATTGGACTAGTAATTGACGTAGTAATTGAAGTGTATGATGCAATTATGTATAGAGATAGGCATGTGAACCAAGATCGGTTGTTTGTTGTTTGTTTTATTTGTTTAGAATTCTATAGGTTTTACTCTTTTCTTTCAAAAGAGCTTAGAGATTCTTCATCTACAGTCTTCACAATGTGGACGATTGATGTTACTTCTTCGATATGCCGCCTAGTGTTACTTTTTGAAGTTATTTCTTAAATAAATTAATGTAAAACCTTTGATTTCCTAAAGCACATCACTAGTTATAATACCCGTGCAAGCACGGGGTTTTGACAAAAAAAAAATTATTTTGTATTAATACTGAATATTTTGTATTTAAAGGTAATTACATATAATTATATACTTATGCACGAGTTTTCCATTATATATTAATATCTATTATAATTTGTTAAAATAAAATTTTGTAAAATTTCTCTGAATAACTCAAGATTTAACTATATTTATGAGACATATATGTTGATGTTGCTATTTAAATTTCACTATCGATATTATGTTGTCCACAAGATGCGAGTTTAGTAACACATAATTAGCGTCGATGAAGTTAAAATATATTCCTTAAAGTTTAAAAAAATTGTTTTTTCACATATCCTTATATAAATAAATAAGAATTACATGATTCGTTGTTATAAGTCAATCACGTATATTTTTTTTCATATTACAAGAACCGTACTTACATTTGATAATTATATTTTCGTTTTCAAAAATTTAGCGTATTTAATATTCAAATTCGTGTCCACATAATCATACTTTTAAAATAAAATAAATGAGTCCTTACTGAACTTATATAATAAAAGAAATATTTTGATATTTATAATCCTATGCATATTTATATGTTGTAATTTTAAAACAACATATATCGTATTTTTAATATATAGAGTATAGGGGGTATAAAGTATAAAAGTGAGTTTGTTTAATTTATAAAGTTATTATAAAACATGAAAACTTATAATATTACACTTAACCTTATATAATTTTTAAAAATTCAACCACTAAAGATTTATTAATTACCTCATTTTTTTTAAGTTTTTTTTTTACAAATATTGTTATAAGTATAATCGCGTATATTTATTTTTATATTAAAGTAACCCGTGCTTACAATTTGATAATTATATTCTCGTTTTCATGAATTGGTAGTATTTAAAATGTAAATTCGTGTCCACATAAGTTAAACTTTAAAAATGAAATAAGTGGGTCCTTATTGAACGTAAAAAGTAAAAAAAAAATTGATACTTATAATCTTATGCAAATTTATATATTGTTATTTTAAAACAACATATACATTGTATTTTTTAAGATATAAAATATAAAGGGTATAAAGTATTAGGAGGTATTTGTTTATAATCCAAAGTTATTAAAAAACATGGAGGCTTATAATATTACACTTAACTCTATATAATTTTTAAAAATTCAACCACTAAAGTTTTATTAATTACCTCTTCTTTTTTTTAAGTTTTTGTTTTCACAAATTTGACACATATATTTTTATGTGTTTTTTCTATCAACCAAAATTTTTCACCAAATTTATTAAAGTTTGACCAAAATCAATTTAATTTTGACTTTTATTAACCAATCACATTACATGATTTTGCTTACGTGGCGAAATCGAACTCTCTTATTGGCCCAATTGTTTTTTTAATAAGAATGAATTCTCTCCGATGACCAGGACCACATTAAGTTCTTGCTTGATCGATGACAAGTAAAAAAAAAAAAGTGTGTGTAAATATTGGATGAAAAAACAACCGATTTTCATTTTTGGGTTGCCTCGACCGATCCTCGACCTACACACCACATTGGTGAGGATAACAACAAAGTTAGTCATAACATCAAATAAGAAAACTTCATATTAGAACAAAAGGGGTGTTTGATATGCTTATTAAATGTGTTTATTGGCTTATTTAATTATCATAACACAATAAGTTTATGATAAACCTATAAGTTTTTTTGAGAAGCTTAGTAAAAAAAACCCTGAACTCACAACTAATTCTATCATAGCTTAGTGTGTTTATAGTAAAAACACAAATATTATGCGTAGAACTTTTCAATAAAACATGAAAAAAATTGGTGTGTATTACAAAAAGTTAAACCATAAAAAAGTTACTAAAACTATCACTAGATATAAAGGCATAGAGAAGTTCTCTTGAAGTCTCTTTCGGATTCTATTCGGAAGCAAAAAGGATTAACACATAAATCATAATTATAGAAGAATGGTTGTATCTCACATCCGTGATTACCAACTCAATAACATTATCGCAGTATAGTAACGTAATAACTTGATTAAAAACTATATATTCTTGCTTAATAATTCTCATGTACATACTTTTATTTCTTTACAACGGCTAACTAATAAGTTGTTTTTTGTTTGTTTTTTTTTTTTTTTTTTTTTGGATGAAACATCACGTCAATGAATAAAGTTAGGTTATCACCTACTACGTTTTTTTTAGGAGGTGATTGTTATGAAATAAAGATTGTGATGCGTGCATTTTTTTATAATTTAAGGAAAACACCTTCTAAATTAACCAATATATGACTATCTAACCCATGTGTTTTTTTTTTTTTTAATAATTAGCTTTGTAAAACGTTTTTAACTGACAGACATGTTGAGGTTGAGGTTGATGTTGTTGTTTAACTTTAACTATTAATATCATGTTGTAAAAGATTTGCGAGTTTAGTAGCACATAATGAACGTTGATAAAATTAAAATATACTCTGTAAAGTTTTTAAAATGTTTTTATGGATATCCATATATAAATTTTAAATAAGAATTCAAGAGTCGTTGTTATAAGTAGAATCGAATATATTTATTTTCATATCACAGTAACTCGTGTTTACCATTTGATATTTATATTCCCGTTACTAATATTATAAAGTATAGGGGGTATAAAGTGTAAGGGGTTATTTGTTTTTTTTTCTAAAGTTATTAAAAAATATGAAAACATCTAATTTTACACTTAGCTCTATATAATTTATTTAAAATTCAACCACTAAAGTTTTATTAATTACTCCCTCTTTTTTTAAGTTTATGTTTTCATAAATTTGACACCTATATTTTTATGCATTTTTTTTTACCCAAATTTCTCCACCAAAATTATTAAGTTTGACTAAAACCAATTTAATTTTGACTTTCTATTGACCAATCATATTGCTCGATTTTCCCTACGTGGCAAATTCGAGCTCTCCTATTGGTTTAATTTTTTTTCAATAAGAAATGTTTTTCAAAAAAACTCCGAAATGATGTAATTATTTTATTATATAAAAGATTAATGAATCTAAAAGTTTTTCTACAAGTATCTAATATTTTTTCGGTTAGGTTTAGATTAGAATTGATGTATAAGCCCAAGTGTTAAGCTATAAATATTAGGTCATATAAGGGTGAGCAAAACCGACCAAGAACCGAACCGACCCGGCAAAACCGAGAAAAACCGAACTGAACCGAGTAACATCGGTTCGGTTCTCGGTTTAGGTTTTACCGATTTTTGGTTTTCGGTTCGGGTCGGTTTGGGTCGAAAACTGAGAAAAAACGACTAAAACCGAGCCGAACCGGCCAAAACCGGACCGAACCGAACCGAGTAACTTCGGTTCCATTCTCGGTTTGAATTTTTTCCTTTTTTGTTTATCGGGTCGGGTCGGTTTTTGTCGGGTCGGGTTTGACCCGATGCTCACCCTTACAGGTCATAAGTATTATCTTATTATTTAATCAATTCAATTAATCAATATATCACGTCTTACGTAGTTGTTAACCGGTTTTTGTACTTTAATGTGATGCAAGAAAGGTCTTGGTTAAAAGGCATTATGATTGGAAGTAGGGGTGGCAATTCAGGTCGGGCTCGGGTTGGCGGGTTCGGGTTAATAGGTTGGCGGGTCAGAAAACCTCAACCCAAACCTGACCCATTTAAATCATCGGGTCAGCAATGTCAACCCTAACCTGTTTACACATAACCTGAACCTAACCCATTTAACCCGTATATATACTTGGGTTGGCGGGTTAAATATGTTACATGAGTTGAATAGGTTAAACGGGTTTCGGGTTGACCCGTTTAACCCGTTTTATTTATAAAAGTTGGCACATTACGTGAGTTAAACAGGTTTGTGGGTCGACCCGTTTAACCTATTTAACCAGTATAATAAAATATAAATAATTTTAATTTAAGAAAAAATCTTAAACGGGTTGGCGGGTCGACCTGTTTAATTTTTTCCCAACCCGAACCTGACCTGTTTAATAAACGGGTCAGATGGTCAACCCAAACCTGACCCGAAATCTATTTAGACTCAACCCGAACCTGTTATTTTTCGTGTCGATTTCAGGTCGGGTTTCGTGTCGGGTCAAAAATTGCCACCCCTAATTGGAAGCACATAAATGAAAGTAAAAAATTTACCTTGTGCGTTTGGAAGTAAAATAGGTACCGTGCTCGAAGAAAAGTTAAACACCCAAAGCGTCGTTGAATCATAGTCCTTTGATAAAGAGTATTGTTGATATTTGTTGTAGTTTAATAGTCATAATTGCACAAATTGAAATATCCTATAGTGTTACGCACAAGTTGGTGTTTTAATGTAATAAAGGGGGTGTTTGGGTAAAGTTAGCTCTCGCTTTTCGTTGAGGTAAAAAATGTACATATCAATCGATAAAACACCCTGTTAGTCAAAATTTAATCAAACGTTCCACTCACCATTAAAAAAAAAAAAAAAAACTGCTAAAATCTAATATTTTTTGCATTTAATAACATTCAGCTCTATTTTTCTTACCAGCACCTATTGTGTGTCTGAGTTTCTGTTAGCATTACGAAATATTGATAAAGTGATGGTTATTCTATATTTCATGAACCTTGTATAATACGTTGTAATAGTTAGATAGATTAGTAACGGGCTAGTTGGTACGGGCTAAACTAGTTTATATCTAGTTAAGTAAGGATTTTTATGCAATACGTACAAGCCCGATACAAAACCAAAGCCCAGCCCACGAAGCCCATAGGGGCGTGTAATGATGTATAAATACCTCCAAATGCTCTCATTTGTAGGTTTGGAAGCATATTGTATGTGTGTGTTTTTAGAGAGTGAAGTAAGAGTACACATAGTTCTTTCACCACCTCTCCTTCTTCTCCCTCACGTCTCACCTTCTCTCTATATATTGTGTTTGTTTGATTGATTATAGGGAATATGAACATGGTATCATTCGCCAAACAACGACCTAGGAGTGTTTGTTCGCTTAGATCACTTTTTTGGTTGAATTTTGAGTCCAAAATGGTTTAAAAAGTTCATAAATGCGTTTGGTCTTCATGATTTGATTTTTACGTGTTTTGTTAATCAAGTTGTTGTTTTTTGAGTTGTTATAGAGTTAATATAAAGGATTTTTCAAAAAGAATGGGTCAAGACGGTAAAATTTTGAGTTTTTTAGGCATTTTTAGTGAATTTGTGCGTTATTTATTGCCAGATTTTGAGTCTCGGTATCTTGAAGCCGAAATAGATACCGAGCTCGGCCTTTAGTACTTGTGTAGTGAAAAAGTGAAAGGTTTTATGGATATTTAAATATATGTATGTCCGGATTCGAACTTGAGACTTCGGGATTGCACACATTACGTATGAGAGTTGATGTTAATAATTAATATATAAAATGTTATTATTAATTATTAGTCACGAAATAAAACATAACGATAGTTAAATATTTAACGAGGTTTAGTTAACGGTCGTTAAATGTAAACTACGAGGACTAAGAATGAAATTAGTGGACAAGAAGGATCTGGAATCCCTTTGGGATGGCTTGGCCGGTCGTGGGCTACCCAACCCAAGGAGGTGGGATTTCTTGGTCACCAAGTTTTGAGAATGTATATATACAAACCCTTGTATTAATTATTCTCCTAATCTTTGATCACCAATAACCTAATTTCTTCCTCCTCTCCTCTCTCTTGTCTTTGGCCGATCGGTTCCAACCCTCCCCATAGGGTTTCGATTTTCCAAACTCAAGAAACAAGTGTTTGGTTTTATTTGTGATTCAAGGAACTAGCTTTTCACATCAAATCGCTAATAGTACGTGTGTACAAGAACGAAGGACAAGCACGCTTGAGCTTGTAATCTTGGTGGTCGACTTTTGGTTGGGTCGAATTTAATAAACCCTAAAGTTAGGGTTTTGGGTTTTAGTTCTTGTTCAATTACCGTTTGATTCATGAATTGCTAAAAGGTACGCGTTTTCTTATTCGGTTAATTACTTACATATATTATTCCTATTTACTTCCGCTGCATGCTTTGATGATGTTATTTGATTTTATATAATTTTTATGAGTATTAAATCCCAACAGTGGCATCACGAGCCGTTAATATGATGTAATTAATTACCGAAACACATAAATATTGAATCTTTATGATTATATGCATGCTTTTTATGGTTTCTAGGGTTTTGAATTGGAAACCCTAATTTTATTTAGTATGGGTCGATTACCCTTATTTTATTTAATTAGGTTTTAATTTTGTAAAACTTGTAGAAACCCTAGGATTGCATGCTAATTTTATGTGGTTAATTAATGAATAATTGTTATGTGTCATGTAATATGTGTATCTTGGGTGATAATTGTTATGCGGAATCCATGGTGGAACATGCATGTTTTGCCATGGAGTATTGTTATGCTATAAATTGTTTAGTTGATACACACATGTTCTATTTATTTGATAATTATTGAATTGGGGAAGACCTCAATTATAACTAATAAAAATTAGTTACGTGCTAATTGGTATATTATTAACTTTTGCTTACGCAATCGACTTGTCGATGTATGTGGCTCATCTACCTTGTAGTTGAAAGCCCTAGTTAATGTATGCATTTATTTACGCCTAGAATTGTTTATTAGAGTTTATCGAAATAATTATGCATGTGGCTAATTGTTTTTTACATATGTTAAATTGTTTAGTAATATGTTTATATTATTTGAGTGTATTTAATTTTTATTAAAATGCTTTTTTGTTTATATATTGTTTTGACATGTTAGTAAGCAAAAAGGGTTTTTATGAATAGAAAATTAAATGGACTAAATAATGGCGAAACTGATTTGTTATCTAAGAATTATTCTTGAACTTTTAATCGATTGATGCGACTGTACTAAATGGTTAGAACGGCTCACCCACTAGAACAAACTATAAAGGGGTTAATTAAGAAGTGCGTGACAGATCATGAATGGATGTCTAAGGTTATGCTTTGCGCTTACCGGTCCTCTGCCCTCTGTAAGTTCGATTGGAGCTACCTAGTATAACCATTCTATGTACGAAGCATCTTAGTGCAAAGTTGTAAGTTTCTCAACGAATCGATTAAAACTTTGTAGAATTAAATCTTAGCAATTAAAATCTCATGTAAGTTTTTTGAAAATTTTATGCTATAAAGTTGTATGCATGCTTCTTTATACATAAGTTTTGATTACACGTCGAAAATTGTACCATTTAAATTTAAGTTTATGCCATCTAATGATATGAAACACTTGAAGTTGTAATTTAGTTATGTGAGACCTTGATCTAGATTACAATAACAAGGTGAATTATTTTGTTGTGTGAGACCTCAACTTAATGATTTGCAGTTTCTAAATTAGACAACTTAATTAAGTTAGTTAGTGAGACCTATGACTTAAGGCATAAGATGGGATGAAACATGCTTACGTTTTGCATTAATTGTTTTGGCAAAATTGTAAATCCCATAATTTTGGAATTGAAAACTTGTTTGTCAATTATCGTTTTCAACGATTACCTATTCTATACTTTCACCACTAGCAGATCAACTGATGTGGTGAAACTATGATAATGAGGATCCAAAATTCAAGGAAAATTATATGGTTAATATGAATATTGACCAAAGGGTATTTTATTTTCTTGAATGTTTACTTATCGAAAGTACTAACTTTTGAACTTTTATTTCGTAGAAATGGCTCAGCTGAATCTATCTGCACTAGCCTCGTCGTTCAAATCTATGTTTGATCGAGAGAAATTGACTGGTAGTGCGAATTTCAATGATTGGTATCGGCAACTCAGAATTGTCTTGAGGGTTGCCAAAAGACTCAATTATTTGACTACGCCTTGTCCTCTGAACCGTGATGCTACTTCTGAAGCCACTAGCATGGCAATCTGAGTATGACAAGTATAATGAGGTCGCCTGCATTATGCTCGGGAGTATGAATCTAAACTTGCAAAAACAGTTTGAAAATTACTTCCCTAATCTCATGCTTGAAGAATTGCAAAGGTTATTTGAAAAGCCTGTATTTGTAGAATTTGTATGATTTGCTAGATGCTCTTCATAGTTGCAAGCAAGGAGAAGGGAAACCTGGCATAGCGCCACTGCCTGAAAATGATGAGTTACATGGACTAGCTGGGGCGTCTTAACTATGTCTACCCCAATGACATACAAATTGGCCTTATCAACAGATCCCTTAACAAGGAGTTTGATGGTTTCGTGCGAAATTATAATATGCATTGCACGGGGAAGACAGTCAGTGAGGTACATGCAATGCTCATTGATTACGAGAAAGGTTTGCCCAATACACCTGCGGTTTTGACCATCCAGAAGGGTAGGATTTCTAAGCCTAATAAGCCGCTAGCGAAAAAGAAAGGGAAAGGTAAGGGTAAAGTTGATAAGGGAAAACAAGTTATGACTTATCAGGAAGAACCCAAGAAGTACCCTCCCAAAAAGCGTGAGAATCCGAAGAGGATATGGCTTGTCATCACTGCACCGAGGTAGGACACTGGAAGAGGAATTGTCCACTCTACCTTGATGAGTTGCGCAATAAGAGGTATAAAAATAAACTGCATGGCTAGTACTTCAGGCACTCTTTTGATGATAGAATTATTTGCTTTTCCTCATAAAATAAATTCCTGGGTATATGATACTGGATGTGGTATTCACATTTGTAATACACTGCAGGGACTTAGAGGAGCAAGGAAGCTTGCCTATGGACAACAATATACATTTTTCTTTGTCTCACTAAAGTTCCCAACTCTCTTCACTTTCTCTCTCTAAAACCTCATCTTATTCGACCCACTTGTGTGTTTGATTATGTGTTTGTGAAAACCAATATGTTACAAATGGTATCAAGAGCCATGGTTTGATCATCTACCTTACATGTTCTTGGATTATTAGTGGTTTTCATAGGTTTTTGGGTTTGAATGAGTTTTGAGTAGTTTTCATCATTTGGATCATTTTTAGTGCTAAAGTTTGAATTTTGATAGTACTTTTGTGTTTAGAATCATCATAAGTGATTAGTTTTTGGATTGGAAAGCCTCAATCATCTTGGTTGTGGTGTTTTGGATTGAAAAAGTTAAGTTTTTGAAGTTATTCAAGTAAGCGGTTTGTCTCTCGGTGTGAATTTCTTCAAAACGATTTGATCACTGTTTTAAGCGATTTGACTTGTTTTGTGGAAGCGATTTGTTACCTTAGCGGTTTGTATGTTGAGACAAAGAGACAAAAATGACAAAGTAGTGGAAGTACTTTTGTTCCCTTGCGGTTTGTCACTTAAGTGGTTTGACACTTAAGCGGTTTGACAATTAAGCGATTTGTATTGACAGCGTTTTGAACAAAGCGACTTGTCAGTTGTGCGATTTGTGCTAAGTGGTTTGTTGAAGCGGTTTGATCCAGCGGTTTGATCAAGCGATTTGTGTGAAGCGGTTTGTGTTAAGCGATTTGTATGGTTGCGATTTGGTAAGCGGTTTGTCAATTGTGCGACTTGTGTTTTGAGATTTGTCATCTCTTCGTGATAAGTTTTACGGTTTTCTCTTGATTCAGTAAAATCCCGTGAAAGAATTGATTTCCCGATTTAATCAAAGAGTTGTTAAATCCCGTGTACTTAGGAATCATGTCTACTATCACTTCTTCCGTTGCTGATGACGTTCAAGCTGCAGGATCCGACACTCGTCCTCCTATGCTTGATCGAGCTGACTATGACTCTTGGGCACAAAGAATCAGATTGTATTGCTTAGGAAAAGAGAATGGTGTTAACATCATTAAGTCAATTGATGAAGGACCATATCAAATTGGAACTACCAGAGATATTCTTGAAACTTAAGCTGATGGAAATGTCGTGTTAGGATTGGATAGACCAAGAATGTATAATGAGCTTGATGATAAGGAGAAGAAGAGATACGATGCAGACATCAGAGCTTCAAACATTATACTTCAAGGCTTACCAAAGGACATTTACAAGCTGATCAATCACAACACTGAAGCAAAGGCAGTTTGGGATAATGTTAAGATGCTTCTCTCTGGTTCAGAACTTACTAAAGAAGATAGAGAGTCTCAGTTGTATGATGGCTTTGAGAACTTTAAAATGAACCCAGGGGAAAGTATTACTGAATATCATATGAGATTCCACAAGCTTGTGACTGATATGAGGAATATCAAAATGACAATGCCAAATATCCAGCTCAATTCCAAGTTTGTGAACAACATGAATCTCGAATGGCATAAAATTTTCACTGCTGTCAAACTAAACAATGGTCTGAGGAACACCAATTATGAGCAATTGTATGCTTACTTACTCCAACATGATAAGCATGCTGCATTTGATTGAATGATCATGGAAAAGTTTAATACCAATGCTGCAGCTGCAAGTTCTTCAAATGATTCAACTGCATTCTACACAAATGTGGGAATAAGGACCAAAGCATCACAAGTCATACCAACTGGGGATGGTAATCACAAACTCATTCCGGATTCAGGTTATCAGCCAATAGACACATTCATGGAACACTTTGCAAATCAACTGGCTCTAATGGTTAAGCAAAACTTAAACCTCACTCCCCCCACCAACAATCATCTCAAAACTGCATCCAATCTACACAATCATGCTACAATTAAAGATGGAAGGGTTGTAGTGCAAAACGTGCAAGGAAGACAGAATGCTTATCCACCCCATAATGAATAAGGGAATGTAGGTCTTTGGAACTAGTTATGGAAATGTGGGAGCTGGAGCTGGCTATGTGGGAAATCAAAATCAAGGAAGGATTGCGGTTCAGGGTCAAAGGAATCCAATCAAGTGTTACAACTGTGGAGGGGAAGGACACATAGCTAGGAACTGCACTCAGCCAAAACGTCCACAGAATGCAAAATACTTCAGGGACAAGATCTTTGCTAGTGCAAGCTCAAGATAATGGAGCTGTATTGGATGAGGAAGAGTTGCTGTTTTTGGCTAAGGGGAATGCCAAAACTTATGATGCAGATGTGGATGAACAACCGGTGCAGGGTGTGGCTCAGAACAATCCTAATGTCTTCCAAGTTGCAGATTGTGATGCATTTGACTCTGACGTGGATGATGAACCAACGGCACAGACCAACCAGCAGGTCCCTCTAAGGAAACCATCATATCAGAGGTACTAAAACTATACGATGTGGTTGATGCGCAAAAGATTCACCCCGAAGTACAATCAACGAAAGTCTTTGAATCAGATATTGAAAACATAGGAAATAGCAATGTTGTCCCATATGATCAATATGTGAAGCAAGATGAAAGTCTTATTGTACCAAGTAATGAATCTTCTGCAGTTAACGATGAATGTATATTTGATGAGTACACTGCATATGCTCCTGATGATTCCATGACCACTGAACTAAATGCATATAAGGAACAAGTTGCCATATATGAACAGCGTGCTAAGTTTGAATTGACTACCCGTGAGCAGGAGATGGATAACCAAATGCGTACACTTATAAGAAAAAGTAATTTTAGGGAAGAAACATTGAAACAAGAGTTAAATTCCTTACAAGAAAAACTTAATAAAACTGTTAAGCAAAATCAAGAACTTCAAGAAAATGTAAAAGTGCTTAAGCAGGAATTCAATGCTAAGGAATCAAAACTTTTAAATGAATTTTCCTACCGAAAAACTTTGAAGAACAAGCTTGAAAACAAGTTGTACATACAAGGGAACACCATTCAGACTGCTCACATGATCACTAAGCATAAAGTCTTAAGCGATAAGCATAGTATTCCCCTTGTAGAGGAACCCAATCCTGAGTATGGTAAAACCGCAATGGCTGCTCCAAAAGTGGTCTATGATGGTAATGAGATTCTTAAGCCTAGACAAACGCCATCATGTATAGAGTGCACTAAAGAGGATATAGAGTTAGAAGATGCCACTAAAGAGAAAATGGAAAAGAAACTAAAAGATCCTTTGTGTATAGAGTATAATATAACGCTTAAATTCCACGATTACACTAAGGAAAATTGGATTTCCTTGAACAAGTTTAGACCTCAAACTCAATTAACCACTGAACAAGTGTTTTGGAAGAAAGATATTGATAAGAAAAAAACTGGTGAACTTTTGGAAAAGAATCCTCTCCTTAGGAAATTGCCTCCAGCTACTCTGTATCCTCCAAATACACCAATGCATTTAGTGCCTAGAACTCTTCCCACTCAAAGCAAGACCTTAATCAGCCTATATGTAGTTTACCAACTATCCGTTGATTTTGAGAAAATGTGTAAGAAGAGAATCACACCTAATGGGATTACTGAAGGGGAAAGGGGTTTTGAGCAAACAAAAGAATGCTATCTAACTGAGGTCATGCCTTTCTTTAAACAACTAAATGAACAATTTGAGAGTCTTCAAAAGGGCATAGATACAGAGATTAAAGAAATGAAAAAGATGTTTAATGAAATAGAAAACAAGGTAAGAATAAATGAATGTGAGCTTAAGAGAAATGAGATTGAGAGGAATAACCTTCACATATTTAACGATAGTTTGATTTCTAGATGTATTACTCAAGATGTGCTCTATACTGTTACGAATTATTCCATTTCTGCTTCTCAATTTCATGAATTGTCAATTGCATTGAAAGTCTCCCAGGATCGTGTCATTGAGCTTGAGACCAAAAATTCAAAATTTCATGATAAAATCGAAAAGGATGATCATGATAACATGGTCAAGAACTTTTCCAAATTGGAAGTTGAATATCTTGATTTACAATTAAAATATCAACATCTGAAAGAAAATGTTAAAACCTAAAATGCCAAGACATCTTTGGATGCTCCTGAGTTTGATGCAGTTTTTGAAATCAACAAACGTGATGAACATATTCAAGCTTATTGTAACACGATCAAAAGGTTGAAAGCCCAAATTTCACAATTGAAGGGTGAAAAGAATGAAGTGACTGGCTCCCGTATGCTTCCGCTTTTAGATTCTTAGAATTTCCAACTTCAAAACATTATTGATAAATTGCAAAAGGAAGATGAATGTTTTTAAGCTGAAATTTCAAAAGTTAATGATCAAAACAAAGAGTTATGTGATTCATTCAAAGTTATTCATGATAAAAACATTGAAAAGGTAACTTCTTTGCTTAACGAAATTGAGAATCTGAAGCGTGTGGTGAAAGGAAAATTGCCAATCCCAAATTTTAAATATTCTATTCCAAAGGTTTCTACGTGTGATAAGTATGCTATTGATATGTTGTATATTCCCCCTCCACTTAGGAATAATGAACTTGCACATCTAGCATATCTTTCATACCTTAAGGATAGTTTAAAGAGTGTCCGTGAGATTGTTGAAGATGATAGAATAGAAAAACCTCTTGATAGTGCAATCGCCTATGCATGCATGGATGTCAAACGATCTCAGGAACTCTTAGAATATGTAATTTTCACAAGTCCTAAATCTGGTAATAGGCGAGATAGAATAGTTACACCAAGTTCAATGCCTAAAGTCAAGAATGTGACCGTTGATGTGCCTCATAAAGTCTCAGATCCCAGCACTTCCAGACAAGACATGCAAAGACTAGTATCACCAACTAATATTCCCGTCGTTCCTTCTACAGGAGTAATCAGGGACACTAAGGTTAGCAGGTCAAAGCCTTCAGGCAATACAATGCAAGATAGGACCATGCGAGCCAAGAGTGTTCAAGAGAAGAAAGTAGAAGAACACCTTAGGAAGAATAAGTTTGAGCTGAATACAACGAATCGTGTTGATTCTAGTATTAGCTATAAGCGTACTGTAATTAATTCGAATTCTGCTACTATTTGCAAAACATGTAATGAATGTTTGATTTCTGGTATTAATCATGAATGTGTTTTGAATGAGTTGAAAAATGTTGTTAAATCTCCAGTCAAAAATGTGAGAAATGCTAAACAGGATAGGGATGTCAGGAAACCAATTTGGAAAAAGGTTAGTAATTATTGGAAATCTACAGGGAGAAAATTCAATAATGTGTGATATCAATGGAAACCCACTGGCCACATATTAAAAGTTAATGAATTTTGCCCTAAAAGATATAGATTTATGCCCACTAAGGAATGGAAACCTACTGGTAGGATCATCCCCTTAAGAAGTAGTCTTACTTCAAATAGGCCTAGTGCTTCTGCTAGTCTTGCTTCCACCACTAATGGTGTCATAGCTTCTTATAATGATGTGTGTGTTCCAATCTCATTCACTAACCAAGCGGAACCCATTCTCTCATTGGGATCCAAATTATCCAGTCATCCATACTTTTCTGTGTTCAACTGCAGGTCGTACAAATCGTTCTGTGGTATTTGGACTCAGGCTGTTCAAAGCATATGACTGGAGATCACTCACGGCTCATGAACTTCGTGAATAAATTCATCGGGACAGTTAGATTTGGAAACGACCACTTTGGGGCATATATGGGTTATGGAGACTATGTATTTGGAGATAGTGTTATCTCTCGGGTATGTTATGTAGAAGGTCTTGGTCATAATCTGTTTTCTGTTGGTCAATTCTGTTACTCTGATCTTGAAGTGGCATTCAGAAAACACTCTTGCTTCGTTAGAGAATTAGATGGTGTTGAGCTTTTAAAGGGAACTCGTAGAACTAATTTGTACACCATCTTTATCGAAGACATGATGAAGTCTTCTCCAATCTGCTTGTTGCCGAAGGTGTCTAAAACAAATTCTTGGTTATGGCACCGGCGTCTCAATCATTTGAACTTTGGCACCATCAATGATCTTTCAAGAAAGGACCTCGTAAGAGGCTTGCCCAGGTTAAAGTATGAAAAAGATCATCTTTCTTCTGCATGCCAATTGGGAAAAAGCAAGAAATATGCCCAAAAACCCAAACCTGCCAACTCAATTATGAAAGTTTTTCATACCCTTCACATGGATTTGTGCTGACCCATGAGAGTGCAAACTATAAATGGGAAGAAATATGTGCTAGTCGTTGTTGATGACTACTCTCGGTTTACTTGGGTTAAGTTTTTGAGGTCAAAGGACGAAACTCCCGACGTCATCATCAAACTTATTAAACAGTTGCAGGTTAAACCGTTAGAATAATCCGAACAGACAATGGAACTGAGTTTGTTAACAAAGAACTAAGTCAGTTTTATGAAAGCATTGGGATCAGCCATCAAAGAAGTGTTCCACGCACTCCTCAACAGAACGGTGTAATTGAAAGACGAAATCGAACTCTTGTAGAAGCTGCAAGAACCATGCTTATATTCTCAAAGGCCCCAATGTTTCTCTGGGCAAAAGCTATTGCCACTGCATGTTACACCCAAAACCGTTCCCTAATTCATACAACTCATGGAAAAACCCCATACGAACTAGTTCACAACAGAAAACCGGATCTTTCTTTCCTTCGTGTGTTCGGAGCCTTGTGTTATCCAACTAATGATGGTCAAGATTTGGGAAAATTGAAAGCTAAAGCAGATGTTGGATTTTTCGTTGGTTATGCACCTAACCGGAAGGGTTATCGAATCTACAATAAAAGAACCCGAGACATCATGGAAACCATTCACGTGACGTTCGATGTGCTGACTGAGCAAAAGGCTCCTGAACAATCCAGTTCTGGACCTGCTCCACAATTTTTATCAAGTAGTCCCATTAGTTCTTCTCTTGTGCAGAATCCCTCTCCTGCAGTTTCTTATGTACCTCCATCAGAAGAAGATCTGAAGAAGTTTTTTGATCCCTTGTTTGATGAATATTATGAACCTTCAACTGATAATAATGCTACACCAACAACAGCTGTTGTGTCTTCTCCAATCAACACAAATGGTCCATCGGTCTCAATGTCGTTATCTCAAGAGGCACCATTTGCTAATCTTTCATCATCATCTTCAAATCCTCAATCTTCTGCTGTACATCAAGGAAATGTAGTTGAAAACACTTTTGCAGAAAATCCCTCTGCAACTCCCGAAGATGCTCCGTTTGTAAACGTATTTGCCCCTGAACCCCCACCCGAAACATCTTCACCTGGGGATCCAAATTCTGCTACATCAGTTCCTCAACAACAACCTCACGAATATCTCAGAAAATGGACACATTATCATCCATTAGATAATATCATTGGGAATCCTTCTCGTCCGGTCTCAACAAGAAGACAACTTGCCACAGATGCCTTATGGTGCTTCTTCAATTCTGTATTATCAAAGATCGAACCAAAAGATGTCAAAACAGCAATGTTTGAGGATAGCTGGTATAATGCTATGCAAGATGAAATTCATGAGTTCGATCGTCTTGATGTATGGGAATTGGTGTCTGCTCTAGACTGTGCTATGATTATTGCTCTTAAGTGGATCTTCAAAGTGAAACTTGATGAGCATGGTGATGTTCTGAAAAATAAGGCAAGGCTTGTGGCCAAAGGATACCGTAAAGAGGAGGGTATTGACTTTGAAGAATCATTTGCTCCGGTTGCACGAATTGAGGCTATCAGAATCTTCCTGGCTAATGCTGCTAGCAATAACATGGTGGTTTATCAGATGGATGTTAAGACTTCTTTTCTCAATGGAGATCTTAAAGAAGTAGTTTACGTCAGTCAACCAGGTTTTGTGAATCCAGAGCATCCTACTCATGTCTACCGCTTGAAGAAGACCCTTTACGGTTTGAAGCAGGCTCCAAGGGCATGGTACGATACGCTGTCAAAGTTTCTTCTGCCAAATGGATTCAGCAAAGGAGCAGTTGATCCTACATTGTTCACCAGAAAGTCAGGCAAACACTTAATTCATGTTCAAATCTATGTTGATGACATTATATTTGCCTCGACTGACCCTAATGAATGTGACCGATTTTCAAACGAGATGAGCTCCAAATTTCAAATGTCATTGATGGGACAAATGTCATTTTTCTTGGGATTACAAATTTCACAAAGTCCCGGAGGCATTTTTATTAATCAATCTAAATATGCAAATGAAATTTTAAAAAAATTTGGATTTGATTCTTGTGACCCTGTTGACACTCCCATGGTGGAGCGTACAAAACTAGATGAGGACCACTCATGGATCATGGTTGATCAAACGAAATATCGTAGTAGGATTGGATCCTTGATGTACCTCACAGCTAGTAGACCTGACATTCTGTTCGCTGTATGCATGTGTGCTAGATACCAGGCTAAGCCTACCAAAAAGCACTTTGAAGCGGTTAAATGGGTCTATCGGTATCTCCAAGGAACCATTAACATGGGACTTTGGTACCCGAAGGACACCGGTATGTCACTAACATCCTATGCAGATGCTGACCATGCAGGCTGTCAAGATACTCGTCGAAGTACGTCAGGAGGTGCTTAGTTTTTGGGTGATAAGCTAGTGAGCTGGTCTTCAAAGAACAAATGAGTACTTCTATATCCTCTACAGAGGCTGAATACATAGCTATGTCATCTTGTTGTGTTCAAATCCTATGGATGAGATCTCAATTATCTGACTATGGCTTTGTATTCAACAAAATTCCTCTGTATTGTGATAAAAGAAGCGCAATTGCTCTCTGCTGCAACAATGTTCAACACTCAAGAGCAAAGCTCACTGACATTCGACATCACTTCATCAGGGAACAAGTTAAAAAAGGAGTGGTTGAACTATACTTCGTAAGGACTGAATATCAGCTAGCAGACATCTTCACTAAAGCTCTTCCTAGAGATCGTTTTGAGTTTATCCTTCCACGACTCGGATTGAAGAGTCTACAACCCGAAACACTCAAACGTCTTCAGGAGGAAGATGAGGAGTAAAGGTGTTGTCTTCATCTATTCTTTGTATATATTTTATCAAAAAGCAAAATAGAAAATTATAAAACTTTCAAAACCCATAAAAATCAGAAAATCTTGAAAAATTCCAAAAATATTGTTTCTTTTGTCATGTTGTCTTGTTTCGATAACATCTACGGACTTCGAAATGTCATTCAATAATGACACGGGTCTTTAGATGAAGTTCGAAATGTAGTAATAAATATTTTTAATTAATTAATTATTTATTTTTTCAAAAAAAAATTGAGATGGAGAAAAATGTTGATTTCTGGCAGTAACCCGTGTTTAAAGAAAGGAAAGAGCCATGCTAAATCAATTTTAAAATCTCATGCTCTGTTCCTAAGTACAAATGTCTCTTCACAAATATTTTTCCTTCTAAATATTCTTCTGAAAAATATTTGTCATCTAATGAAAACAAAATTGCTTTGAAAATAACTCGGACTTAATTTTGAAAATCATCTGGACTTATCATTTGTCAAAATCTCTATCACTCAATCAACAACTTTGGTAATTGATTGAGGGGGAGAATGATTTCAATCAAATCAAACAGGTTATTTCTCAAACAATTGGCACGAAAATGAGCAAGTTCTATATTTGGAAAATCAAAAAGAACATTTTTTTGAACAATTGGATCAAGACCAAGGCTAATATTGTGTTTTCATAAGATACTTAAGCATGTTTGAACAATGGAGTTTAAAGTTTCAATATCTGATCCTTATCAGTTAAATATTTTTCAAAAGATAGTCACACTTCTCCTCAAAAAGCTTTCAAAAATAATTTAAATCAATTGAGATCACAAATCTCAAAGGGTTTGAAAATCGTGATCGGGGGAGAATTTGTGATTTAAATTGGATATAAAGTGATAATTCGATAAAAGGTTCTAGAAATATAATAACAAGCTCTCCTCCCTACATGTGCCAAACGATTTCAAATTTTCCATGCACATGTTAAGGAGGAGTATTTATCTTAAACCAAAAAGGATTAAAACGTGATTGAGTTGTCTCAAAGTGCAGGTCCCCTCTAATATGTGAAAAACTCTTTCGAATCTCGATGCACATATTGAGGGGGAGCAACCAAAAGAAAACCACATCCTTCCCAAAATGTTTTATCCAAAGTATTTAAAATACTAGATTTGATAGGGAAGTGATGATGATCATTTTAAAAAATGTTAATCAAGAATTGGATCTTTCATTCTTGAGTTCGAGAAATTTTTGTTCAAGGTTGCTAGGATGGCTTCCTTTTGGTCTTGAGTTAAAGGTTTGAAGGTGTTTGGTGAATTGGGTGGTGATGGTGTGTAATCATGGTCTTGTTGGTGGTAGATGTGGTAGGAGTTAATTTATTTGATGAGGTTTTCTTTCTACTAGCCTTCCCCATCTTCACAATTTCCACATTCTCCTTCTCCATGTTAGCACATAATTCCACAAGCATTTCATTCACTTCCTGCTCTTCCTCCAAGTCGGTAATGTTGATTCTCATCTCACCTAAAGCAAAATCCAATTGACATTTGGTTGTCACAAGGAAATCTCGCCCAAAGCATACAACCGGCTCATCCGCGTTTCCTTCTTCCAAGACTACAAAATCCGCCTCGAAAATATGACCATGGATATTAATCCGAAGATTCTTAACCATTTTTCTCCCATAAGCTTCATAATCCAAAAGAACGTGGCCAATTTGATCAAGAACTTTGTCCACAATATAATTTTCCCCATAGGCCATGTTCAATTGAGCATCCCACGCGCTCACCCCTTCGACACTACACGGTGTCCCGAACCTCATAAATGGTGAATCGTACCCCGTGAGAGGTGCTGCGTGAAAATCACGACTCTGCTCTTTTTAGGAACTTGAACCTTGTTCTCTCCAACTTCTTCCACACATTCCGAATCAATAGCCAACTCCTTCTTACTTTCTTCCAAAATATTCCCAATCTTTTCCAACGAGTTACCGGTGTCCTTAAACATCTCATCTAAGTTGCGTAGGTACTCGGAAATTCCGCTTAAACTATCCATAACAAACTATCTAACAAAACCAAACAAAACCAAAGACAAAATATCCGAATCATTAGCGTTAGAGTTAGTAGAAATCAAAACAAATTACAGAAACATATTCTAAACAAGTAAAGACACTTATTAAGACTAAAAACACAAGCTAAAACTTAAAATAGAAAAATTAGAAAGATTTTTACCGAGAGCTCCAACCGGATCGGTTGGCCCTCCAACCGATTCGGTTGGTGGTAAGTCTCAGACCAAAAATACCCAACCGATCCGGTTGCGGGTTGCAACCGATCGGTTGGAGTGGTTTTCCAAAAAAAAATTTATTTATTTATTTAAAAAAAAAACTGAAATTAAAAACTAGAAAAATCAAAAATAAAAATTTTACCGAGAGCACCAACTGGTTCGGTTGCTCGCGCAGCCGAATCGGTTTGTCCCTAAAACCAAAAAAAAATTACTTATCAATTTGAAACCAAATTCTAATATTACCAATTTTACAGAAACAAAACAAAATCAAAAACACTCAAATCCCCGGCAGCGGCGCCAAAAACTTGATGTGCTCACCGTGTGCAAGTTTTAAAAATTTATAAACACGAATTATCCGGCAATTACTATAAACACATACGAGCAAGTATACTCGTTCGCGATAGCAAAGGTGGGTAAGTCGAGATCGTCCCAAGAGATTTGCGTTTTAATTTGTTTTAAAAGATTGGTAACAAGAAAGCTTGTCAAGGCTCTCTCAAAAATTATGGTTTAGTGAAAATCAATATTAAGAAACATATACTTGTGTGTAGTCTAGAGGCAATCATAGAAAGTGTTCATGAAAGCTTGGTGTAAACTCTTGATGTGATGCACAAATCATAAGCAAATGATTTCCAACCCATGGTTTATGTTTTGTAAAATCATTTTAAGAACAATAACATGTAGGTAATCCTTTCGGTCCTTATCCTAATGATTATCCTTTAGAAAATCCATTTGTTTGTAAAATGTTCTTATTAAACTCGTTCTTACGAATCTTTCGACCTTTCGTGATGAAAATGTTTCTAGTCTTGTTTCAATAAGTAAACATGGTGGGTGTCGATCACCATATCCCCATACTAGTTTGTCACTTAACTTTTTGGAATAAAACACAAGAGAAATCCTTTCGGTCCTTTTTCTTAAAACATGTTTTACCGACAAATCAAACAAGACTAGTAGTTTTCCAACAAAATCATTTAAACAAGATCATATACATGCATCACATATAAGTACACTAGTATGATTTCCTACATCCTTACACACAAGTATAATCAAGAATTACTCCATGACAATCATAACAAAACACAAGTAGTAACAAGGTAATTCAAATAATTCAAGAGAATAGAAATTCATAACAAGTTCCATAGAATACCTAAGCTTTTGGATTACAAGAATTAGAAATTTTGGAATATAGCAACCACACGCCTCCAATCGTCTAGCCTAACCGTACAACTCCGAATGATCAAACAATGGATGAGAATTCGTCTCTTCAACCTCCTGGACGTTTTACAGCAGTAACAAGACTTTTGGGATGAATAATAAGGGTTGGTAATAGCTTTGGTGTAAACTATTACACTTTGGGTTGTGTCACACCTAGACTACTAAGTCTAGGTTCATTTTATAACTAAAGAACCTTAACTATCAGGCTAAAAACGTCCCATACAAGTTAATAACTGGAAATGATCGGCCTCTAATGATTATGGGGAGTTAAAGCAACATTAAATGACAAATGGTGTAACTCCAGAGTTGGAAACCGGATCGGTTGCAACGCAGCCGGATCGGTTGCGTGTTGACCATTAGCCCTACCGAATCGGTTGTGGGCTCCAACCGATCGGTTGGGCGTTTCTCATACTCCTAATTTTGACTTTTGTTGACTTTTTCTGATTCAAGCCTTTTTCTTTGTTTTCGCTGCTGATTTCCAAGACGAAACTTGATCTTTACTTGTTGTAGATACTTAGAAATCATTGTGCTTCCTAATCATTGAGTCCAAGAGCTTCCTTACTTGACTTCCTTCCTCGGGAATTGTCCAAATGTGCATGAAATCTTCATTTCTTCATCTTTTGCGATACCTGGCTACATTCACATACAAATACGCATCTTTTGCACTTTTGCAACAGTTAAGAGTAAATATAGCCGATTATCATACACAAAACCAACAATAACGCTACTAAAAACATGCTCCTTTTGAGCGTTATCAGATCTCTTGCCTCCATGTGCTAAATGATTTCATATACTTGAAGCACATGTTAAGGGGGAGAATTTCTAAATGGATAAAAAACAATTAAGGTACAAAATGCTTTGATTTTATATCACAAGTACCTTGATTAATTTTCAAATGGTTTTCAATTGGTTTCAAAGGCGGAAGAACAATACCAAAAAGACCGACCAATTTACTTTATGCATTGGAGTTATAAGGATGGTTAGGTTAGGTATTCGTTCCCACGATCCCGCCAGAGCCGGAGGGATCTACCCAGGGACAATCCACTAGATAGTATAGAGTCCTTAGGTATATTGAAAAAAGGAGAAAAGTGAGAAAAAAGGGAATAGTGCCGACTGAGATTGAGCTAGAACTGGAATAAACCCAACAAGGTTCTAGTAATGAAGTCTCGGTAAGAACTGAAGGGTTTGAAGAATGAAAAAGAATTGAATGTAAAAAGGGTGAAAAGAAATAGCCCTCCATTAATTCAACCTTAGGGCAGAAACCGGGTTCAATTCATATGCTACTGGTTGTTACCAAGGTAACACCGGTATTGAAGACAAGACGTCATGGACCCAGTGACGCACTGCACTAAACTTCCCAAGCTACTCAAGTTCCTCTTAAAAGGACTTGTTTCATTCTCACGGGGAACATACATAATCTATCGACTTTCTCTTAGAGATTGTTGATATTGAAGAAGGAGACCCTCTCTCTAGTCTCCGGCATAGGAAACCAAATATGCACTATTGAGTCTAGAGCCAAGAGATCATCAAACAAATCTCATTAGGAAACAATTAGTGAAGACTTACTGTTTCACACAATGTGGAAAGTAAGAATGTATTTTGAGAGTCCTACGCATTATCCTTGTGGTATTGCCAGAACATCCGAGTGATACGTAAAAGTATTCACGATGAAGATGGAAATCCTTCTAGAGCCAACATCAAACAAGCTCTTGGTGGGTGACATGTGAGATCTTTTCATATAGATCAAGCTTGTGACAACTGGATAGAAACGATGGGGCGATTCAATCTTGAATCAACCTTGTTCCAGGAAATGGATTGACGGATACCTTTGAAAACCCGTCATTGTGCTTAAAAAATTCTTTTCTCTAGCACATCGACTGTGTATTAATGTTTCAAAATAAAAGGTATTTATGATTGAAAATTGATCTTTCTAATAAAACCTTCGTCGTATTGCAAAACTTTTTCTCGTAAGCAATACACGATTGTTTTCAAATCAATTTATCATCAATCAGTGAATCTCAATTCGCTGGTTCACTCACTCTGTGCTGTCTTCTTTGAGACGTTCCAGTTTGAGAACATCTTGATTAGCTGCGAAACCCTGTCAAGGAGATTCTTCGGAATTATACCTGATCACAGGCAGTACTTGTACTGATCAACGGGGAACCTTGGTTCTTGCAACTCCGTTCAACGAAAGTGATCAAAGACACCTTCGTGCGCTTTATTGCTAAATGTTGTTTGCAGGAACTCCCGACGGTTGCAGCTGATCAGAATTAAGGAGTCAATCCATAACCACATGCTCACACTCACGCTTAAAGAAATCATGATTCATGCATATCTACATAACCTGGCTCTGATATTTACATTCCATGCTTCTGCTACGCTGTTGCAAATATCATGATCCATGGAAGCTTCTGCTACTCTGATGAGAAGATATCATGATCCAAAACTGTGAGCATGTCGGTCCATAAGTCACAACTTCACATAATGGCGATACAACAAAGGATGAGTCAGAGATTTGTTGTGGCTGATGATCTCAAAGCTGGCTCAAAGAATCACCATCACATGGATCAGTTAAAGACCTCCACTTGAAACTCAACACATGCAGAATATGAAGAATCAAAGACTGCGTGCTACAGAGCAATGAACTTAATCAAGAATCCAAGAACATCAAAATGTAATATCTGTTTGTAATTGAGGTGACCTCCCTTAGGGGGAGATTGTTAGGATTTAGAAAATCCGATAGTTAAAGACTCGGTCACCTCAAGTATATGTATTCGTTAGAAAGCTCGTAGTCGTAGTCATTTAGTAATAGTTAGTAGTTTGTTATGTAACACCGTGGAGGACGGAAGGGTCTTTACCCACTGTATGCCTGATCCACAGCCCGTAGGAGGCGTTTCATGTAAGAACCTATAAATACCCTTTGCCTAGCAAGGAAAAGGGTTAGAGCTTTCAATATACATTTTTATTTGTTTCACTAAAGTTCCCAACTCTCTTCACTTTCTCTCTCTAAAACCTCATCTTATTCGACCCACTTGTGTGTTTGATTATGTGTTTGTGAAAACCAATATGTTACATGAGATGTATGACAAATAGGTCTAAGGTGAGGGATGATTCTTTTTGTATTTTTATATTTTATATGAAAGCAATTAAAATCTCGGGATTGGATTGGGGGTTTTGATTTTCAACTACTTAAACTAATAATTAAATTAATTAAAACGAATACTTAAAACTAAATTCCAAGAAAATGATTATAGCAAAAGCGTGTTTACTTAGATTTCATTACTCCCTAGTTATCTCCTATTGATTAGTCGAATTGTCAAATCTTTGTTTAATTGGCGCGTTGTATTCCATTAGTCGTAGGGAGGTTCCTAATGCCCTAACTCTCTGAATGTATTAATCTTCTCTAAGAAACCGAGATCGGCAAATAACCTAAGTTATCTCTCCCAAATCTCCTATTATCAACAATCGCAATTCACGCAATAAATACAACGAAAAGTCTACTAGTGCACTCTAGGATATAAACACGTTATTTAGGACGTTCAAGCTCGCAACACTAAAGGAAGAAGAAAGTTTTCCTAACCTAACGTGTAACAACCACTTAAACAAGAGACTACAATCAATAGTTAACAACCAGGTTTCATTACATCTAAGCAAACACTATGTTAAATTAGCTAGACATGTTACAGATAAAGAAACAAGTAATCATAATCAAGCATGAATCAAACATAATGATAGAAGATATTAAGAGACTTATCTCTTATTGATAGACGATGTTAAAACCCAAAAAATACTGTAAAAACCGGATAAAATCGTACACCAAAGTTACTCTCCAATGTTGCACCCTTAATGCAGAAAATTCTAAAATTATATATAGATTTACAGTTGCGAGGGCGTCACTTTATAATTGTGACACCGTCAGGTCGCCGCCATTAGGGTTTCGTCTTTTCCAAGTCAACCTTGTGACAGGGTCACTTTGTAACTTCATACGCCGTCCAGAAATCTCTGACACCGTCCCTCTTTGATTATTCTGGACCGTCACGTTATAATTTTGGCAAAAAATTCCAGCTCTTCTAACAAGTGACGACAATTCCAGCTCTTCTAACAAGTGACGACATCACTTGTTACTTCTTTAATTTTTCACTGAGCCGTCTCTAGTAAAATTCGGGCTGTTTTGATATCTCCGTTTTCAAGTGACGGCGTCACCTTATAGGTTGTGATGCCGTCTGGTGCTCTTTTCCAGACTCTTCATGACTTGGTCGTTTTCTTCACATTTCATTCCTTTTCATACAAATACGTATGATTTCCAGCTTTTGCTTCCAAAGTACCTAAAAAGTGAAAAGGAACGAATTTAGGCAATATTTGATCATAAATACATTAGTTTAGGGCTTAAATGACCCCCTAAAAATGTACGTTTTAAATACTTATCAATAGTTAAACGATAAAAAGTGGTGCTATGAACTCATCGTAGTGATCAGCAGTAGGATATGATGATATAATAATGTATCGAGAAGTCAAGAGCTCTAACGATAACCTATAACATAATACGCGTCTTAGGTTCTAAGATAGCATTTGTATTTAAACTATCATGCTTTATACAATTATTGCATTAATTATTCTTTGGTACATATTATTTGTAATGTAAAACAAGTGTTTAGATTTAGTTTCGACACTTTAAAACTAGTTATGGTTTCTAATTTACAAGTTATTCGGAAATCGAGTTTTATATCATACTTATAAATAATATAGTACCACTGTCCGGGCTATCATAATTAAGAGGTAATGTAGTAAATGTACGAGGAGATAGAACACTTTAAATCGTAAATACAACAACTCGTCGAATACGTTTACTCCGAAGATGCCCCTCACATGAAATTCCGTGCTAACATGGTACTTAGTATTTATAATTTGTACATATATATAACATAAGAGTTTAAAACGGACTAGGTAATTTATGAAAGAGTAAACGAGTCCATTTTTCCAATAGTGGGACCCACCACATCGGTTTTAAGAAGAAGTTGTCAAATGATTCCAATTAATACTTAATTGTCGTGTTTCAGTTTTTATATATATAGTTATCGCGTCTTAATTTATACGTTATTTCTAAACCGTAAATGGTTATGATTCGATTCTTATATCGTCGAAAAGGTTTTTAAATGTACTTACATATTTATGGGTCCCACGGTCTCTAAAGTTACTTAGCTAATGTGAAATTACCATTTTGTCTTTAAAAAAGCATGTTGTTGGTTACTAATATTTATAAGTGGACTAGAAATTAATCTAATGTGATGAAAAATGTTCAGAGTCAATTTTCGTTACGCGACTTTAGTACACAACTAAAACATTTAAGTTTTGGATAAATATTAGTGTGAAATTTTTGACTTTTTACAGATGTTTTTTTTGCAATAACAATAGGATAGATGTTATTGTTTGATTTATGTATTATATAAATAATTATAAACATATAATTACACAAGTTATGAAGATTTAGAATAATCTAAATCCTAATATAACTAGAAGTAAACTTGGTGAACAAGTTTGGGCTCTACCCCCTCCTTTTACTCCTATGGCAGCCCTCCCCTTCAAGAACAATGGGCTTCTCATCTTTTTTTGGTTAAGTCCATTTAGTAAGTCCAATTACTTATTAAATATAAGCCTTAAGTTAATTAACGCGTCTAGCGGATTAATTAACAACTGTTAAGTGGTCCGTGAATTATTAACTAATATAAATAACATATTTACTATAAATATATTAAACACATTATAAATGGTAATACATCGGTGTATACATTTGTGACCCTATGGGCCCACGTATTTATAGCCGTATAATTATTTAATATGATATGAGAACTTCCCAATACCTCCTAATGCAGATGTCATAATGACAAATAATTTTACAAGCAAAGGTTAGAGTCTAGCAACACGCCAATGCTTTCAGAAATACCTGAGTGCGGTTTTGTAAACGTCTTAGTGTAAATGGTTTATTACTATTTACTATCATAATTTTGTTCAGATACCTGTTAAACTATGGATATGGATCAAATCATTCCAAATGTTTAACTATTTTGTTTCTCGTTATAGATATTAAACTATATTACCAGAGTTAATCAAGATTCATTTTGACTATCTTTGTGTACGACTATGTAAACATTTGATCAATTCATCAAGGGGCCCAATAGTATCTGGTAGAGCACAAAAATACAGATAATTTACTAGATTAGGTATCTTACCCCCGCAACATTTAATGTATTTAGTATAAATACCCCTCCAAGATTCACTTGGAGGGTGTGTGTTGCATAATAATATTTTATCTTTCTTTCAAACCACTCTCTCTTCCCTCTAGTATCTCAAGTCTATAAACCACCACCGTGAGTGTGTTTTGTTGGTTCAACAACCGACCACCCGACACCACAATAGAATCAACCTAATCTAGATATATGATCATGACAATGAGTATCAGAGATAGGGTTACTTATGTAACAATTAGGTTGGTTGTTGGTGTCTAACAATAAGATTTTTTAGTCCAAAGAAGTCCTCTTTTTATGGTGAAAAACATCAAAAACGTTTTGTGGGTAAAGGATATCAGCGATGTTTTCTTCGGTTGGAACCTTTTCAATGAAGATGTTACCCTTTTGCACATTGTCCCTAAGAAAGTGGTGACGAATTTCTATGTGTTTTGTGTGAGAATGTTGCACAAGGATCTTACTTAGGTCAGTGGCTCCTTTGTTGTCACACATGATTGGGATGTCGTCAAGTGTGATGCCATAGTCTACGAGAGCTTGTTTCATCCACAGTGCTTGTGGACATGCCTTTCCAGCGCTAACATATTTGTAACCACCAGTAAAAATCCGCCTTTATATTAATAATAATCCATTTTCTACGTAAATTTTTTTTTCTCTTTTCTCTACAACTAGATAATAAGCCGCACTCACAAACTGCTCTCTTGTATAGTTAATGCCTTTGATATACACACTCTTAAGTGACAATGGAAGTCTCACAACAATGTCATACTTGAAAACTTCCCGGCATGGTCACCCATGTCAGTTGTGTCCTCACATAACATACGGGATGTTCGGTGTATAGTATTCTTATATCATTAGCATCATTTCCAATAAAATGTTACAATGTAAATTAGAGTTTTCTTAAAGCTTTGATTTATAACAATTTCAATACTAAGTCATAAACCCTAATGTACAAACCATTAAACTTAATGTACAAGTTTACAAGGCATAAAACCCTAACTTTAGAGTATTTTCCGGTTAAAACCCTAATTTGCAAATCTTATGATTTTATGTAAATGAAATCACAAACTAAAATTAAAAATACATATGAAACTTTTACCAATTACCAAAGTACAAGTTTATCAAGCCAATGTACAAGTCATTGATGCATAAATGTATTCTTTTAACATAAAACTCATTATAAACCTTAGTGTATTTAATTTTAAACACATTGTACAAACAATAAAGCACCAACCTTAAGCCTTTATTTTTATTTATTTACATCTAAATTAACCTAAACTAGAATTTATCTAAAATAAATTAGAAACCTAATTAAGTATTTACACTACTATACAATAGGTATAACATAAAAAGCCCTAGGTACTACCCTCTATAGCTTAACCTTGTTTACCATGGTTAGAATTGAACTAGATAATTACCCTCTAGTTCCCTACATGCTACATGTAATTACCCTAACCACAATTAGTTACTTGCACATTAGAGTTACACATCATCCATTTACCATGGGGTTTTACCATGGTCAAAGGTTGTGGGTAAAACTCTTGGCTAGAGTTTTACCACACCATATCTTGTTCCTTGAGATCACATGCACCTTCCATGTGTATTGCAACACATCACCTTGTCCCTTCTCTTTTTAGACAAGGTGACATAGCACCTTGGGAGTCCATGCACTCTCACCCCTATATATAACGCCCCACTCCCCCTCCTCACACTTCAGCCACCACACGCAACATACATCCACACCCATACTCAAATACATTCTGATATTAGGACCCTAGTTAGTGTAAAGGAAGGCTAATCTAGAGCTTGGAAGGTGTGAAATTAGCTTGGTGATCATTAGCAGCCCTTTAGGCGTTTTCCTGATATAAGCAACTCACAAACTTGTAAGTGCTCCAAACCTTTTCTTTAATCATTTTACACATCAAATAACACTTACTTATGGCATTGAACTAATATTATGTAAAACCAAAGCTAAATTATAGTTTTTGTTTTCTTTCTGTAATTTTCGAAACCATGCTTGTCACACTCTTTGTTTTGTGCAGTTGGCTAAGGCAAAAGCTATAAAAAGTAACCTATAAGTAGGCTAAATAATCATTATATAAAATATAAACCTAAGTCCGTCCTCACAAAGTTAAACATGTTTTCTGTTTTCTGGTCTTGTCGCCCAATCAGGCCCAACAGCCTCAACGCACCCTTTTGGCCATGATATTTAGGCTAGTAAACGAGCCCCTGAGACCTGGCCATTAGGACCTCTTAGACAACTCCTAGGATACTACAAAACACCCCCATAACCCGGTTGAAAAGCCTAGTCGCCATGCTTAAAAACAGCACTTCATTATGGCTAAAAGTCTTAAACACCAAAAGTACTTTACAACAGGTATATGGGAAAAACTCGGAATTTTTGATAAATTTGATTATAAACTATCTTAGAAACATTAGAAATGAGTTAAACAACATTTCACAAGGTTGCATGCAAAAGATATAAAGTTTTATAGTTGGAAAACGAGAATTTCAATTTATCTAGACTGGCCTAAGTAGCCCTTTTCCATAATTAATATCTTGCTAATTAAAGGGATGCAAAGTATGAGATTTACACCGTTTTAAAGGGCTCGCTGTAAGGATTTTAACGCCCCAATAATTTTTTTAAAAGCACTTATAGTCTCTTTTATAATCAACCACAAAGAAGGTGACTCGCGGAAATTTTCATAAAAAGGCCTTGCATGCACTTTTCAAAATTTGAGTCGTAGGAGTTATAGAATGTTGGATAATGACTTAAAAAGAGTTAATAAACATATTACAATGTCCGTAGGTGACCCCGTAAAAGTTAATGGGTTAAAAATGAAATTTTCTTAAGACGCGTCGTGGCCAAGTGGCCATGTTTGTGGACTTGTATCTTTCTAATCAAAGACGACTAGGATATGAGACCTATACCATTTAGAAGCTCTTACAGAAAAGTGTTTAAAGGGGAAAATGTGTTGTAAAAACATTAGCTTGCCTCGTGTGAAATCTGCCCTCGTTTGACCCTGATATCGCCTAAAACCAACAAAAGGCACCTAACCCCCTACTTTGGAGAATCACTGCGACCAAACCGTAAGAGATTATTAGAAAGACCAATGGACAAACTCTTGAAGGGATCAATAACGTAGTAAAAACCTTTTAAGGCCTCGCTTTTATTCACCCGCACTTTTATCCATTTAGGCCAAAAACAAATGAATTTTTCTTATAAAATTTCAAGCATAAAAATTGTAAATTTTGAAAGGTAAAGTTTTCTTGGGCTAAAAATGTAATTTCTGAAAAGTTAATTATACAAGGGTTGATTTTGTCAATAACCCATAGTTGAGGGTTTAAAGTGTCATTTTTGAAAGTGCAAGGGTAAAAACTGTAAATATTTAAAATTGTAAATTATAACATTTTGGAAACATAAAATATTTAACAACTTGGGTTTCGATAAAAATTTATTAACAATCATTCGAGCCATAAAGATAAGTATGATAAGTATTATTAATTTTTGAAGAGACTTCATGTTATCTAATTATCGATAAAGCATTATCAACGCATAAACTTGAACACGAATACTAAATACATGACATACCAACTCAGGTCGAGAGTCGGAGCAGTTTGTTCATATTACTTAAATTGTTTTCCATCCAAACTACGATAACAACAAGGTGAGTTCATAGTCCCACTCTTACATATTTGTTTTCAAAACTCGTGGGGAGATACATGCTACAAACCCGAACACAAGTATTTTTCTGTATGCTATCCTGATTGATATTGCCTAAGTACCTACTGTTGCCACTAAAAGTCCCTCATATCATGAACCATTAATCACTTGCGAGTGAACGCGAATATCGTGAATAGATCTATTGGCAGTTGACGCCCCATTTGTGTTAGCCGGATAGGTAACCAAATGCACTTTATTTGAGAATACTAGGAGAATGGCAAACTCCTACGGAGGGCATTGTTGCTCACATCATCACTATGATGTTTGTAACTTACGTCATTATTATGACGCGTTCTTATTAAGGTTTGCGTGTCATGAGACTTAGAGCAATATACTGTACTGCAATATTACTGATTTTACTACTGCTTATCTCGTGTTCAACTGATTATTATACAAACACTATGGATTCACTCAACCTTTGTGTTGACTTTTTAGCATCTTTTATCTCAGGAAACTAGAGCACGACTTGGCACGGAGTGGCTATGGACTTTCTTATAAAAAGGGCGTCCATTTTGTTATCATTCACAAGAATAAAACTATGTATTTCAGTATTTTCGTTAGGACCTTTATTTTGTAAAACTCTGATTTAAATAAATGAATGATAACGGTTTTATCTAAAACGTCTCTTTTGAGCCGTTTATCTATCATTATGACTATGATCCATGAAGTAATACCCCAACCTTAATTCCGCTGCGTATACAGAATTTGGGGGTGTTACAGATTGGTATCAGAGCCATAGTTATAGAGAACGGAATACAAAACCAAAACTATAACTCTTTTTCACACTTAAATAAAGTCCTCCGTGCCACTACACCGTTCAGACACTGTTTATGCATGTTTATACTGATTATTTATATATATAATGAGATATTTACAATTACCGGGTGGTTACAGAGTTATGTCTTCCCCTATCCCTTATATTATTATCTTATCGGATACTGAGTCCGAAGACACCATTCCTTCCACGGATACGTTAGTTCATTCGCCAGCACCCAGCCGCGCTATGGAAGATATGGAGTCTGATCCTTTAGAAGAGTCATCTGAGGATTTCGCGGTAGTACCTGATGTAGACCCAGCACCTAGGTACACCATAAAGACAGAAGACGTCACGGTAGTACCTGATATCGCTCCATTTCCTGACGATCCATATGTGCTAGCTAGGAGAGGATATCCTACTTTTGCAGATGCAGAGCCATCTGAGACAACACTTCACATACACTCACCACCACCCCCACACCTATACATGTTACCCACGTATGTACCGCCGCCAACTACACCACCCCCACCTTTAACTACAGACTTTACTCCCCCGTCTCAGCCATATGAACTCAGAAAAGAGGCAAGGACCATCATTGCTAGGTACAATGTCTTACGATCACCTACTCCAGATATCCCTACGCCACCATGAATATTCGAGATTGGAGAAAGTTCGCAAGCAGTGATGGACCGACCGCCCACCATTCCCACACTATTGGCACGCTTGGAAAGACACGAGGAGCAGATTGATACTGCCTTAGGCCATCTAGATGAGTTACCTCTGGAGCGCATCGAGTCACTTGAGGATTCAGTGGAGGAGTTAGTTTCTAAGAAAGCAACTATGCAACAGGAGATAGATATTTTGAGCACCGGAATGCAGGAGACTCGTGAGAGGGCAGATAATCTGGAGGAACATCACGGGCGAACTAGTCAACACATACCGCTGCTATATGACAATGACGTGATGATGTCACAAGCAATGATGAGGCAGAGTGATGACTTAGTAATGGCTTACTCTAGAATTACCACGTTGGAGGCAGTAGTGGTAGATATCAAGGCCCGATACCAGGAGTATATACAGGTCCTTCTCAGCATGATCATAGAGCTGGAGAGTCGCCGCGAAGAAGCCCCTGGTAGCCATTAGAGTAGGTCCTTATCTAACAGTTTTTGATATCCTAGCCACGGTATGTGGCATAAATATGACACTTGTAATATTTTGTTATATGACAAAATTTACGAGTTGTTTATGACTATATGTGGTTTTGATATTATGATGTTTTATGATATCGATTGATGTGGACCAGGGTGGATCACTTTACCATGTGATAGTATTCGAGCATGATATGATCATATGATTCTTATATTGCTATGATTCCAATGCGTATACCTTGTTATTTGTTATGTTATAACATAACATGGTCATTCTAAACATATATTTTCTTGTGACATTAATAGAAATATGGCTCAAACAAGAAATTCCACCGAAACACCAGCACCCGCCATGTCCCAAGCTGATATCCAAAAACTAGTTGCAGACAGTGTTGCTGTAGCACTCGAGAGACAAGCAGCAACCATGGCCCGTTCTGGAAGCACTAGCAGGCCGAACGGAGAAAGTGAGGCAGCTATATCTCGTAAGTGTACTTACAAAGATTTCATGAACTGTAAGCCAACCTTTTTCAAATGAACAGAAGGAGCAACTGAGTTGGCTCGCTGGTTTGAGCGAACAGAGACAGTATTCATGAGAAGCGGTTGTTCTGATGACTGCAAGGTCACTTTTGCTACGGGGACTCTATTGGATGATGCCCTATCTTGGTGGAATGTTTCTGCCCAAACTATGGGTGTTGAAGCAGCTTATCAACTCACCTGGGCTGACTTCAAGAAGCAGATGCTAAAGAAGTACTGTCCCCGCACCGAGATTAAGAAGTTGGAAGATGAGTTTCACCAGCTAGTGGTGAAAGGAATTGATCTCAAGACCTACAACCGGAGGTTTTAGGAACTGGCAATGCTATGCCCAAGTGTAGTGCCTGATCTTGAGAAGACATTGGAGAAGTACACTGAAGGTTTACCCCGCAGTATTGAGGGTAATGTCACCTCATCAAAACCACAGTCACTAGAGGAAGCAATTTCTATTGCTCAGACGCTAATGGATCGGGAAGTCAAGCGTGGTTTCACCCAAGGAGGTAATGATCACAAAAGGAAGCTTGATGACAAAAGGGCTACCCACCACCACAACAACTACCCCAACAATAACACCTACTACAACAACAACAACCGAAGCAACAACCATCATTACCAACAGAACCGAGGGCAGGAAACTACCAAAACTTATGTAGCCGCACCTGCTGGAGGCAGTGGATATGCTGCAAATATGCCCTTATGCAACCAATGCAAGATGCATCACAATGGGCCATGCTTTATTAAGTGCGGAAAGTGTCACAGAACCGGCCACAAAACCAAAGACTGTAGAGCCTCAGGTGCTAATTTGCAGCCTGTAGAAGTGATATGCCATGGATGTGGTGACAAAAGGACATTACAAAAATCGATGTCCCAAACAGAATGGCAACCAGAACAACACGGCCCGTGCAAGAGCTTACGTGCTAGGAGATACAAACACTCAGCACAACCCGGATGTGGTCACGGGTACGTTTTCTCTCAATCGACATTTAGCTAAAGTATTGTTTGATACCGAAGCCGATAAAAGCTTTATATTACTTTCGCTTCCTTACTTAAACTCACTCCGACTGCCCTAGACTATTTCCATTCCCTAAGTTTCTTCCACGTATCCTAGAATCTAATCTACAAACTTTATTCCAAGCTATTCCATTATCACCCCGGAAAATTTATAATCTGTCATTCTACCAACTATTTACTACCGCTAGGCGAACCAATCTTTCTTGTTACCTTGAAAAGTTGTTTAGGCTGCCATTTTATAAAAGCAAAACGTTGAACACCATTTAAAACTTTTGAGAAATATGATACTACTTTGACTGAATCAAGCAACACATCATTTTTCCTCAATTATACATAGCCTAATAACCTATGTCTAATTTAGGAAGAATCATGTCATGAAGGAAACAGTCGTCTTCACATATTTTCTAAAACAATCTTTCAAAAGCAAAACTTCGTAACCAGATAACTATTCATACACATCCTTGTAACCAACGCTCCACGGATATCCACACTTTTTCCCACACCATAACCAATAACAGAGTGAATCTCGAGGACGAGATTCCATTTAAGGAGGGGAGACTGTAACCACCGGTAAAAATCCGCCTTTATATTAATAATAATCCATTTTCGATGTACATTTTTTTTCTCTTTTCTCTACAACTAGATAATAAGCCGCACTCACAAACTGCTCTCTTGTATAGTTAATGCCTTTGATATACACACTCTTAAGTGACAATGGAAGTCTCACAACAATGTCATTCTTGAAAACTTCCCGACATGGTCACCCATGTCAGTTGTGTCCTCACATAACATACGGGATGTCCGGTGTATAGTATTCTTATATCATTAGCATCATTTCCAATAAAATGTTACAATGTAAATTAGAGTTTTCTTAAAGCTTTGATTTATAACAATTTCAATACTAGGTCATAAACCCTAATGTACAAACCATTAAACTTAATGTATAAGTTTACAAGGCATAAAACCCTAACTCTAGAGTATTTTCCGGTTAAAACCCTAATTTGCAAATCTTATGATTTTATGTAAATGAAATCACAAACTAAAATTAAAAATACATATGAAACTTTTACCAATTACCAAAGTACAAGTTTATCAAGCCAATGTACAAGTCATTGATGCATAAAAGTATTCTTTTAACATAAAACTCATTATAAACCTTAGTGTATTTAATTTTAAACACATTGTACAAACAATAAAGCACCAACCTTAAGCCTTTATTTTTATTTATTTACATCTAAATTAACCTAAACTAGAATTTATCTAAAATAAATTAGAAACCTAACTAAGTATTTACACTACTATACAATAGGTATAACATAAAAAGCCCTAGGTACTACCCTCTATAGCTTAACGCCCCCCCCCCCCCCCCCCCCCCATTGTTACCATGTTTAGAATTGAACTAGATAATTACCCTCTAGTTCCCTACATGTTACATGTAATTACCCTAACCACAATTAGTTACTTGCACATTAGAGTTACACATCATCCATTTACCATGGGGTTTTACCATGGTCAAAGGTTGTGGGTAAAACTCTTGGCTAGAGTTTTACCACACCATTTCTTGTTCCTTGAGATCACATGCACCTTCCATGTGTATTGCAACACATCACCTTGTCCCTTCTCTTGTTAGACAAAGTGACATAGCACCTTGGGAGTCCATGCACTCTCACCCATATATATAACGCCCCACTCCCCTCCTCATACTTCAGCCACCACACGTAACATACATCCACACCCATACTCAAATACATTCTGATATTAGGACCCTAGTTAGTGTAAAGGAAGGCTAATCTAGAGCTTGGAAGGTGTGAAATTAGCTTGGTGATCATTAGCAGCCCTTTAGGCGTTTTCCTGATATAAGCAACTCACAAACTTGTAAGTGCTCCAAACCTTTTCTTTAATCATTTTACACATCAAATAACACTTACTTATGGCATTGAACTAATATTATGTAAAACCAAAGCTAAATTATAGTTTTTGTTTTCTTTCTGTAATTTTCGAACCATGCTTGTCACACTCTTTGTTTTGTGGAGTTGGCTAAGGCAAAAGCTATAAAAAGTAACCTATAAGTAGGCTAAATAATCATTATAGAAAATATAAACCTAAGTCCTAGGTCCTCACAAAGTTAAACATGTTTTCTGTTTTCTGGTCTTGTCGCCCAATCAGGCCCAACAGCCTCAACGCACCCTTTTGGCCATGATATTTAGGCTAGTAAACGAGCCCCTGAGACCTGGCCATTAGGACCTCTTAGACAACTCCTAGGATACTACAAAACTCCCCCATAACTCGGTTGAAAAGCCTAGTCGCCATGCTTAAAAACAGCACTTCATTATGGCTAAAAGTCCTAAACACCAAAAGTACTTTACAACAGGTATATGGGAAAAACTCGGAATTTTTGATAAATTTGATTATGAACTATCTTAGAAACATTAGAAATGAGTTAAACAACATTTCACAAGGTTGCATGCAAAAGATATAAAGTTTTATAGTTGGAAAACGAGAATTTCAATTTATCAAGACTGGCCTAAGTAGCCCTTTTCCATAATTAATATCTTGCTAATTAAAGGGATGCAAAGTATGAGATTTACACCGTTTTAAAGGGCTCACTGCAAGGATTTTAACGCCCCAATAATGTTTTTAAAAGCACTTATAGTCTCTTTTATAATCAACCACAAAGAAGGTGACTCGCGGAAATTTTCATAAAAAGGCCTTGCATGCACTTTTCAAAATTTGAGTCGTAGGAGTTATAGAATGTTGGATAATAACTTAAAAAGAGTTAATAAACATATTACAATGTCCATAGGTGACCCCGTAAAAGTTAATGGGTTAAAAATGAAATTTTCTTAAGACACGTCGTGGCCAAGTGGCCATGTTTGTGGACTTGTATCTTTCTAATCAAAGACGACTAGGATATGAGACCTATACCATTTAGAAGCTCTTACAGCAAAGTGTTTAAAGGGGCAAATGCATTGTAAAAACATTAGCTTGCCTCGTGTAAAATCTGCCCTCGTTTGACCCTGATATCGCCCAAAACCAACAAAAGGCACCTAACCCCCTACTTTGGAGAATCACTGCGACCAAACCGTAAGAGATTATTAGAAAGACCACTAGACAAAATATTGAAGGGATCAATAACGTAGTAAAAACCTTTTAAGGCCTCGCTTTTATTCACCCGCACTTTTATCCATTTAGGCAAAAAACAAGTGAAATTTTCTTATAAAATTTCAAGCATAAAAATTGTAAAATTTGAAAGGTAAAGTTTTCTTGGGCTAAAAATGCAATTTCTGAAAAGTTAATTATACAAGGGTTGATTTTGTCAATAACCCATAGTTGAGGGTTTAAAGTGTCATTTTTGAAAGTGCAAGGGTAAAAACTGTAAATATTTAAAATTGTAAATTATAACATTTTGGAAACATAAAATATTTAACAACTTGGTTTTCGATAAAAATTTATTAACAATCATTCGAGCCATAAAGATAAGTATAATAAGTATTATTAATTTTTGAAGAGACTTCATGTTATCTAATTATCGATAAAGCATTATCAACGCATAAACTTGAACACGAATACTAAATACATGACATACCAACTCAGGTCGAGATTCGGAGCAGTTTGTTCATATTATCTAATTTGTTTTCCATCCAGACTACGATAACAACAAGGTGAGTTCATAGTCCCACTCTTACATATTTGTTTTCAAAACTCGTGGGGAGATACATGCTACAAAACTGAACACAAGTATTTTTCTGTATGCTATCCTGATTGATATTGCCTAAGTACCTACTGTTGCCACTAAAAGTCCCTCATATCATGAACCATTAATCATTTGCGAGTGAACGCGAATATCGTGAATAGATCTATTGGCAGTTGACGCCCCATTTCTGTTAGCCGGATAGGTAACCAAATGCACGTTATTTGAGAATACTAGGAGAATGGCAAACTCCTACCGAAGGGCATTTTTGCTCACATCATCACTATGATGTTTGTAACTTACGTCATTATTATGACGCGTTCTTGTTAAGGTTTGCGTGTCATGAGACTTAGAGCAATATACTGTACTGGAATATTACTGATTTTACTACTGCTTATCTCGTGTTCAACTGATTATTATACAAACACTATGGATTCACTCAACCTTTGTGTTGACTTTTTAGCATGTTTTATCTCAGGAAACTAGAGCACGACTTGGCACGGAGTGGCTATGGACTTTCTTATAAAAAGGGCGTCCATTTTGTTATCATTCACAAGAATAAAACTATGTATTTCAGTATTTTCGTTGGGACCTTTATTTTGTAAAACTCTGATTTAAATAAATGAATGATAACGGTTTTATCTAAAACGTCTCTTTTGAGCCGTTTATCTATCATTATGACTATGATCCATGAAGTAATACCCCAACCTTAATTCCGCTGCGTATACTGAATTTGGGGGTGTTACAATATTCGGCTTCGGTCATGGAGATAGCTAGTGCCTTTTGTTTCTTGGAGAACCAAGAAGTTAAACAACAACCCATGAAGGTAAAAATGCCACTAGTACTTTTTCGATCCACATAATCTCCCGCATGATCTGAGTCGGCATATACTAGGGTTTCTTTGTCGGTCCCCTTAGGATACCATAATCCTAAGTGCATAGTGCATTTAATGTATCGGAAGATACGCTTAACCGCTTCAAGGTGAGAAGTTTTGGGATCTTCTTAAAAGCGAGCAAAAAGGCAGACACTAAACATGATATCGGGGCTACTTGCCGTTAAGTATAACAAACTACCTATCATGCCTCTATACTTAGTGCTATCTACGGATTCACCCTCTTCATCTTTTGTGAGCTTTGTGTCCGTGGCCATGGGTGTTTTCATAGTCTTAGAGTCTTCTAATCCAAATTTCTTCAGCACTTCCTTAACATACTTAGATTGATTGAAAAAAATTCCGTCCTCTAATTGTTTTATTTGTAATCCAAGGAAGAAGTTGAGTTCACCCATCATCCTCATTTCAAACTCGTCATGCATGATTTTTGAGAATTCTTTACATATGTCTCGATAAGTTGAACCAAATATGATGTCTTCGACATATATTTGAACAATTATGATGTTTGAATCTTACTTCTTAGTTAAAAGAGCGTTATCTACCATTCCCATTGTGTAATCATGTGTAATAAGAAAAGATTTTAACCTATCAAACCATGTTTTAGGAGCTTGCTTAAGACCATATAAAGCTTTTTTTAGTTTATAAACATGACCGGATTTCTTAAAATCAATGAATCCTGGGGGTTGTGCTACATATACCTCCTCATTGATCAAACCATTTAGGAATGCACTTTTCACATCCATTTGGAATAACTTCAAATCTAACGCACAAGCGTAAGAGAGTAATATCCTAATGGACTCTAGTCTAGTTACGGGTGTGAAGGTTTCATCATAATCAATTCCTCTTTTTGATTATAGCCTTGTGCTACTAACCTAGCTTTATTTCTAGACACAACTCCATTTTCATCCAACTTATTTCTAAATACTCACTTAGTTCCTATTATGGCTGTGTACTTAGGTCTTGGTACTAACTCCCAAACATCGTTAGACTTAAATTGATTTAATTCCTCTGGCATTGCGATGATCCAACTTTCATCTTTCAATGCTTAATTGACATTCTTAGGTTCTATGATCGACACAAAGCAAAAGAGGTTGCTCTCATTATGTGCTTGTGATCTAAGGGTTCTTTGATTTAAATTTCCTTTGACGTTGTCTAGAGGGTGATTCCTATATTCCATAATGTTGGTGGTTTCATCTATTTCTAACGTTTCATTCACATTGTTGATCCCTAAGTTTTTCTTGTTATCCTCGATGGCTTTTTCTTCATCTAAGTCATCATCTACCAAAGGCGATGTTTTAGATAGGGGAGGAATTTCATCAAATGTCACCTTGAGTGATTCTTCGATGGTCATTGTTTCCTTATTGAGGACTACATAGGATTTGCTAGTTTGTGAGTATCCTAGGAATACACCTTCGTAAGACTTTGGGTCAAAATTTGGTGAGATAGTCTTTGTTGTTTAGTATGAAGAATTTGCTTCCAAATACTTTGAAGTAATCTAGAGTAGGTTTCCTACCTTTCAATATTTCGTATCGGGTTTTTCCTAAGATTGGCCTAATGAGGATCCTATTGAGTATGTATATAGATGTGTCTACGGCATTACACCAAAACTTTTGAAGTATGGATTGCTCATTTAACATTGTTCTACTCATTTCTTGTAGAGTACGATTTTTCCTTTCAACAACCCCATTTGATTGTGGAGTGCGAGGAGCCGAGAAATTGTGAGTACCATTAGCATCACAATAAACTCCAAATTGCACTTCATTGTCAAATTTTACGCGATTTTAGGTTAAATAAGGTTCAGAATTTTACGCGATTTTAGGTTAGCCAGTGGGGTTCTTTGATTGGAGGTTTTGATTTTCAACTACGTAAACTAAAAATTAAATTAATTAAAACTAATAATTAAAACTAAATTGCAAGAAAATTAAATGCCTTTCTAGCGCTAAAATGGTGACACCCTTGCAATGGTTGGTACCCTTTCAAGCGCTATGTATATGCCTGCAAATTCTATCATGAAGCATCAATCCAGATTCGTTAGATTCAAGTTTTATTCTTGATTTGATTGTTAGTTGTATCCTCAAAACAGTCGCACCAATTCAGGCGAAATTCTGTTTTAGGACACTGCTAATAGCAGGCCTCAATCACGTTGTTGTAATCTTTCGATTTCTGTATTACAATTTGTAAATTCCTAACACCAAGTTCCATCAATGTTCAACTGTGTTCAGCCAAGTTTACACTCGTGATTCCTTTTGGTCAATAATGCAAAAAATGACCATGTGACCTCCAATAAAGCATAAGTTGTATTTTTGCAGATCTTAAACGCCTAGTTAGAATTTGATTTTTAAATCTCATTGAATACATGTATCAAACAACTTAAACCGCACAAGTGATCTGTTAGATGATAGCACATGTGAGATGTGTGTTATTATAAATAAAGTTTTACTGAAAAGACCCTCAAACTTGAGTGACCTAGGTAGAACATTGCTGATATTGGTTATATTAATAGTTTAATACAAACATTATGGTAGTAATACTTCTTAATTTCAGGTTTGATATCTCAAAAACTTAATTTTCTTCTATCTAAATTTTGGTTATCTTCTGGAAATTCATGAACAAGGAAATATCCTGGTAGTATGTTGGAGTTTGCAGTTTTTCGTTGCTGAAGGATTTTTTGGTAGTATCTTTGCTCTCGGGTTTTTTCATATTTCGTGTTTGACATGCGTTTTGTATCTTTTATTGTGAATTGTTCTTGAGGTGTTGGCTTTCAACCCATATCGTGTTAAATTGTATCTTTAGAGGTGTTTGCTTAGTCTTTTTTCCAAGGTTGTCAAGATCGGGATCTTACCCATGATCGTTTTCGTCTTTGCAATATCGTGATCGTAAGATCGGATCGGGATCGTAAGATCCTACTCGAATGTTAATTCTTAATAGTTTATGTAATTTTATACCAATTTACAAATTCTAATACATTATAACAATAAAATACTATGAACGTTTCATATAAATGTTGTCCTAAATTATAATTATAAAATGTTTAAAACGATTATCATGTTGTTTTTTGAATTCTACAAACAAACAACCCATAAATTTGTAGTTTTTTAGTTTGTAATCTGAGAAAAGTAAGATCGGATCGGATTAGATCGTAAGATCGTATGGTAAAGATCGGGATCCTATAAGATCTTAAGCCTGCAAAGATCCTATGTAGGATCCGGATCGTTTTTGCTTTGCAGTATCGTAAAATCGTAAGATCCTAAGATCAGGATCGGGATCCTGACAACTATGTTTTTTCCTTTTATTTGTATTTTCGTTTGAATATATTTCTCTTTTTTTTCCTTTTAAATATGTTTTTTATGCATAACTCAAAAACACAAAAAAAGGTATCTTTAGATCTTCAAAATAGGGTAAAAGTCAAAAATGATAAACATATTTTCTCAGATGTACCAATATGATAAACATGGTTACCAATATGCTAAACCAAAGTTTAAATTATGTACAATAATGGGTAATTCTTCACATCTTCATTTCTTACAACTGCATCATTAGTCCTTTATACTAACGGCCGTTAGTAGTTTTCTTACGTTTCCGTCCATTTTTAACTTTTTCGTTCGTTTTTGCACGTTTATGTCCGTTTTTACACGTTTTCATCTGTTTTTAAACGTTTTCGTCCGTTTTTACATGTCTTCGTTCGTTTTTGCACGTTTTCGTCCGCTTTTAATTGTTTTCGTCTTTTTAACACGTTTCGTCCGTTTTTTATCGTTTTCGCCCGTTTTTACAATTTTTTGTTCGTTTTTATATGTTTTCGTACATTTTACACGTTTTCGTCTGTTTGTACACGTTTTTGTTCGTTTTTACACGTTTTCGTCCGTTTTTATGCGTTTTCGTATATTTTTACACGTTTTCGTATGTTTTTACACGTTTTCGTCTGTTTTTATCCGTTTTCGTCTGTTTTATACGTTTTTGTTCATTTTGGCACGTTTTTATCTGCTTTTACACGTTTTTTGTTCGTTTTTGCACGTTTTTGTCCATTTTTAATCATTTTTGTCCGTTTTACACATTTTCGTCCATGTTTACACATTTCCGTCCATTTTTAAACATTTTAGTCTGTTTTTAAATAGACAAAAACGTGTAAAAACGGATGAACACATGTAACAACGGATGAAAACATGCAAAAACATATGAAATCATGTAAAAAGGGACGAAAACGTGTAAAAATGTATGAAAACGTATAAAACGGACGAAATCTTGTAAAAATGGACGAAAATGTGAAAAACAAATGTAAACATGTAAAATGAACGAAAATGTTTAAAAACGGACGAAAACGTGTAAAATCGGACGTAAACGTGTAAAAACGGACGAAATCGTGTAAAAACCGACGGAAACGTGTAAAACAGACGAAAACCTGTAAAACGGACAAAAACCTGTAAAAACGGACTAAAATGTTTATGGTCGGTAGAAAACATGTAAAAACAGATGTAAACGGCAAAAACGTGTAAAAACGAACTAAAACGTATAAAAATGGACGAAAACGTTTAAAAATGGACGAAAATGTGCAAAAACAAATGAAAACGTGTAAAAATGGACGAAAATGTGCAAAAACGATGAAAACGTGTAAAAACGTATAAAACAGACGAAAGCGGATAAAAACGGACGAAACCATGTAAAAACGGACAAAACGTGTAAAAAAGACAAAAACGTGTAAAAATATACAAAAACATATACAAACGGGCGAAAACTTGTAAAAATGGACGAAAACGTGCAAAAACGAACACAAAAGTCCAAAAACGAACGAAAACGTCTAAAACGGACGAAAACGTGCAAAAACGAATGAAAACGTGTAAAAACAGATGAAAACATATAAAAGCGGACGAAAACGTGTAAAAACAGACAAAAACATAAGAAAACCAAATTTTAGGTTATTTACTAACGGCCGTTAGTATAAGGGACTAACGATGCAGATGTAAGAGATGAAAATGTGAAGAATTACCCGTTATTATACATAATTTGAACTTTGGTTTAGCGTATTGGTACATAAATGACTATGTTTATCAAATTGCTACATCCAAGAAAGTATGTTTATCATTTTTGAATTTTACCCCTTCAAAATAGGGTTATGGTACACGAAAGTCATTAAAGTTTCCAAAAAATTTGTCCTAAGTTACTATAGTTTCATTTTGGTCATCTAGGTTACCCATGTTATCGGGTTTTTTAATTAGGTCTCTATACGTTTAAAAGTACTACGCTCAGGTCATTGAGTGGAGTGGCAACCGGCTACGAGCCTGTCTCATATGCCACGTTAGAGATAGTTTGTTTATACTTCAACATTAAGCTAAAATAACATGCTTAAAGCTTTAAACAAGTACAGAAAGCAAAAGCAGCTCATATCAACTCATTTTTGCTCACAAAGCAAGCAACTAACACAACAAAAAGATATGACATTTTTAAAGCTTGTATCCAAAAATTGACCATTAACCAATAACCTCAATATCTTCATGGCTATTCTCATACTAATTATAGTGATTACATTGCAGTTTGTATTAATCAGTAGCCAACATCATCACCCTCTTGATCCTCTTAATCCTAAAGAAATATCACAGATTCAACACATTATCACCACCTCTCACTTTGCTTCTCTTCGCAATCTCACTTTGCAAATGATTATCTTTTTACGGTCAAAACCATTACTTTTTTCCTTTGTCCAACCATCACCAGCTCACGACCAAAAGACGAGATGGTGGTGGTGGCGACGGCTTGGTGACCACGGACACGAGCAAAGCTCCAAACAGCTCAAACGAGTCAAACTCGTTTCTCACCTTTTCTATTCTTCCCGATCTATTCGTACAAACTATATGTAACGAAGAGGGTGGCGCGTATGGTGGTTGAGGTGACGGTGATGGTGGATTGGTGGCGCGTGGAGTATGTAGAAATGATGAGGGAGGTGAGATGAGTGTTTTGGTGGTGGTGGTGATGCGTGAAGCGCTGTGGTGGTGGCGTTATAAGGGTTGCCGGCGGCGGCTCAAGAAGAGGAAGAGAGAGGAGCGGGTGATAGTTTGAAGATCTGGGTTTGATACTTATTAATGAATTTAAATAAGGAAAAAAACAAAAACTTGAAGAAAAAATAAAATGTAACCGGTAATCATAAGTAGTATACAACGTGGTAACCTAAAGAACCGGTCACTATAACATGGGTAACCTGTATGACCAAAATGAAATTATAGTAACTTAGGACAAATTTTTTGGAAACTTTATTGACTTTTGTGTACCATAACCCCTTCAAAATATAACCAGTTCAACAAAATCCAAACCGTCTTATCAAACCTACTTCATGAACACATTTTATGAATTAATTTAACCCTAATAAAATTAAAGAAATCTCGATCATCATGATCAACCCTACTTCAATTGTCTCGATCATCAAATCATTATTTTAAGGTTGGCACCCAAGTTAGGCAGTTGACTTGTGAATATTTGAACAAGTCATTGCCTCATTGTTCACGGAGTTTAAAACTACCACTACATGATCAAACCGGGTAAAACCATTCATTTTTTTTTCTTTCGAATCTATAGTTTTGGTACTATGACATAGACATATTAACTCTCATAAATATTTTAGGGTTGGGATCCAGTTTATTTAAGTTCTTGAATGTCCTTTTCACACATGAACAGGTAGAGTAGAAGCTTTGTGATTTGAAAAAGCTTTTCTATTTTCTTCTTCATATGAATAGTATTTATCCCACCAAATTCATCCTATAAGGCTATATATATAAGTAGGAGTATATAGACATATTATATAGTACCATGTAATGTTGCAGAAACTAGCTGGTAACATTGATATAGTTGGTTTCAAGTTACACTTGATCAATAGTTTTGTACTTGTTGAGACCATACATATGATGCGGGACTACAAAAGTGGCCTAGTAGTCAGAGTGTTGGACATGATATCTTCACCACATGTCTCGTGTTTAATCTCATTAGTTACATAGTACATCTAAGTGAGTGCTTCACCCTCTGTAAACAATCTGAATAAGAAAAACCTCGTTCGTTTATCTTTTTTCAATGAATTATGTCGTCACCTCGATCTATTAATGATTTCAATATACATAATATGATATTATTAAGATGGCAATCACTAGAACGCGCATGGTGTTATAGTTGCGTGTTGACCGGTGAATTTTATAAACAAAGTCTACATTTTATTAATTTTTTAGACAGTATATAGAGTTCATGTGGAGCTATGTGATCAATGCCAAATCACAAAAACTAAAAAACCAAAAAGATTTAACTCTTGTTCCCACTTACCCTCTTTGTGAATTGTGTCCCATTAAGTTGATAGTACTATCAAGTATCAACATATATATATATACAATGTCAATGGTAAATGAGTGGCAACACCTAAAAATACCTTTTAAAGAGATAGAAGTAGCAACTGAAAACTTCAAAACGTTTATCGGACGAGGTGGATATGGTTCGGTGTTCAAAGGAAAATTCCTTGTGTCCGGAAAAGAGACCATGGTTGCTGTAAAGAGGTTGACTGAGCAGTTCGGACAAGGTTTAAAGGAGTTTTTGACAGAGATTCAGTTGTTGTATGGTCAACAACATCCAAACCTCATCTCTCTTGTCGGTTTTTGTGACGAAGGAAGAGAAAAGTGTATTGTTTACGAATATGCAAAGCGTGGAAGTTTGGATCAGTATTTAAGGCGTACTAGAAAAACCACTTCTACTACTCTTACGTGGTTACAAAGACTCAAGATTTGTACTGATGCAGCTCATGGTTTGGATCACCTCCATAACCATATTGGAGGGCATCGAACGATTATCCATAGGGATATAAAAAGTTCAAATATTTTGATCGATGAGAATTGGGTTGGTAAAATTTCTGACCTTGGATTGTCCAAGTTAAGCGTAACAGGTTTTGGAATGAGTGACATTGTTTCAAATAGTTGTGGGACACATGGTTATTGTGAACCAGAATACTACACTTCCGGAATCGTGACCAAAAAATCTGATGTCTATTCTTTCGGTGTTGTTCTATTCGAAGTTTTATGTGGGAGGTTGTGCCTCACTGAAAGCCATGATGGATTCAGGCTTTCAAGCATATCAGCCAAAGAATTCTACCGAAATAATACCTTGGACAAGATTATTGATCAAAGTTTAAGTGAACATATTGGCTCGTACTCCATGACCAAATTTGCAGAAATCGCATACAGATGCTTGAACGATGATCGAAAGCAACGACCTGCCATGGATGTTGTCGTGAAAGAAATTGGGGAAGCGCTGAAATACCAGGTGAGTTTTATACCTGATTTATTATTAATGCGAGTGGAATTTCGTATAAAATAACAAAATTCCCACGTTACGTCTTGCAATCATAAACCTATTATCGTGTTTTTTTAATGGATCTCATATGTGAAATTTAAATTATATTTTCTATAGGAGGAATACGAGTTTGTGAATGAGTGGCAACGCCTCAAAATACCTTTTGACGAGATAAAAGTAGCAACTGAAAACTTCAAAACGATTATCGGACAAGGTGGATATGGTTCAGTGTTCAAAGGAAAACTCTTTGTGTCTGCAAAAGAGACCAGGGTTGCTATAAAGTGGTTGAATGAGCAGTTCGGACAAGGTTTAAAGGAGTTTTCGACAGAGATTCAGTTGCTATACTTTGGTCAACATCATCCAAACCTCATCTCTCTTGTTGGTTATTGTGATGAGGGAAAGAAGAAGGCTATCGTTTATGAATATGCAGAGCGTGGAAGTTTGGATCAGTATATAAGGCGTAGTGGAAAAGGCACCTCGTCTACTACTACTCTTACGTGGTTACAAAGACTCAAGATTTGTGTTGATGCAGCTCGTGGTTTGGATCATCTACATAGTAATGTTGGAGGGCATCAAACGATTATCCATAGGGATGTAAAAAGTTCAAACATTTTGATCGATGAGAACTGGGTTGGTAAAATATCTGACCTTGGATTGTCCAACTTAAGCGTAACAGATTTTGGAATGATTGACATTGTTTCAAATGGTTATGGGACACAAGGTTATTGTGAACCAGAATACAACTCTACCGGAGTCGTGACCAAAAAGTCTGATGTCTATTCTTTCGGTGTTGTTCTATTCGAAGTTTTATGTGGGAGGTTGTGCCTAACTGAAAGCGAAGATGGATTCAGGCTTTCAAGCATATCAGCCAAATACCACTACAAAAAGAACAGTTTGGACAAGATTATGGATGATAGTTTAAGGGAACATATGGGCTCGTACTCCATGATCAAATTTGCAGCAATCGCATACAGATGCTTGCACGATGATCGGGAGCAACGACCTGCGATGGATGTTGTTGTGAAAGAACTTGAGGAAGCGCTGAAATACCAGGTGAGTTCTATACCTGACTTATTAATGCTAGTGGATTTTTATATAAAATAACAAAAGGCCCACTTTACGTCTTGCAATCATAAACCTATTATCTTGTTTTTAATGGATCTCACACGGTTATTATAATTTAGCACATATCATATGTGAAATTTAAATTATATTTTCTATAGGAGGAATACGAGTTTGAGAATGAAAAAAAGTCTAAAAGTATTGTGGTGGTAGAAGATGCCACTGACAAGTATTGGGAGACAAAGCTACCAGGAGACTTGGATAGTTTGATCAGGATCTTCAAAATTCCCAATACCGTCTATACTACTAAAAAGGAACTATTCTCTTATCTTCTCAAAGGAACTCTTTTTGATGAAGGCTATAAGGTAAATTCCATTACGACTTACATTTCCCAGAGCATTCAAAACATCAAATTTGAACTTCTACAATAAACTTATTTTTGAATTTAGATCTAATGGCATAAAAGATACCCAAGTTAATTAGAGGTAATTTTCAATCTGGTTATGAAACTTTTTTTTTTGTTCATGACAAGGTAGCCAACTTATATTTTTGGCCAACTTGAGACTTTCCGTTATATATTCATATCCACTGCCACGGCCACCATCAATTACCATCGCTACCACCAACCCTACCCACCACCAACCCCATCCACCACTATCAACCACCGCCACCACCAGGGACGGAGCTAGTAAGATGACTAGCGGGTGCTGATCTACCCCAAATAATATTTGCAATTAGCCCCTCTTATTCTCATTAAAATTTTGAATAACTTAACAATTAGATAAAACATCAAAATAAATTTACTTATCAAGTTATTGTTTTCTAGTTTAGCTTAGCTCCTAATTATTAGGGTGTTAAGTTGAATCATGAGTTAAGAAATATTGATTTATTTTTTGAGCAATATTTATTGTTATAATTAATTTTTATCTTAAGTCCGGCCCCCTTAAACTTCAAATCCTGGCCCCGCCCCTGCACCCACCTACCACCACCACTAATCACAACAGCCACCACCAACCTCACCCATCATCATTTTACCCCTAAAGTCACCCACCATCGCTACCCACCAGTGTCGTCACTGCGTCACCCTTAACGCCACCCATCGCCACCATTACAGTGGGAAATAATGGTGGTGACTGGTGGATGGTGGTGGCAAGGGTGGTTGATGGTACTTGGTGGTGGCGATGGTAATTGATGGTAGTGGTTAGGGGCGGAGACAAGGAGGGGTCACGTGCCCCTCAAGCGAAAAAAATTGTAGTGTAAATTTTCTAAAATATATTGATTAATTTTGTAATTTACCCCTCTAAGAATCAATTTGTAGTACAGTTTCCAAAAATTATTAAAGTGTGACCCCTCGAGCAAAATTTTCTGGCTCCGCCTCTGGTGGTGGTGATGGTTGCGGTGGTTAGTGCTGGTGGGTGGGGTTGGTGGTGGTGGTGGGTATAATTGGTGGTGGCCGCAGTTAGTGGTGGGTGGGTTGGTAGTAGCGGCGGTGATTAGTGGTGGTGACGATGATGATGGTGGTGGACTTGACATGTGATACTTAACGGATAGCTTATTAGGCGAAAAGGAAAATTTGTTACCTTAACTTTTTCTGGAATCTGGTGATATGACATAGCCACATTTTACTAAACTAATCTAGATTTGCATGCATAAGGACCATTTTCGCAAGTCATAAATTGTCATTTCATAGAGCTAATTAGTAATTACATTCATTAGACGCGTTGAGCCATTGTGTTATTTGAGGGTCGGACCACTGATTTTAAGTTTATAGTTCATTTGCTTATATGTGGCCAGCCCTAGACCGGCTTTTGTGATCTACCAATTTGACAAAATTTCTCCTGCCATCAATATATTGACATTATTGTTTGTTTTTTTATCTTGTTTGTGTTCTTATTAACATACCGAGATTCTGATTAACATGCGGAAAATATTGACATCTCCTAATTAGATTTTTGGTCTAATTTTAGGCCTGTTTAGTAGGCCTAACTATCATTTTTTTTTTTAATTTCTTATTCTTATTATTATTATTATTATTATTATTGAAATAGCTCATTTGGTGGTTTGAAATAGTTTTTACACAAACAATGATGATAATAAGAGCACTCCCAAACATAACTTGAGTTATGGTTTAATACCGTGCCACGTCTGCGCCACATCAGCTTTAACATTTCACCTTAACTCATCAAAAAAACACCCACAATCATAACATTCCCAAGTTAAACTTTAACTCACCAACAATTTACAAAAACAACCCCTCATTTGAGGGCCAAAAAAAAAAAAAAAAAAAAAAACCGCCGTTGGTGTGTTAACACCGGCACTTTTACGCCGGAATAACACCGAACTCCCAATGGTTAACACCGAATAACACCGAATTCGGCGTTAACCATTGTGCATGCTCTAATAGTACATAAACTCATGGACTTTTTGACAATGCATTCGCCAGCCACCATGAACCTTATTTTGTAAATTTTACCTTGCAAATATTCTTATAGTCGTTACCTAAAAGTCAATATTGATGAAAATCTATATAAATAAGAATATGGTTCTAAAAATCGAAGTTGCATAAATCTTACATAACGTGGTTTAACATAAATTACAATACATCTAATTTTTAGTTATATATGGATAAAAAATGTGTATTATCTAATTTTTCTTTAGAACGGCTAGTTAGTAGTTAGTGATTCGAGTCGTGCAGTGACATCCAAGCGGGCAGTATGCCTTCCTCGAACCTACGCTTTAGGAGAATAAACCCCACTCCTTTTTTCCCGCTGCTAAAGTCTTTCCGGTGCATATGAAGGGTTGTTAAATAATGTTTATCTATTACATTATGTAAAATATTATATAGTTACATTATCGATTAATATTTTATATGATTTTTGTTGGACGAACGATTTAACTTTGTTTGATTGGCATGGTGTTGATGTTGATGTTGTTTGAATTTAATTATTAACATCATGTTTTAGATATTATGCATTTTAATAGCACTTAATGGCCCTTGAAAATTTGCTTTTTTGGATATTCATATTTAAACTTTAAAGAGGAATTACATGCGTCGTTATTATACATACAATATCGCGTATTTATTTTTCATCCCACAGTGACCCATGAGGCCACACCTTCATTTTGATATTTATATTCCGGCTAATAATAATTTTAGCCGTTTTTAATTTAAACTTATAAATAGAAAAAACATGAATCGCTATTCAACGTGGATAGTGAAAAATAAATTACTTTTTCGGACGTCTTTGCTTAATTTCATAAAAAGCAATAACATGCGTCGTTTGTATATCTACAATCTCGTATATTTATTTACATATCACCGTACCTATTACTTTCATTTTGAAATTTATAAATAACAAGATATATGTTTTTTTTTTAAATATAAAGTCTAGGGGATAAAGTCTAGAGGTTATTTATTAAATTTATAATGTTATTTAAAAACATGAAAACAAAAAACATGAAAACTGATAAATTTACTCTTTTTAAAAAAAATTATTTACAAAATTGGCACATGTATTTTTATACATTTTTTTTTGTTGGATGAAATTTAAATGAGTTTGACTAAAGACTTTTAATTTTGACTTTATATTATCCAATGTGATGACTTCATTTTTCCAACGTGACAAAGTTGAACTCTTTTATTGGTCTAATTGAAATATGTTAAAAGATTTTATTTTCTATTTTGTATGCCCTCTTGCTATATAAATGACATTATGTATGAAGTTCTTGTAGGTCTCATACAATGGATCAAATCACACAAAATGATATAGATAATCTAGAGAGAAAGAATAAGAACTTGTATTAGATAGAGAAAAAATGTTGGTGTATTACAAAGGAAGAAATGAAAGAAAAACCACACCCTCTACATGTGTGGAGAGGGGTATAAATACCACCATTGTGGCCGGCCTTGGGCCTTAGACGGGTCGAGCTCGAGTTTGGTTGGGCTTTAGCCCACAACATATGCAATAATATATTAACGTCAAGCCCATTATCCCGTTTCTAGTCTATTACATGCTACAAGGTTCATAAGCTACAAATGACCGTCACTTTAATTCCTAACAATCTGCCCTTAAGGGGCGATCATTTAAATTCAATTTAAACTATGCATCCACGCGGCTTTAATACCACTTGTTAGTCCTCTAGTAATAAATATCATTCACATAATCATGATTTAGAAGGTTTAAAGAACAGAGAAAGTATAGAGAAGTTAGTGTTGATAAACAGTCCCTTCCCACCCCGAACTCACACCCACAAAACACCAATCAAAACGGCAAGATTGGTTCAATGCTTTGTATATGAATAAGGAAGGAAACTGATACACTTTACAAAGTAAACCTACTACCCTATTTATACCAACAATAAACTAACTGGAGTACATAAAACATGCAAAAGATATCAACGTGGTGTGCATGATATTCTCATATAACCCACTTATCTTTAATACTAGGTCAACACAAGACTAGGTAAAACCCATGCCTTTTATTCACATACCAAATGGAGCAACCCAAATACCGATCCATTAGAAAGAGAAAGAAAAGTTTATTAGAAAGAAAGATGGTGATACAAATGAGATGAGAGAGTTTCACACTTGACACACACACACACAAATGAGAGGCATTTGTGTGTATATACACGTCCCAAAGAAGGTAGGATGAAATGGGCTTAGGCCCTTAGTGGGTTGTTTGGACTTTGCGTTGGACTAAAGGACGAACTAGTAACTTACGTAGTCCATTTACATGATAATTGTCCAACCAACTAATAGTCCAAGCCCAATAATACTATGACTAATCCATTACAACTCGTACAAGACTCGTAAACATTATATTGTTGCCACTAATGGGAAATGATTGTGACTATTTTATGGTTAAAAATCTCCCACTAAGAGGCGATCATACATTAGACACCATTTGACGTTAATAAGGATACTTAGTGGTCTTAATCTTTGATCTTCTTAGCTTGATTCTTTTGTTATAATAGTCTTGGTTAGTCATCTTGTTCCAATCATGCGTCTTGGTCTCAGACTTTGTCTTGAGCTATCGAATCTTTGTCTTGCCTTTGACAACTTTACATCTTGATCAATTTGACGTTAACAAACATACTGATACTTGTTTTCAATCTTGGAAAGCTTCCCAGTCACTGATCATCCGGAAGCTAAAATAATATTATAAAGCACGAATAAACCCCTCAACTTGTACACCATTTCTTCTCACGTGATGGCATACGGGAATTTCTTTCATAGATAATATGTGTCGTGCCGAGTATGAGTATGTGGTGAAGATGTAGAATTTTTTTGTAAAATATGATGGAAATGGATCTTGAGTGGTCGCTTCATACGCCAGTACCTGTCACAAAAAAATAGATAATAGTTGTGTCAGGCCAATCGATCATTGTGAACTTTATTAAAGAATGTTCCACTACGATTGTTTTACTTCTTGTTCGGGTAGAATTAACCTCCTAATCTGGTTAAGTACTAATTTCAATACAATGAATAAATTCAAGTATAGACCTACATCATTAGAATTCGATTCATGAGATGAATCTCCTTAGTAGGTTTTCCGGCTTAAAGTGCCATATAATCCAAAAGGATTGCCCCAACTGCCGTTGTTCTTGGTTGTTCTTTGTTTCTTGTTTTGGCTCTCATTTGGAGCCTTGTTTAATATTATTCCCAACCTTTCAAAAAAAAAAAGAAAGTAAGCTAACAACAATCATAAATCATCATTAGGCTCTTGAAACCACTTGTTAGTCCTTTAATAAGAAATATCATTCACAATCATGATTTAGAAGGTTTAAAGAAGAGAGAAAGTAGAGAGAAGTTAGAGAGAGAAAGAGAAGTTTATTAGAAAAATATATGGTGATACAAATGAGATGAGAGAGTTTCACACTTGATATGCACACAAATGAGAGGTGTATGTGTATATACACGTCTTAAAGGAGGTAGGACGAAATGGGCTTGGGCGTGGGCCCTTAGTGGGTCATTTGGACATTGTGTTGGACTAAAGGATTAACTAGTAACTTACATAGTCCATTTACATGATAATTGTCCAACTAAGTAGTATTTCAAAACCAATAATACCATGACCACTCTATTGCAACTCGTACAAGGCTCATAAACTTTATATTGTTGCTATTAATAGGAAATGATAGCCTCTTTTAAGGCTAACAGTTCTCCCTTTCGTGTTTGCAGTTTTTCTGGATAAGCGATGTGGGAAGGAAATGTTTGTTGATATCATCATCAAGATTTATAAGTTCCGTGAGTGATGACAACCCTACTTGGGCACCCCACTATGATGCAAGGTATCTCTTAATTAGAAGTACTTCATCTTCTTCTAAATTTCTATAAACACTATTTTTTTTGTTATTTATTAAGGGTGTGTTTGGGAGTTGGATTTGGATTTGCTTTTAATATAAATTTGTTAAAATTATTAGGATAATAAGTTATGTTTATTTATTTATTAGTTTGTATTAAACATATATGTATAATTGTGAGAGAGGAAGAGAACATTAAAAATATATATAGGTGAAAAAGAAAAGGCAAATGTTTTATAAAAGTAGACTTGTCGTCATTTGTTTTTCTGTATAGTGAACAAAATTTTTTGCTTTTAAAAGTACTTTTCTTTCAAATTCATCATTTTTAAGGTACTTTGTGATATCTTTGCCCTTCGGAAAACAAATTCCTATTAACAAACACCTCGTAAGTCACATATTGGTATCCATATATATATGGGTATTGATGACTATAAAGATATTGATGTGTTTAAATAGTGGTGACCAAATTCTCCACTGTCAAACAATCATCAAACAACTGTAGTCTTGACCACCAAACAAACCACCAAATTTATTTATTTTTAACAAATTAATAAAATACTAAAACTAAAATGTCATTAATTAAAAAAACGTTACATTAAAAAAATTAAAGACATAGCATAAACTAATAATCTAAATTATATTTCGTGTTAGTTTTTGTCTTCGTCGCAACCACATTTTTGAGTTGTTTGCCACATAAATGATCACGGGGTGTTGTATAGAGTAGTTCGTCTTTCTAGTGTTGTTTATCTTGTAGAATTTCAAATTTCTTTTCTAGCAATGAAATTTCTCTTTCTTTGATCTCGAGTTTCTTCTTCTTCACATCTAAAAGGATGTCCCGGTCTCCCTTCTTTCTTTCCAAAATTTTTTCTCAAAGTTTTTCTTATCCTTCCATCAACATTTTGACAAGTGGTTCACCAAAAACTGAAGATGCCGATGGTCCGACCCACGATAACGCTTTCTACATGGCTTTGTCCCTTCAAATTGTTCGAGTTTCTTGCACAACATTCTTCTCATCCTCATCATCACCATATGAATCCTCTTATTTGTTGTGATTTAAACAAGCATATGTTGACTCAAATTTCTTTTTTAAGGTAGACTCCCAATGTCTTTGGTTTCTTCTCTAAGCATCCTTACTTTCAAAAATTTTGGAAGTTCTACCTCGATCCATTTTATATGATATTTTAAATTTCTCTACACATGAAGAAGTGTAAATTTCATTTGATACTCAACTCGATATTCATCTATTGCCTTTTGGAGGATCACCTGATCATTTTCTCTACTCTCATTCCTTCTAACTACATTATTGTACCTGGCAAAAAATTTACTCACCTCACCATGCAAACTCTTCCATTTCTAGTTAATCGAATCGTAAGTACGAATTCCGGTTATACCTATTTCTCTCTCAAGGTATACTAGTAATCCAAACACCCCCTTACTGTTGACAGTAACGAGTTTGAGAGAAACACACAGTTCACACAGTAAAAATGATTCTCATTAATTGAAAGAATGAGTATACAATGGGTATTTATACAAGTTCTACTATATTAGCAGTACTACTAATAATACTAACTAAGGGTAGCAGTACTAACTTAACCAACTCCTCTTTTACACTTACTTAAAGCATAATCTATTTTCAATATGCAATCTCAAACACCCCCTTACTCAACACAAAATCACAATTTAGTACTGTTCTCTGATTGGTAATGGAATTCTACATATACGATTTTGATATAGTGAGACCATAGCACTAATATGTGTTTTATGTAGAATTAATACTTAGGGGTCTCATTAAACCCCAAGTTATCACCTATAAGGATTCTCTTTTATTAATCGCATACCGGTTTTATAATCTAATTAGGTGACATATAAGTAATTACTAAATCAACTTATTATTTAATAGTTTAATAAAATTGACTAATAATATATAAGTTCAAAATAATTATTAGATTCGATGAGTAAATCTAGTAATTTGATATTAAGTGTTTTATCTTATATTATCTTATAGTTGTACTTCTATACTTATAAATTTGCAGATTTAAGGTGGCAGCACGCTATTCTTGGAAATTAGATAATGTCAAATTTCGAATAAAGACCAGCATGTTATCTCTTGGGACCATGTATGAAGCTAGTTTGGTCTTCAAAGCTCCTACGGTTTAACCCACAATTTTGATCACAATAAAATGGAAAACAAATGATTTGATTGTATGCTCTACACACGTTGCACAACGGCAAATTGACAAGTGGTTTAGGATCAAAATGTGGCATTTCTGGAATCATGTGCCGAATGCTGAATTTGACATTGTTATAGACGAGTTTCCATATGCTGGAGGGGATGATTGGGATAAGTTATGGATTGAAGGAATTGAATTTCAACCAGTAGAGATGACAAGTATCTATATCTTGAACAAATGCCAGGTATTTCTTAAACGATATTGTTAAGAGGAAATTCTTCAAATAGTACAAAAAATGAGTGGTAGTTCACCATGTGGTACCAAAAAAACCATACTCTCAATATGGTCATGTGCTACGACTCCATAACTTTTTTGACACGTGTCCCGACTACAAGTACACTCTCAATCATTTGTTGGCCCACATACTATTTGTCTTATACAAACAAATGTGCTACCAACGTTTGTGCAACTTGCCCAAATGTGCTACTGACAACCCAAAAGTACACATTGGAAAGTAACAAAATCTTTGAAAAGTAACAAATTATTTAGATTTGATTTATTTTTTAAATTAGTTTTTATTTTATTTTTATATTCTATCTCATTTTTTCTTCATTTATCTCATTTCGTCTCAAACTATATATCTGTTAACGATAAGGAAGTTGCAGCAACATAATAGAATTGACCTGTGAGAGCAGCTGTGATCACGGCTGCAAACGCCTGGGCATGAAGTAGAAATGAGATAAAACATAAAAATAAAATAAAAACTAACTTAAAAAATAAATCAAATAAAATATCTTGTTACTTTTTAAAGATTTTGTTACTTTCCAATGTGTACTTTTGGGCAGTCGGTAGCACATTTGGGCAAGTCGCACAATCGTCGGTAGCACATTTGTTTGTATAAGATAAATAGTGTGTGGGCCAATAAATGATTGGAAGTGTACTTGTGGTCGGGACACGTGTCAAAAAAGTTATGGATTCGCACATTAGCGTTGTAGCACATGACCATATTGAGAAGATGCTTCTTTTTTTGACCACATGGTGAACTACCACTCACTTTTTTGTACTATTTGAAGAATTTTCTCTATTGTTAAACCACTTAACTTTTTCTGACAATATTTTTTCTTAATATTGTTTTACTATTTAATTTAACCACTTAACTTTGTTTGTCAATGTCTTAATCCTCAACTCTAAACATTTTGTTAAAATAAACCACTTAACTTTAAAAGTTTATACTACTAAAATATCTAATCCTCTATGACCATTTAACCTAAAGCTTTAACTTTTAATCAAGGTTGTAAAAATTGCTAGGCGTTAGTGAGGCGGTCGGGTAGGGCCTAGCGATTAATCGATTAAGCGGGGATTAATCGGGAATTAATCAGATTGGAATTTTTATGCACAAAATTGTAATTTTATATATTATATTATATGTATGAGATAAGCATAGTGTATCAAAGTTTAAATATTTCAAATATTAAATATAAACATAATACATAATTCTTCAAAGTTTAAAGTCAAATATAGATATTACTCGGTTTGTTAACCACTTTGTTGACTGATTTTTAAGTGATTTTGTCTTATTTTTAAGCGATTTTGTTGACCGATTTTAAGCGATTTTGTCCGATTAGACCGATTTTGTCCGATTAATCAGTTTGTTGACCGATTTTTAAGCGATCTTTGACCAAACCGATTAAATAGGCCGATTATGATAAATCCGGACGCTTTGTGACCGATCAGCGATTATGCAGGGATTAATCGGTCGCGTGAACCGGTTTTTACAACAGAGCTTTTAATAAAAACTTTTAACTCTTTCACCAACATTTTATTAATAAATCAAGAAACATTGTTAAAGGTCGGATGCTATCTTTACATGTTATCTATTCGCATTAAGAATAATCGATTGTAATTCAAGTCTTCCAAAAAAATCAGGAGACTGGGTTCTTAGTCATCTTCCCACATAAACATTATTCACAAATGTCAAATAAATTAGATCCAGTTGACTCAATAATACCATCAATTTGAAGTTTCTTGATGTGTTGTTTGTTTATGTGACCAAGTCGATAATGCCACAAAAGGGTTCTATTTAAATCATATTTGGAACGCTTAGGAATATTAAACTAAGATCTATCAATCAAGATCACACCCTCCATATCTATCTCAAATACACCATTTCTAAGAAACTGATGCAGATAATTGTAAACACACTAAGTTTTACAATCCTCCTAGGCAGAGTACCTAACCGTTGTAGTATAGTATAGGTTGTAGTTCTCTAAAGGAATAGTGTTGGGAAGGCTCGAAGTGTATGACGAATTAAGTCTAAATGTTGAGGGACGATTATTTTTGGTCTTTTTTTTTTAGAAAGCAAAGTAAAATTTTCGGGGTTTGAAGAGTTTTGTTTTTATAACTACTAATTAAACTAACTAAAACTAAATTAAACTAATTATGCAGAAAAGTAAATTGGTGAACTTATATGATAAGTAAATGTGTTTACTTTGAATCTAACTACTTCCTATTTATATCCTATTGATTAGTCGAATTGTCACGTCCTTGTTTTAATTAGCATGTTGTATTCCTTAATATCAGTCGTAGGGAGGTGCCAAATGCCCTAACTCTATGAATGTACATGACTCGTTAAGAATCTTAATGCCAGTGACCGCAATTCCCAAAGTTAAAGAATATATAGGACTCGTTAAGACTCTTAATGTCAGCGACCGTAATTCACGCAATAAATACAACGAACGAACCATCTATTGCAATATAGTGGAGAGTTTAGTCGGATGTTCAAGCAGGCATCCTAAGATATAACCAGTTTTCCAACTCCTAACGCGATAACAACTAATTAAAAGAAGACAATCAACAACTAGGTTTCATTCAATACTAAGCAAACACTAATAGATCTAGCCTAGCATGTTAAAGAGAAGAGAAGATAAACAAATAATAACACAACACATAGACATATTGTAATGATTAAAGATTGAATAACTTATCTTCAATTAAAACATAGAGTTTTGGGGGCTAAAAACCCTTACAATAGTTGACAAATTCATGCACCAAGAGGTCTCTCCAAAGTATTATCAATACATGTCACACATAATGAAAATCCTACGAAAAATATATTAAGTATTACAACTGTGACGACAACACTTTACACGTGTGACGCCGTCAGATCATCGTCATTAGGGTTTCATGAATTTCACCGACTTAATTGTGACGGCTTCACCTTATGGGTACTGACGCCATCGCTCTTCAATTTTATGGTCATGGTGTCGTCCGTCACCATCGTCTGAAGCATTACTTGTAAATTTTAAAACTGGATCATCTTCGTGATTCTTCAAGTGACGGTGTCACGTTGTATCTGTGACGCCGTCCCACCCCCTTTTCAGGGACGTTTTCTTGACTTTGTAGTTTTCTTCGTTTTCTCGTCCAATTGAGCCAAAACACTTCAATTTCCAGCATTTTCTTCTCAAGTACCTAAAACTCAAATAGAAACGATTCAATTCAATAAATGAACAAATGTGTACGATTTTAGTGGCTAAATAGCCTCTCAAAAACGCATGTTTTTACACCTCATCAAATATCCCTACACTTGGGATTTGCTTGTCCTCAAGAAAATGTGCTTCTATCCTAATCAACTTACAAGTTAGTGGGATTTAGCATTGGTTTAAAAATAATTTACAACATAACTCATTCCACAATAGTCATAACAAGCACGGAAATTATATACTAGCATCTCACATAAAGTGTTTGGATTTTCACATCTCTCGGGTGTATAGGTTGTATAACATGTATGGAAACGGGAAAATATAACACTTTCTACCTGTCATAGCACATAGATTACCCTAGGCTTGATAAAGGATCAAATCTCCACCGCTTTGGCATAAGCACCTAGGATAAACTATCAAATAAGACTTTTAAAAGGTTGTAAACTTAGGTGTAAGGGTAAGGAAAACACGTTTTTGTGGATATGGAGAATTTACTAGTGGCAAGTTAATCATCCAAGTCAATTACATTTACAAAGTGGCGTTGCTAAGCCAAGACTCGACTCACTAACTCTAACTCTTTATGTGTTTTTCTTGACTATTTCTTGACTCAAACAAAAATAAAAGGCATGGTGGTAGTCCGTATGTTTTTTTTATTTATTTTCATTTTTTGTCTTTTTTTTTTCCTATTTCTTACACTGTTGCCCTACCATTCGCAAAATAATTTGCATCCCTACACTTGAATATTTACATAAATATAAACTAAGACCCGAATTGCGAGGATCAAAACACATGGAGAACTTAAATGTTAACGTACATATGGGGGTAATAATTTTGACTTTCTTCCCCATTACTCGATAACAAATAGTACTAAACCCACGAGTCTCAATCGTCCCAAAACTGTATTTATAAGATATGACTCGACTTAGCAACCAGCGATCTCGGAATGCATCACTAAAGCAAGTTCTAGAATCTAGATACTACCGGTACACTCATAAGAATTAAAGGTGGATGTTTTTTTCCTAAATATCTAAAGGCGAACCTCATATTTTGGGGGTGGAAACTTTTGAGTGGTAGGGTTTTTGTGCTAGCTATATAAATCATATCCATGACACGTTTTATTAGGACTAAAGTTTCACTCATAAATATCATTAATAATTTAAAACATTGGTGCTAAAATTACTTTTACAAGTTTTTCTTTCATTTTATTACACAATTACAAGAAAACAAAACAAATAGCAAATATGTTACTAGTTTTTAAGATGTCTCTTTTTACCCTCCCTACACTTAAATTGAGCATTGTCCCCAATGTTCTTAAAAAGTACCAAAGATATGATAACGGGAAAAATAGGAGAGATAAAAGAAACTAGTACTCCCCTGATTAGCTCGGTATGAACGAAACGGAAATATGGTAAAATTCTCCCGCAAGAAAATAAAATTCTTTGTGGCGCATATTATTGGACAATTTTATCTTCCTGTCTGATATAACCTGTAAATCTATAAGAAAACGAAAACGAAACATCACATAAAATCAGCGGTAAACACTATATATAATAAAAACTAAACTATAAAGCGAAAAGATATAATGCTTGCAAAATAAATGTTTACATAAATCTGGAAATTTAAAAGTTATGGAAATTTTTTAAAAATTAAGTTTCAACTGAAAAAAAAATGAAAATATTTTATTGCTACAGTGCCTGCGAGCGTCAGGTGTAAACCCTAACGCCGTCAAGTATGATCTGACAGATTGTTTCGTTTTGTTTCTTTGGAAATTTTCTAGAAAAATCTAACTTTTAAGACCTGGAATTTTCTATAAAACATTTTGTAACTCGATACAAGCATTTGACTCAAACAAACACACAAATAAGATATAATATATGCTAATCATTATTTATAAATTTTCATGTTTGCCTTTCGTTCTTTGAAATAAATATGAACTTCCCTACACTTATCTTTTTGTAAAATACCTTTATATGCAATTAAGACGACGTTAAAAACAAAATAAAGCATTTTCACAAAGTATTCGAAACATGAAAGTTAAACACTTATGATTAAACGTATATGACATAAACAAACAAACAAAATAAAAATATCAAACAATTAAAAACATGGGTTGCCTCTCAAGAAGCATTTTTCTTTATTTACGAGTCTTGTGGCTGGACTCAAAATCATGGCCTATGTTCTTCTCAATTTAGATCCCCATCCGATCATTTTAACCATCCTTTCATCACGCTTGTATTCTGGGCCTAAATTCAAACATCCTGAATAATAAACTTTATTTTTCTTGTAGCCATTATTATTCTCCACTTCTTTACAATCAACCACAAAAGCCGGAATATTGTTAACATATAAATCCTCGATGTCTTTAAATTTTTCTATCTTGTAAGGCATTCTTTATTTGACACTCTCTACTCCATTTGAAAACTAAACCGTTCCTTTATCTTTGTCATAAACCATCTTAGATTCTTTTACAAATGGTTTTCCTAGCACTACTTCACATAAGAATCCATCTATAATGCCTTTAACATCTTCTACGATTATAAAATCACACCTATAAGTAAAATTTCCCACAAAGACATGTAACTCTTTCACTCTTCCAACAAAGTTGCAAAATCGATTAGGGTTATAAGCAGTGTTGCAAAAATCGGCCGAATCGGCCGATTAATCGGTAATCGGCCATACACCTTGTAGAATTTTGAAAATCGGTCCAAAAATCGGCCAGGTAAAAAAATAAGTCAAAAATTGGCCGAATCGGTCAAAAATCGGCCTAATCGGTCAAAAATCGGTCGAATCGGCCAACTTTTAAAAAATAATAATTTCACTTATGACGCACGATGGGGGTCGTTTATTACACTTATAACGCACAATGGGCCTTATAATCAGAATTGGAGCCTTTTATTGAGGTTTGGAAACATAGTAGGCTTGGAATCAGTTAAGATATTTAGTTTGGTCTCCAGAAATACCCAAAACTTGCAGAAAATGCCAATCCGATTAATCACCGATTAATCCCGCCTTTACCGATTACTCGCTGCAGGGTGGTCGACCTCCCGACTACCGATTCGCGATTTTTGCAACATTGGTTATAAGGATCCTTTCTAGGTTCCAATTCCTCATTCATGATCTAATTGTAATAGAGCCTAGACATAATATTCATAGGAGTTTTTAAGTCAATATATGTGTGCTCTCGAGATAGATAACCAACCATGCAAGGTATTTTAATATTCATATAATTGCGCTTCCTAATCCACGGTCTTTTCCTAATTCTAGAGGGGCAAGGGCATTTTAAAAGACACTTATGATAGTTTAATTCTTCACATGTTGGAAACAAATTTCTGAACTCATTAAAGTCATCCTCTAGTTCCTCTTCCGAGTCATCACTAGAGGTAGTGATATCCATTAAAGAATCAGTTCTTTGCTCAATTTCTTTCTCAATTAATCTATTAAGCTCCCTAAGCTCATTGATTTCCTTAACAATTTGGACACGAAACGAGGTCATTGCTTTCTGTAAAACGAGTGGATTTACGTCTTTCATAATGGCAAACGGAATAGTAGGTGAAAAGTTTAACGAACAAAGACACAAAGAAAAGATAGACTATGAGAAATCTATAAAATAAAAAGAAAATTTTTACTTGATAAGAATCTAGTGAGTAGACCTAAATGAGATACAAATCGAAACCTAAACTATTCCCCGACATCGGTGCCAAAAACTTGATGCGAATAATTGTAAACACACTAACTAGGCAGAGTACCTAACTCTTGTAGTGTAGTATAGGTAAGACACGGGGGATTGATAGTTCTCTAGAGGAATAGTGTTGGGAAGGCTCGAAGTGTATGACGAATTAAGTCTAAAGGTTGCGGGATGATTTTTTTTATCTTTTTATATTTTTTTTAGAAAGCAAAGTAAATATCTCGGGGTTTGAAGAGTCTTGTTTTTATAACTACAATTAAACTAACTAAAACTAAATTAAATTAATTATGCAGAAAGGTAAATTGGTGAACTCGTATAATAAGTAAATGTGTTTACTTAGAATCTTACTACTCCCTAGTTATATCCTATTTATTAGTTGAATTGCTACGTCCTTGTTTTAATTAGCGCGTTGTAGTCCTTAATATCAGTCATAGGGAGGTGCCAAATGCCCTAACTCTATGAATGTATAGGACTCGTTAAGAATCTTAATGTCAGCGACCGCAATTCCCAAAGTTAAAGAATATATAGGGCTCGTTAAGACTCTTAATGTCAGCGACCGTAATTCACGAGATAAATACAACAAACAAACCATCTATTGCACTATAGTAGTGCGTTTAGTCGGACATTCAAGCAGGAATCCTAAGATCTAGCCAGTTTTCCAACTCCTAACGCGATAACAACTAATTAAAAAAGAGACGACAATCAATAATCAACAACTTGGTTTCATTCAATACTAAGCAAACACTAATAGATCTAGCCTAGCATGTTAAAGAGAAGAGAAGATAAACAAATAATCACACAACACAGACATATTGTAATGATTAAAGATTGAATAACTTATCTTCAATTAAAACATGGAGTTTTGGGGGCTTAAAACCCTTACAATAGCTGACAAATTCGTGCACCAAGAGGTCTCTCCAAAGTCTTACCAATACATGTCACACATAATGAAAATCCTACGAAATATATATATATATAGTATTACAACTGTGACGGCGCACTTTAAAAGTGTGACGCCGTCTGATCACCGTCATTAGGGTTTCATGAATTCCACCGACTTAGTTGTGACTACGTCACCTTATGGGTAGTGACGTCGTCGCTCTTCACTTTTCTTGTCATGACGCCGTCAGCTCAAGACCGTCATCGTCGTCTAAAGCGTCACGTGTAAATTTTATAACTGGATCATCTTCGTGATTCTTCAAGTGACGGCTTTACGTTGTATTTGTGCCACCGTCCGACCTCCTTTTCAGGGACGTTTTTTGACTTTGTCGTTTTCTTCATTTTCTCGTCCAATTAAGCCAAAAACACTTCAATTTCCAGCATTTGCTTCCCAAGTACCTAATAATCAAATAGAAACAATTCAGGGTAATAAATGATCAAATATGTACGAGTTTAGAGGCTAAATGACCCCTTAAAAACGCTAATTTTTACACCTCATCAGAAACGCATTAAAATAAAACTTATTATCCTTTGAAACAGAAATACCATAATGCATAAATGCAAGTTCGAAACCCGCATCCCTCAACCGAGGGACAGAAACAACACCTCTAGTAATAGAAGGTGAATAATGACATTGTTAAACAAAGTTCTAAGTCACAAGGTAGATTAAGAAAGTAAGATCCGATAGCTTCTACAACAGCACGGTTCCCTTTTCCCATATGCAGCATCATGGCTCCCTTTTCCAGTCTCTTGCTACTTCTCATTCCCTGCACATTATTTCAAATGTGAATTACATAACATGTATCAAATACCCAGGAATTGGGAGAAATAGAAAATAGTTCAATTACAAACAAACATGGTTTACCAGGTGATCAGTCTGCTTGCTACGCTTCAACTAAACAAGATAAGAGGGATAGTTCTTCTTTTAGTGTCCTATCTTTCTGCACTGGAAGAATTGTGCATCCTTTGCTATGCTATCTTTTTTTGGGGCGGTGGAACTTTCTTCCTTTCCTTAGACTTTCTTTCCTCTTTTTCCAGGACTTCTTTTTCACTCCTCCATTTCTGATCATATGCTGACTTGGAACGACACTCTTGGAGGGCACATTCTTCTCCGCAGTTTTTAACATCGCATGTAGTTCTTTGAGATTATCCCAGCCTTGCATGTTATAGTTCATAAAATTGTTGTCAAACAACTTTGGTAGTGAAGCCAGAATGGTGGTAACTGCAAGAACATATGGCATGGAATTTCCAAGACGTTCCAATTTATCGATGTAGCTCTTCATCTTCATAACATGAGAACTAACAGCTTGACATTCCTCCATTTTGCAGGTGTTAAGCTGCATTTGAGTATCATACAACTCTTGGCTAGCTTGAGTTTGAAACATATTTTTCAACTCTTTGATCATATCATAAGCCATACAATCATCCATCTCCTTTTGAAACTTAGGTGTCATGCTTGCTAAAATTAGGAAAGCGACTTATGCCTGCTCAGCAAACAAGGTTTGATAAGCAACAACTTGTTCAGGAGTAGCATTAGCAGCATGAGGGGTCAAGAAGGGGTGTTTCAATGGTACCCAATTTTCCTTCATAGTTAAGGATGATCCTCAAGTTTCTGTGCCAATCAAGGAAGTTGGATATTGAGTTTCTCCTTCTCAATCAGAGAAAGGAGAGTTAGAGCATTCGTATTTTGGTTTAGTACAACCATCTACAAAACAATAAAGTCCATTCAATATTTTTGATATTTTACTTTAAATAAATTAATTGCCATTGTTTACCAAAAAAATTAATTATTTAAAGTCTAAGATCCAACTTAACATAGTCACTACATGATTGATCACGAAGACAGTGATAGATTAAAAGGTAGATAACGATTATCAATTGTATCTTGATACAACTCTTAGATCTTTATAGGACCTAGAAGATAAAATTTATGGCAAGTTTTCCTATCTTTGACCCGAACTCTGGTCAGACCATCCGAACGGTTTAGTCCTCCAATCAGAGGTCGATGGAAAGTCTAAGGCGCTTGGATACTCTCGTGAAAATCAATTCCTTATGCCAAATTGCATAGGGTTGGACCAATGGCCATCTATGGTTTCTCCAATTCTCCCACTTGACTCGAGATCTTAGTATCTCAGTCAAGCAGAGCATAAGCCGAGCCAGCTTGCTCCCTTCAGCTCCATCTTGTTACATTTATAAATTGAAGAGTACAAATCTACTCTAAATTTACAGTTGAAATAAATACAAAATAGAAACACAATATATATTAAAACTTGGCATCAAGGCCAAAAAACCTAGTTGCCATAACCAGAGTGTAAAAACTAATTATCGAATAATCAAATCATGACAAACAGGCTATGGGCATGACGAGATATATACAATAATAGTTATTATTATTAATCTACTATTAGCTTGCTCAAGATCAACTTTAAATGTGGTTAATCATGATAGATGCTATTAATTAAGATATATAATCGTAACAAGCCAATCAAGGCAATTAAATACATTATTTAATTTCCATCAATTATTTTGATCACGTATACACAGATCTGACATATCTGACACTAGATCTATCAAATAAATATCAGAATAAACAAGAAAGGTGATAACTTATTCAACATTTATTTATGCGCCATTAAGTGAGATCTACAATTGTGTTACCAAACTACATACCAAAATCTAAAAAGATTCAGATCTGACACCATAACCATAAAATTAATGTTTAAAACAGTTCACAGATAGTTATAAACCCGTATAAGTAGCTTTTATACCACTAACGGAAAATATATTTCAAATTTTTAAATTTTCATAACAATTATCAGAAAACAAGCAGCAGAAGATATAAGAACCTAACAGATTCTACAAGCCCGCGATCCAAATACAGTTTATAACTAATCAAATAAAATACAAAAACTTTGCCTACCTATTTGATTGGAGTAGGAGATCAACACGGACCAATAAAGATCTAAAGCAAGACTCCTCACGGTTTTATACACTAGCTCTCAAACGAGTACAACAGCATGCTAGCAGTTGATCTATGCAGCAACAAGGAACAATCCAATTGAGTAAAATAAAACACATGAATATTTTGTGTGTGTTTGTGTGTCGTGGTCGAATAGAACAAGGGGAGGGGATTAGGGTTTTTAATTGCATAATGATTTAATAATTAACTCTTGTATTTATAGGGCTTAATGGATAATTAACAAATTTAAAAACAAGATAATTATCATAATAAATAAAGTAATAATTACCTAGTTTAAAAAGATTTGATATTATCTAGAATAATACTTATCTTTTTAAACAAGTCAAAGGACCAAGCCCGGTCCGGCACACCTCTAAGGAGGTCGGCCACATAGTAGGCCTCACTTGGGTTTCGCCCCATGTGATTTGGTTCAACCCGTTCCACACTTAATTTAGTCCAACTAATTAAGCCTAATTTTATTTTGTATTTATTGATCATTTATTACAATAAATATGTAAAGCTGCAATCTCGAGCTACTGTGTGACCCCAGTGTATCGTATATTAATGGCAGTATTTAGTTCTGTTATATCATTTTCACAATCCTACAGGATGAATGTTACTTTGAGGAGGAGCATTAGGAAAAAGTGATAGGGTGTCTTTTTTAACTAGGCTCGTGGTTATACTAACCTGAGAGTTGGTGCTAGGTGGTTGTTTACCCTAACTATTAGGTATATGGGTATGCGGGAAAGAATAAGCAGGTGTGTATGCGTTTACCTAAGAACTAGCCAACCTTCTTTCTTTTGCGAGTTGATATAGGTAAGCGAATGTGGTCGGCGTGATCTGAATGTATTGCAGTCTTTCCCCGTGATGTACCCTTGAACCCAACCTGTTGTTTGACATCAGCGTTATGAAGTCGTACACCCGAGACTTTACCCTCGGACCCTTTGAACTACCCTGACCTCTTCTTTCTTGAACTGGCCTGACTTGAGAAGCATGCCTGAGAACTTGGTGTTCGTCATGGGACCGTGTAGGTCCTTCTTTAAGAGTATTGTATGCAAGCTGACATGGTCGTTCGTTACATGCACCTCCATTGAAGGTCCTCTTGTAAGGTTTTTGGCTAGCTGGTGAACCTCATTTTTCGGTATTTGTTGACCCTCCTTCGTGTGAGTGAGTTTATCCACCTTGACAGGTCCGAGGTGGTCGTTTATTTTTGAAATTTGAGGGGTTGTTCACCAAACATGTTTGGTCAAGAAACTTGTGCAAAAGGAAAAAAAATTGGAGTTTTTAAGTGAGAAATAGGTGACAATATGTGAGAATTTGTGATTATTTCTTATTATGTCCTAAGGTATGGCGCCATGTTTACGTGTGGTACGTAAATCATGATTAGGAATGAATTGTGATGGTTGTGTTCTGTGGTTTCCCGTGTTGAATGGTAAGGACCCAAAGAGAAGATAAAGATCAAGAAGTTCGGGTAACACTTAAACAAATCATGTGTGTTATTGTGTGAGAAACAATATTTGCCTAAGTGTGTGAATTTTTGATAGTTGTGTGTGATGCCTTCTATTTATATAGAGGGATTTAATGTTTAGAGATAAATCATTGATGGATGATCAACCTGTTGTTGGGAGGCCACGCGTTGATCATCTGATGTGAACAGACAACGAGTATATGTGGTCTCTCCTGCTTAGCTCGTACAAGATAATGATGTCGTGTGTCCCTACTATCGTGTGTCAGATCATACATCTTTAATCGTTAGTGACAGTGAGGAGCATTGGTCATATGCATACCGCATAGCCTCATGAGTTTCGCGAGGCCAGGTGTGTCTTGGGATTCTAGTAGGGCCTCTATCAAGTGTTAATTGATAAGCTTTGATGATAGACTTGATTCATATGTTTATTTAGTAAGCTTGGACCGCTACTATTGATACGCTACGAGTAACCTTCCTCATTTTGTTAATATCCTCGTATAACCTTATCTTCTCCAAAAGTTGAACGATTGACAAATATGCTTACGACTAAGTTAGGCAAAATTTGACGTCTTTGTTTCCATCAATAATATTTATTGTAAAATTGTTGGAAATAATATTTTTTTACTTTCATTAAATACTACCTCAGTCATAAAATTATTTTCAACAGACAAAAAACACATATATTAAGAAAATGCATTTATTAAATCTAAAAAAATAGTTTTACCGTTTGACAATTATTTAATGTTTTCATATAGATTTGTAAATAACATTTTTATTCAGGATAATGTAATAAACTTAAGCAATTCAAATTACTATATATAGATAAATAATTTGGGAAAATCGAAAAGAAAAGATCTTATTTGTCCTCGCACAACCTTTATCTTATTAGTATTAGAAATTACTTATTTGTCCACGCACAATCTTTATCGTTTCTCACTCTTTGAATTAATTACCTTTTTGTTTAGAAACAATTTTAACATCATGGAATATGTTTTTGATTTTTTTTTTCTTTGAAACTCATACTTATTTTTAATCCTATATACAACCCTTTCTTTGAAACTCATACAAACCAAACACTACATTAAAAACAATTTTAACATCATGGAATACGTTTTTGATTTTTTTTCTTAGATACTCATACCTATTTTTAATCCTATATACAAACCAAACACTACATTAAAGCTATTCACCGTTGAATATGAGCCTAGTTGGTTACCACTCTATTTACGATTATTTTTGCATATTGACTTATAATTTCGCATGCAGCATGAAGGATTTATAAGTCTCTTAGACGATGACGATGATGATGATGATATAGATGATGATGAATACTGGGAGAAAAGGTTACCCGTGAATTATCAACGCTATATCGAGATGTCAGACAAACCTTTGGACTACGCCACCAAAAAGGAGCTCTACCTTATTTTTTGTCGCGGTTTCCTTGCTGATAAAGGTCAACTGGTAATAACATTAATGTGGTAAACATATATAATCAAGTCGATACATAATTTGTTTTCGATAAATTTCATGAGAAACAAACATGTAACATTCATAATCTTTTTAACACTTTGAAATCTTTATTTGGTTAACAGTGGTTTTCGGTGTCCAAAGCAACCCTGGGGATATGTTCAGTACAACCAGCTAATTTCTCTGCCATAGACCCTTCTCATAGAACAAAATCAATTGCTCTATCTCTATCAGAATCAAGGTTCTCAACCTTAACTACAGATGTAACTTTTATATTGTAATTAAGATAACAGTCTTTCTTCGCTTCAAGAATTCCAACTGATGTGATTTTATTTGTCAACAGGTTCAGTTTGGTGACAGAATTTGCTTATAACCATGTAGTGTTCAGAACGAGACTTCAGTCAGCTATATTGTTTTCACCTCAGTATACCTATGCATGCTATCTTTTGTTTAAATTTAGGGACAATTCCAGTGTACCAGATAATACTCTTTTGTTTAGAACAGAGTGCCAGTTGGATCAAATTTCTTTGGGTAAAATGGGATCATATTGGGGTAGGTATCCGATAAATATACCCACAATCAAGCCAAAGAATGATCAAGGATCACACGACTCATCAAATATACTGAAAGCAGAAGGACTTGCAATGGAAAAGGATCGAACGGAGCGTCTGGGGTATACTTGGATTGAAGAAAGGAAGGATGGCTGGATGGAGGCCATGTTGTTCAAACTGACAAACAAGTTACAAGATCAGAAAAATGGTTGCTATCTCCATATACAGTTATCGTCAGTAGAGCATTGGAAGGTACACGGAATGATTATAGAGGGCATCGAGTTTAGGCCATATATATAGGTTTGAGGGCGGATCAATCCAGAAATATATAAAAGGTATGTACTTAGGCTATGTTTGGCAAAAGTAGTTGTGAGCAGTAGCAGTGAGCTGTGAGCAGTAGCTGTGAGCTGTAGCCACAGCTCACTGCTCACCGCTCACAGCTTCTTAAAGAAGCATTGGAAAAATGAGCTTTCCTAAAAAATAGCAAAGCTCACCGCTCCTTTGCCAAACGAACACTAAAAATAAAAAAGCTCACTCCTCACCGCTCATCGCCCTAAAAAGCTCCAAAAAGCTCTGCGCCAAATATGTTTGCACAAACATTTTTAAAACAAACATTTTTACACACACATATGCACGTACATACAGTCTCGCTCAAGTATGTTTGCCTTTGAACTGCACCTTTCTTCAATCTATAAACACATCTAGAAGAAAAATGTCATAGTTTTATCTTTTTATCTCACCCTGGTAACTAAGTTGACAAAACAATCTCGAAATAATTTGTACAACAAAACATAACTGGATGCTTTTCCATATCTCGAAATGTGTTGGTTGTGTTTTTCTTTTGCATTTTTATGTATTTAGTTTCCAGGTTTCCTTTGTGTGTGTGTGTTCATCTATATGATGATTTTGGATTTATTATTTTTAACATTAAGATAACAATACTTCTTAATTTCAGGTTTGATATCTCAAAAAGTTTTCTTCTATCCAAATATTGGTGTCTTCTGGAAATTCATGAACAAGGAAATATCCAGCTGGTAGTATGTTGGAATTTGCAGTTTTTCGTTGCTGTTTTTTTTTTCTTTTTTTTTTTTTTTTTTTTTGTTGGTATCTTTGCTCTCGGGTTTTTTCATATTTCGGGTTTGACATGCATTTCGTATCTTTTTCTTGTGAATTGTTCTTAAGGTGTTGGCTTTGAACTCTTATCGCGTTTGTTATCTTCAAGACCTGTTGTTTACTTTTCACCTGCTACATGTGGATATATGGTTTCAATTATGATGTTGATGATGGTATATTTGTTTTAATCTGAGTTATATTGTGGGGACTACAATAAATCAACTAAAATGAAACTGAAAACGAATTGTCAATTATTGCTTTAAGACTAGTAACGATTTTTAACATAAGTTGGATGCTAAATTAGTTAGTTTTCATTGTTACACAACTCATAAAAAAAGCTGAACCACATACCAGATTTACTATCATGTAACTAGTGCAGTAAATGAACCGAACGAACATGGTAGTGTCATGTTCATGTCAATTTCAACCTGACAATTGAACGGAGACGAACACTTAACAGACAATTTTTTTTGTTCATGTTCGTTCATTAATAAATGAGGTTCGTGTTCATTACGTTTGTTTTATTTAGATATTACACGAACGTAAACGAACAAAAATAAATAAAGGTATGAAGACAAAACAAACAAAAATATAAAAGTATATGTTGTTTTTTTATGCGTTTTCATTTGGTTAGGAAAACAAATAAACTACCATAAACAAACGTATAATCTGATGTTCATGAACATAATGAACGAACAAAACTTTTGTTCATATTCGTTCATTTAAGTAAACGGACATAAAACGTTATTCATGTTTGTTCATTTACCGAATGAACGCAAATAAGCGAACATTTTACTGCACGATTCATGAAATGTTCACAAAACGTTCGGTTCATTTACAACCATACATGTAACATATTAACATAGTTTTTTTTTTTTTTTTTTTGAAAATGATTAGGATAGTTGTGTTTCAAAAAGCGTGAATCAAGCGCGCTTGAGGTGTGATGCAATACCTAATTTCATCACACACCCTAATGTGTTGTGATCACAAGATGCGTGTTGAGGCGCGCACATCAGGCACGCATTAGCTAAGGCATGTACTATCCTTTTTTGCCGCATCATGTACTAACATAAAATTGGATTTACTAATGTATATCGGGCTTCTCTTAATAGGCTTTACTTTAAATATGTGAGTACAATTTGACCAATTGGCAATTCCTAATGTAAGTAACAGATACGACCAATAATTGATGTTCATGTTTGCCAATTTACGTATTTTAGCAATATGGAACCGCAAATTATGAAAATGCATGGTATCTTTTAGTATCAAATACGGTGTTAATGTGTTTTGTGTACCAGATAATTTAAAAGTATTTTTTATAAAATTGTTGTCTTGGGGTACGTGATGCGTGCGCCCTCAAGCCTCGGCTTTTTGACCAATTTTAAAAGCTAGGATGGTAGGCCCAATTTTATTCCTAGTCTATTTAACTTATTCCACAAACGACAAGATATGAATGTAAATTACGTCAAAAATCTTAAAATCAGCAGATTTTTGTCCAGCTAATACAATGTCATGCTGACGACTTTCGGTATGTTTAATTCTACATATCAACCTCACTAATCAAATAACTTTCAGGATGGTAGACCCTGATTCGGCACTTACACTACAGATTTGAAGGTTTTTCCAAATGGTATGCCTCTATCGGCTGATTCTGGATTAGTGACCCATACAATAGTAGCCGATACCGCACTCTACAAAAGAAAAAGTAAATTGCCAATTAGAGGAAGAATCCCAACGTTTAGCAGGCATAAACTTCTAGCAATTTATTAAAAAATAAGATCTCACATATATATATCCCCAAGCATATTTCACTATTACCCATTTACCCATATTTGTATAAGAAGTAGCATGTTCGGATTTGGCATTTAAATGTTAAAAAAGTTTATTTAGATTTCCGGCTTAGTGATCAAACAGCTTTTACAAGACTTCTACATGTCGATGCCCAACTTTTCTAGAAAAGTTTTTTTAAACAAAAATTAAAAATGGAAAACTTGTTTAGTCACAACTTTTGGAGAAATTTTACTAAAAATGGAAATGTCAACTTTTTCAATTATAAGAACTTTGAAAAGAGCAATTCACACTTCTATACAATTTTCTTTGCGCATTTTTCGTATTTTCCCTAGCACTTCCCTTTTATAAAATAATATCATCTAAACATATTTTCTAAATTTTAACATTTCTCTAGGATAAAACCCCCTTCTTTTTATAGAAAATGAAAATAGAAAATTAAAGAATTTTTTTTACAACTAAACACACCCCTATTTTCTTGCTCAAGCCATAAAACTAAAACAGAGCTTACAGTGAGATTCTAATGCAATGAGGCTAAGTCGACGAGATCTTTGTATTTATCCGATACAAACGATTCGACCCGGAAACATTCAGGCTTTCCTTTCTCTTTTGCTGGAGAGATATACTTTACTCCGATAATCGTTGGTAGACCTGAAAAGTTTACATGTATTTGATTATCTTTCATTGATATAAAAAACCATGTGTCAGAGTCATTACATAAAAAAAAGAGAAGATAAAAGAACAAGTAATTTTCCCAATAAACAAAATTCCTAAAGAGGTCAACTTGGATTTAGCGTTATGGTTCACATCATATGGGTGAGCTCAAAAGAACTTGCTTACAATATGAACATATCAAATGGGTCAAATACGGGTTAAAACTCGCTCTCAAAATGCACGAAAACCACCAATCAAAATGCACAAAAACCACCAATATCTACTTATTAAAATAAAATCTCCTTCTGTTCCAAATTTATTGTCCAATATACTATTTTAGATTGTCACAATATTGTCCATTATTTAAAATATTACTACTAAAAAGCAATACGTAAATTTGATCAAACTGTCATAGCTAATAAATGTTTTTAAAGGTCAATCTTCACAGACACAGACCCGACAACGTTTTGACCTGTTACCCGGCCCACCCAATTTGGCAAATCTATTTTGTTTCCTTTCAGCCACCAAAAAGATAGAAACATTATAACTTAACCAAACAAAGGTTAACACTTCCAACCAAGGACTTCAGGTGTAAATAAGACTACATTACAGTCGTGACTACGTATAAAAGTAATAAGTATTTTTAGTGTATTAACTAATCCAACAAATAAATGAAGGGAAAAGAACTTACTGTTATGTACTCGACCATATAACAGTCTTTCCCCCTTCCAGTATTCCAAAGGCCTCCTTTTAATTCTGTTGCTTTTTCTTACACCACCTGTCCAAACAGTCCCGGCTTCTGCAAAGACAATGAAGAAATAATCCATGATTTTGAAAAGGGAAAAATAGTAAATAATATGTCAATCAAAATAATAGCATCAGATATGTGAGAAGAAAGTAGCACCTGCTAGGCTCTGACGCCTCTTTTTTAGATCAACTTTTGATACTCTAGTTGTTGTCTTTCTCTTATTCACAGATGTCTTTGGTTGTTCCTGTATTTCTCAGGGTTATCATCTTACACTAAGTTGTCAAATTTAGAAAGAAAAAAAGAAGAGAAGAAAGGGTAATATTATTTGTGTGATCTAGGATTATGAAAGAAAACAAATCAAATATTAATCTTTTTGTTCTTGAAGTAGAGAGGTACAGAAAGCAAGAGGACTTTCTTAACTGTGATCTTAACTCTTAAGTTGAAAAGAAAAGAAAAAGTGTTGTAATTTATATTCGAATTTTCTGTAGAAGAGAACGCAAAAGAAAGCTGGCAATTTCAGAAGTATGAAGCATTAAATTTCCTTTCAATAAAATGTGTTAGAATTTAGATCAACTAATACTTTAGAAAGCTGATAATTTAAAAATAAAATGTGTGACTTTAGATCAAGGGTTGTTTAGTATTTTAAAAGATTATATATTATTAACTTCCCTTTAACCCATTTCAATCTAAATCATCCCGCATTTGGGGATGAAGGTTCCGGTAAAAATAAATCACCCTGGTAAAAATAGGATCTAAAACAACATATGCAGCTTACATTATTTCTTTCTCTTTTCCTTAAATCCTAAAAATCAAACACCCCCGGTTTGTCCCTCTCATATACTCTCGTTTCAGTTTAAATGTATGTATATCAATTTTAACTAATATGCATATAACGTGTTTGATGAAATGCCATTAACTCGAAACCACTTATTCTACAAGTTGTTTGACATTTAATCTGTTAGGTTTGTTTGTTAATGTCATAAATTGTGAAAATATGAATTAGTTGCAATATATGAGAAAATTGAAATACAACAATTTGTTTTTAAGAGCACCAAAATTTTAATTTGTGTTTTATATGGGTCGTTTATTATGACTTCAACTAGAGGGTCTAGGACCATTTATATCCTTTTCTTGTTTCACTAGTTATAAGAGACATCTATTTAACAAAGGTGGGAAACACCCGTTAATTAGTGGCATCGCTGATCACTTGAATTCACAGTTGCTCTCGAGTTGTAGATTAAGGTCGGTATAGACATATGTTTTGGAGCAGAGATGAGTAGGTAGGTAGGTGTGGGATTTTGCAAATGGGTTTAGAAGTTTTGCCTTATGTGTTTTTATTTTTGACGAAAATTGGGTTTTTTAGCCGGAATTCATGGTGTTTGGCGTGAGTTGAGATGTATAAGATGATTATGAAAGAAATGATCAAATTACCCTTAAATATTGTGTATAATGAGTGATTAACGAATTGAGAAAGCATAATGAGTTATATGTGAAAGTATATAGAGTACTTTTAGCTTTTACACTAAGAGGCCTCGGTATGGCTCAAGCCATGGCCGATGGCATGAGGAACCACACCGTGGTTCGGCTGGTGGGTTGAGGCTAGGGATGGCAACGGGGCGGGGAATATCGGGGATTGTATTTACCATCCCCATCCCCGTTTTCACTCTTCATCCCCATCCCCGTCCCCATCTCTATCGGGGAATTCCTTTACATCCTCATCCCCGCCTCTAATGGGGATCGGGGATCCCCGTGGGGATTCGGGGATTTTCAATCCTTATGAACTAACATAAATTTTCCACCAACTCATCGAAAATATAAAGAATGTTAACTCATAAAGTGTTTCAAGAAACGTGCGTACATCACACATAGTAGGATTCATTACGATTTCAATTCAACTTTAAAGCATCCTCAACATTGTAACATCACATATATATATATAAAAACAATATGTATCATGTGTCTATTCGGACAAAATAATAAGTAATATGTTGTTGGTGCTTATGCTTCTAATTTTAAAGGTACTTGATTCTATAAATATCACATATGCATATAAATATACATGTCGATACTCATAAACATGTATACATATACATATACAAGTTAATCGAGTATGAATGTAACATCTAAATTCTAAATACTTATACACTAGAAAGATCGGAGCCGGGGTCGGGTTCGGGGATTTATGTTATCCCCATCCCCGCCCAATCCCCGGTTTCATATTTTAGGGATTCCCCATCCCCGTCCCCATCCCCGGTCAACTCGGGGATTCCCCAGTCAAAATCGGGTTTGGGGATCGGGTCCCCATCGGGTACGGATTGTTTTTCCATCCCTAGTAGAGGCGCCGTAGCCACCAGCCCACGCCATGGGTTTTTTTTTTTTTTTTTTTTTTTTAGTGGGGTATATGTAGACCCATGGCACAACTTTTACTTTATGGCATCACTTTTGTACCAGGAATGGGTGTTTTGGTGTCATAGGCAAAAGTGGTGCCATGGACAAAAAATGCTGAGATGGTACCACTTTTGCCCATGACACCACCCCACGGCACCAATAGTACTTAGCGCTCTAAATGTTGTGGGCTTTTGTTGTTTGAAAAGTCTCTTTCATACTCTCTTTCCCGACCCACATCATAAAGACTAAAGAAAAAGTGGAGGTGTAGAAAACTGTCGGCACTCAAGAAAAATAAAACTCACTTAAATATCTTCACCTGCTCTTATCTCTTTACTCTCTCTCTCTCTCTCTCTCTCTCTCTTTCAAATTCCAAATGCTTAAGACTCATTAGTATGTCTTCTTCAATGATTTAGATGTTGCATTGAGGTCAAGTAAAAAACCAAACCCTGTTCTCGATTGTGGGTGTAAAGTGGTATACGTTTTTGGTTTGTATGTGCTATAAGATTTTATATTTGTTTAGAAAGCGAAGAGTAGCTGAAATTTTTTCAACTGCTATCAACAATTGCTTATCAAAAACTGCTCATCTGCTCGTGAATGTTATTAAGGGTAATGTCAAATCACAAAAACAAAAACAAAAACAAAGAAATAATTAACTCTTGTTCCCACTTATCCTCTTTGTGAATTGTGTGGTGTCCTCTTTGTGAATTGTGTCTCATTAAGTTGATAAATAGTACTTTCAACATATATATACAATGTCAATGGTGAATGAGTGGCAACACCTCAAAATACCTTTTGACGAGATACAAGTAGCAACTGAAAACTTCAAAACGCTTATCGGACGAGGTGGATATGGTTCGGTGTTCAAAGGAAAACTCCTTGTGTCTGGAAAAGAGATCATGGTTGCTGTAAAGAGGCTGAATGAGCAGTTCGGACAATGTTTAAAGGAGTTTTTGACAGAGATTCAGTTGTTGCCTGGTCAACAACATCCAAACCTCATCTCTCTTGTCGGTTTTTGTGACGAGGGAAGAGAAAAGTCTATTGTTTACGAATACGCAGAGCGTGGAAGTTTGGATCAGTATATAAGGCGTACTAGAAAAACCACTTCTATTACTCTTACCTGGTTACAAAGACTCAAGATTTGTGCTGATGCGGCTCGTGGTTTGGATCACCTCCACAATCATATTGGAGGGCAGCGGACGATTATCCATAGGGATATAAAGAGTTCAAATATTTTGATTGATGAGAATTGGGTTGGTAAAATTCTGAACTTGGATTGTCCAAGTTAAGCGTAACAGGTTTTGGTATGAGTGTCATTGTTTCAAATGGTTGTGGGACACAAGGTTATTGTGAACCAGAATACTACACTACAGGATTCGTGACCAAAAAATCTGATGTCTATTCTTTCAGTGTTGTTCTATTGGAAGTTTTATGTGGGAGGTTGTGCCTCATTAATAGCGAAGACGGATTCTCCCTATCAGGCATATCGGCCAAAGAATACACTACAACAAACTTGGTCTATGAGGACACCTGAAAAGGTCCTAATACTACACTTAATGGGACTTTTGATTTTATAGGACTAATATAAATGTGTCCTATAGGAAGGGGTTGTAATAGATGTCTAGAACTCTTTTGGGTGTCCTAAAAAAATACTATCTTTATAAAAACCAATTTTGTGGTCCTATAATATATTTTTATGCAATACAAAGTGCGTCCTTAAAAGTACAATATAAGACTCTTTATGGTGTTACAAAATCCATGTACCTAATTGTTACATTTAGGGACATAAATAGGCGTCACAAGAAACAACAATACTGGACACTTTATGGTGTCACAAATCTATGTAGCATCTTTATGAGGCTAGACACTATACGGTGTCACATTTACATAATGATCAATGGCATTTTGCTCACAAATATTTAACTATAATCAGTAAAATAAGTAAATATTTCATAATCATTCAGTAAAATTATTTATTGTACAAAAGTTTCAACCTTATTAAACAAAATATATGGTCATTCAAACAAATAATTCTACGTTTGTACATAAATACAATAACAATACATAGTTAACCCATAACATGGGAACTCCTATAAAATAAGAAAATTGTCACTGTTTGCCACTTGAAGTTTTTGGAGATATTCATGCCTTATGATCTGAATCAACCTGTGGTTTAAAAAAATTGTAAGTAAAGTCATGGTTTAATAGGCATTCTCAAGTTAGAAAAATATTTACCTTATTGAAATGAGCCCTTCAATAGTTACTCCAGCGTGCTTTTCAATTGAATCAGACAAAATCATCATATAATTCATTGAAGATAGAATTTCACCTAAACAAGAACAAAAACAAATATTAACAGATGTAATTACATATTTGAACTTTACTTTTAGAATGTACTTACACAATCAAACATGATTTTTTTTCTAACATAAAAAAAAATAAAAAAATAAAAAAATGCCAACTTTTAGATGCTTCTTGCAAGGGACCTCATGCTATGAATAAAATTACTAACTTTCTTGTCAATAAAGACGAACATGCTCATTAAACAAAACATGTATGCATTAGCGTACTTCTTGTGCCAAAATACTACGAACAAACATTGACCCTCTAATCCTTTCCATCATTTCCACTAAAGGCTATAGATGAAAGCATATAATGGGGAGGCATAGAGGATCCAAAATAGAGAGAAAAAAATATAGATGGATTAAACTTATAGCTTAAAGATACTATTCATGAGGTTAAGGCACAAAGATTACACAACAAGGGATGCCAATATAACAAAGAGATTAGAACTCAATTAGTTGTTATTTGGTTATCTTCTATATAACATATGTGTTACTTTGATTGACACAATAAAAGCGACATAGCATGACTACAAACTCCCTTTCTTGTTCAAATAACCAAACATCAAGACAAGCAAAAAGTGTCAATAGCTATCATATATATAAGTTTGCATCACAAAAAACTAAAAAAAGTTGTCAATAGCTATGTTATGATAGGATGATCCAGATGCATACACAAAGACAACTTAGGTTACTAGTATCTAAATTTAATAGTAAAATGTACCATAGTTTCAATTAAAATTTTCTAAATTTGATCCGAAGATATGCATACACCAAGTCCTTCAAGAACGAGTCCGATCAAACAGGAAGAAGAAACCAAATATATTTGCAAGGGCTAAACATAACATTTCCTTCTCATAACTCCAACTGAAACTTGGATGTCCATCTATAAAAGATAAAGCCAAACAACATGTTGTATATTAGTATTAGTATATATGCTTTCATCTAATTAAAAATTTCCAGAAGCAAAATATCAAGATTGGATTGTATAAACACACAGATAATCAAAATAACTCTTTGATTGATAATAGGAAAATAGCTCAAAACCTATTACATGTTATACAATACTTTGTATGTGTTTTGTGGTGTGAATGGGATGGGATACAAAAGAAAGAGGGAACTACTGCCTTTTATAGGCATCATGTTGAGCCATTGACATCATCCATGACCTCCCAAATGGGTTATGACATAGGTGATGACTTGTGCTTCTAGAATAGTGAAATTAACTTCTTTTGACAGCAGTAAACTTAGAATTCCAACAATCACCCCCGAATCTCTAAGTCCTTCTAGAGATGTCTTTGACTCCAATCAAGCTCCGCATTTCCTTGAACTTGGTTCGTGCCAATGGTTTTGTGAGAATGTCCGCCTTCTGTTTCTCACCGGGAATATACTCCACCTCCACCTGTTCGTTTTCAACACAATTGCGAATGAAATGAAACCTTGTGTGAATGTGTTTACTCCTTCCGTGAAAAACGGGATTCTTTGTTAGTTCGATAGCAGACTTGTTATCAACCCTAAGAACCACCTTCTCTTGCGTCTTGTTCATAATTTCTCCAAGCAAATCCTGAAGCCATATTGCTTGACAAGCAGCCGCGGTAGCTGCCATGAACTCTGCCTCGCAAGATGATAAAGCAACGGTATCTTGCTTTTGCGAACACCAGGTTATCGGAGATAACCCATAGTAGAAAATGTGACCAGTTGTGCTTCTTCCATCATCCGGATCAACATTGTGACTACTATCACTAAAACCAAGGATTCTGTTTTGACCCATCCTCTCGTACTTAATTCCGTATCCCGTTGTTCCTCGTAAGTACCTCGAATCGTTTAATTGCATGACCATGTGATTCTCTTGGACTTTGCATGTATCGGCTAATAACTCCAACCGAGTATGCCATATCGGGTCTTGTTTGCAAGAGATATCTAAGGCATCCAACCACCTTTCGATATTGTGTAGGGTCGATTTCGGGTTCATCTTCGGCCTTTGACAATTTGGTTCCCGTGTCCATGGGAATGTGAGTTGGATTGCAATCTTGTAAACCAGCTTCCTTCAGAATGCGTCGAGCATAGGCTTCTTGGTTTATCGTAATCCCCGATTCTTCTTGCATGACTTCAATGCCCAGGTAGTAAGTCAATCTTCCAAGATCCGACATCTCAAAGTTCTTGGACATCTCGAATTTGAACCTTTTGATCATGTTCAAATTTGTACCTGTAACAAATAAATCATCAACATAAATTGCTAAAATTAGCAAGTTAGTTCCTTCTCGCTTCCGGTACACTGATGGTTCTTTCAAGCACTTGTGAAATTTCAACCCCTTCAAAATTCCATCAAGCTTCGTGTTCCATGCTCGAGGTGCTTGTCTTAGACCATAAAGTGCTTTGTGAAGGCGATACACTTTATGCTCGTTGCCCTTCCTTATATAGCCTTCTGGTTGTGACACATAAACAGTTTCCTTCAACTCTCCGTGTAAGAAAGCCGTTTTGACATCTAAGTGGTGAAGCTCCCACCCATTTGTAGCGGCTAAGGCAATGAGAAACCGGATGGTTTCGATTCGAAATCTACCGGCGCAAATACCTCTTGAAAATCAATACCAGGTTGTTGCACGTACCCCTTAGCAACCAACCTTGCCTTGTATTTAATGATGGTACCGTCTGCATTTTTCTTCAGTTTGAACACCCATTTGAGTCCAATCACCTTCACCCCCATAGGCTTGTTCACGAGAATCCAAGTGTTATTCTTGTTGATCGAATTGATCTCTGCATTCATGGCTTTGACCCACTCTGGTTCTTTCTTCGCCTCTTCAACCGATACTGGTTCGTCATTGGTTATTAGGAGAAGTTCATCAAGATTATTAAGGTTAAGCACAAAATCTTGCAGTCGAGTTGGAAGTCTCCTTGTTCTCGTAGGCCTTTGGTTCTGGACATTGTTCACGTTATTGTTGACCGGACTTGGTTGCTCGTTGTCTAGAACCTGCACTCCGTCTTCAATATCGTGATCCGATTCAATTGGTTCAGTTTGATCATTGCTTACATCATCTCCTTGGTTTATAGCCTTATCTTACGGATAGTCCCATGGAACTATGAATGATCCGGTTCTTCATTGTTGGTACAGCTTCTTTGTCCCAATCCCACCATTTGGTCTCGTTAAAAATAATGTCTCGACTTACAATTATTTTTGTGTAGCGGGTTAAAAAGCCGATAAGCTTTCGTACCCTGTTCGGAACCAAGATGCACTAGTGGTCTTGATCTTGCATCCAACTTCTTGAGATTCACCGGTTCAACTTTCACATATGCTAGACATCCAAAGATACGAACATTCTCCAAATTCGGTTTTCTTTTATACAACTTCTCGTACGGAGTTGTATCACCAAGGACTCTTGTGTAAACGCGGTTGATCAAATTTGTAGAGTGTCTTACAGCTTCTCCCCACAGATAATTTGGAACATGCATCGCCTTCATGATACTTCGTGTCATGTCCATGAGTGTTCGGTTTCTTCGTTCCACAATTCCATTTTGTTGTGGTGTATATGGGGCGGTAAGATGTCGTTTGATTCCATTTATATCACAAAAGGAATTAAACTCGAGTGAAGTAAACTCTCCTCCTCGATCACTTCGAAACACCTTCAAAGACTTTCCGAGCTCATTCTCCGCCAAAGCTTTGAATTTCTTGAAGTGTAAAAACGCCTCACTTTTCTCCTTCAAAAGAAAAGTCCACATATATCGTGAAAAATCATCAATTAGTGTGAAAATGTACTGATTTTGACCTTTCGTTGACGGTGTGATCGGACCGCATAAATCACCGTGAACGAGCTCCAATGGTCGTGTTGCTTTGTACGTCGTCATTAATGGAAATGACTTTCTTGTTTGCTTGCCCACCAAACAAGATTCACACAATTGATTCTCACTGTTAAAATGAGGTAACCCTTTGACTAGACCTTTCTTGGACATCTTTTTCATTGACTCAAAATTGATGTGCCCAAGTCTTGCATGCCAGCGCCACGTGTCTTCACCTAGTCTTGAATGAAGGCAAATAGGTACTCCAATTGTTAAATTTATTTTATAAAGGCGGTTTGGAGTTCTTTGTACCTTCATTAATAAGCAGTTGTCAGCATCATGCATCGTCAAATAGTTATCTTTCATCCGAATATCACACCCGGTTCATTGCTTGTCCGAGGCTGAAAATATTATTTTTCAAATCCGGTATGAAATAAATCTCCGTCATCAATCGTTGTTGTCCCGATTTTCCTTGGAAAAGAATAGACCCTTTCCCTTTAATTTCGACACACGAATTATCACCGAATTTCACCTTTCCGGTTATTCCTTCGTCGAGTTCGGAGAAAAATGATTGATTTCCCGTCATGTGATTACTCGCCCCGTTGTCCAAATACCACACATCTTTTTCTTGTGCGTTATACCGAGACGGTATCACATTCTTTTCATTCAAAAATACTGTCGTGTAAAAACACGTTTATCAGTATCTTCACTGCTCCGTAAAATTGCTTTCTTGGAATTTTTGGAGTCGGTCCGGACATTTAGACGCGTAATGGCCTGATTTATCACATCTGTAGCAAATAATTTTTGACAGATCTTTTTTTTTTTGGTTTCGGTTTGAGTTGGAGTTGGGCTTATTGGGTTTATAATTATTTTGGGCTTTTGACCCAGTAGAAGAACCGGATCCACCCGACCAGGATCCATTATCCACACTCTTTTGATAATAACCCTTTGACCGGTTATTAAATCCCACTTTCCCTTTCTCCTCTCTCTTTCCTCTCGACACAGAACCAGAAACACAACCATCACCGCCGCCTCCACCAGAGGTCTGGCCACCACCGGTCGATCTACCACCACGAGTAAACAATACCCTCTGCTCATCACCACCATCTTCACTTCCAATACGCTCTTCGTAAGCTTTCAAACGGCCGACCACATCTTCAAACCCAACTGTTTTCAGATCGAGCACTTGCTCGAGGGAGGCAACAAGATGGATAAACTTTCTAGGCACCACCTTTAACAGCTTCTTCACAAGCTTCGCTTCTTCAATTGTTTCTCCCGGTGACGCGGACTTGAAGCGATTCGGCGGAGTTTTCGGCGAAAACATCAATGGTCTCGGTCTCGTGCATCTTCAACCGATCAAACTCAGAGTTTAAAGTCTGCAACCGTGCTTCCTTCACTCTATCTGCTCCAACATAACGAGCCTTGATCGATTCCCACAGCACCTTCGGACTTTCTACATCGCCTATTTGCATTATCAGAGTTTCAGGGATTGCTTGGTACAGCAAACCCATCGCCAGGTTATTCTTCTCTTCATTATCTTCTGTTCCTGGATCAATAGTTATCCAAGCTTTGTGAATTCTGAGTACTACCTTCATTCGTAGGGCCCAGACTGTGTAATTAGTGGATGATAGCATAGGACAAGCTACGGTGGTTGTCCCGACCTCCTTCACCCTCACCGGTGTAGGACCTGCTGCGTCTTCAACATCTGACATGTTTCAAGAACCACCAGATAAGTATTCAAAGCCCTTTTCTCAGCTCTGATACCAATTCAAGATTGGATTGTATAAACACACAGATAATCAAAATAACTCTTTGATTGATAATAGGAAAATAGCTCAAAACCTATTACATGTTATACAATACTTTGTATGTGTTTTGTGGTGTGAATGGGATGGGATACAAAAGAAAGAGGGAACTACTGCCTTTTATAGGCATCATGTTGAGCCATTGACATCATCCATGACCTCCCAAATGGGTTATGACATAGGTGATGACTTGTGCTTCTAGAATACTGAAATTAACTTCTTTTGACAGCAGTAAACTTAGAATTCCAACAATACCACTTAGTTCTAGTAAATAATGTATTACCATAGTAAAATTCAACAATACATAGACAATGTAAAGTACAATGGTAAATATAGTTACAAAAGTGGTATCCAACAGGAAACAAATGAATAATTATAAATATTTGCTAAACCCCAATTCAGACACAGGTTATAGTAAAATTAAAACCACAATAACACTGCAAATGCGAATCAAAATTTAAGGGAGACGAGTAAAAGTTTCTTACAATCTCAACGGTTATTTTCAAGGAGCCTTTTCTTTTTTTTTGTTTTAACAACCAGATAAGCAAAATATATATGTAATTGGAAGAAAATTGATTACCGTGGTGATGCAGTTAATGCCATAGGAAAATATATGGATTGGGTATACGATGAGGGTTAGGTTGTCGTGCGAGTAGACCACAATTATGTGTTGGGGCTGTATGTGAGATAAGGAGACGTGACAGTTCTGATGGAGATGACGAGATTGAGAGGAAGAAGCAGAAGAATAGGAATTTTTGATTAGTTGAATTTGGGATATGACAAAATGGAGATGACGGTTCTGATGTAAAATTGAGTGGGATTAACTTTTGGAGGGAGTCAAAATTTGGGATGGGAGGGAAACAATGGCAGCGGGAAACCAAAAAATTATGTGGGAGGGAATAATTAAGAATTAAAAAACTATCACAATACAAATTAAGGTTAAATATTTATATGTTCATTGCATACTACGGTATGTTTTGTGAAATTGGATAGAGTTGGAGCCGGGGCTAAAGCTTATAAGCCGGAAGTTGGAGCGTATGTTTTTATAAAGTTGTTTTGCCGAATTGTTGAAGCTAACGTTTAGTAATGTAAAATAAAATAATAACACATCTGATTAAATTCAAATATTTCCGGACTTTTCATGTTAACCCATTATATTTTGAAAGATATTTAAGAAATTTGAGTAACTATAAGCCCACGTAAGCTCCTTTCAATAGGCTTGGGTTTACGGAGGCTTATGGCTTATAAAAACTTCCATAAACATCTATAAAAAAACAAGGGAGAATTGCATATATACCCACTAAACTCAAAAATTTGCATACTTCCTTATAGTACTAGTTTTTAATGCATGATGTATAATGCAACTTAAGCATTTTTGGGTATATATGCAAATATGCAAGTTTTAGTAGGTATATATGCAATTGCCTCAAAAAACAAAGTTTATTCAATAAGTCAGTTTATTTTCGAAGCTCAACCCCTTAAGACCAAATAAGCCTTGCGGCAAACACGACCATATGTGTTAATAAATGTTAAAGATAACTATATAAGTATTTAAAGAAAGTTTAGCAAAAGTCGTAGAAATTAACACTTAAATTAGATATGAGGTGAAATCATTTACATACCAAAAGTTTCTTGCATAGCAATTGATCAATACTAGCCACTCATTTTTATATTAATTAAAATACTCATTTGACCTTTTTTATCTTAAAAAACTAATATCTCTTAAATTGTTAATCGTTAAGTGAAAAAAATACATTATCGGGACGAGTATTTAGTTATCTTTCAATAGACATACACTTTAATATAATTTCGACAAACTTTTTTGCGAGTTTACCGGAGGTTTCTATCTGTTTGATGGGTTGATCAGTAATGGCATTGATTGGGTGTGCTTCAAAATACGTTCTCAATCTTCACGACACATGAAGCAGAGATAAAACCATTTTTCCATTGGCGCATAATTTATTTCTCCATCGTGCAATGTCCGACTTACATAATCTGCCAACAAATGCTTACCATTCCTTTCGGCCAACAAGAATGACACTGACGCCCTCTTTGAAAGTTTCAAAGTATATGAACAAAGTTTATTTGGGCTTTGGTGTTGTAAGGGATGATGAATCACATATTATCATCTTCATTTATTGAAATGACCTCTCCGTATCATCGGTCAAGTGGTAGTCATCTTTGTTGTCTTGGTGATGTTTTTCAATGTTTCGAAGAATGTCAATGACCGTTCGGTCGACCGGGACAAGAAACGCTTTAATGCGGCTAGTTTTCCACTCATACTTTGCATCTGACTTCAAATGTTGAGATATTCCGTATCCACAATTGCCTTTGTTTTCCTCGGGTTTGTAGGCATTCCTTTAGAGGTCGACATGTAACTTAGATTTACCTTCTTCAATACCAAAAGAGCACTTTTTTGTTAAGTTTCCTGTTGATCTTTCGGAGAGTACAAAAGGTGTTAGCCATGTCTGTCAACATCACCCTTTTTTCCTTTGCTTTTGATGACATGTCAGCTACATATGCCTCCAAGTCCTTTTTTGATATGCGAATGAAAGGTTGAATCCACCAACCTTCGATAAAGGTGTGTAGGTTCCTTCAGACGTGGCGAGTGAGGTCCTTAATGCACCTGACACAATAGAAAGATACATGTTAGCCTCGCCTTGGGTTTGATCCCAAGACCTAGCTCTGGTGTAAGAGTAAGTAAAGGTTAAGGTCAAGCGGTTGGATAATAAATGTGTGGGTAAATGTACCACCTATATCAATGTACCTGACAACATAAGAAAGTGGTTAGCCAAGCTACGCCTAGTCTAGGTGCTACAAGGCATGTCCACATAGGGGACACCATCCCGTAACATCTTGGTAAGGGCGGTGCATGTTCGGTCCTTAGATTACTTATGTAACCGTTGGGTAAAATATGTATTAGATAAATGTATGCTTGCCTTTGTCACGTGGCTCTTGCCATGTCACCTAGTCACCTGTAGTTGCTCGGACATAGCTATCCTTAGGACGTGTGTCCTCTGGACATGTGTCCTTCAGGTCACATATGTCCTCATTTATCAAAATTCATTCTTGTAAGATGGGTAGGACTGATTTTTTTATCTTAGTATAACATGTGCGAATGACCTCTACACGTTACTTTATGGAATATACATTTTTTTAGACCTTTGCTTACTGTAACAAATGAAAGTGTGACATGTGCTAATTTAACATGTACTAGGATATACGTATCAAGTAGAATGTAAAACTTAATTTAATGAGACCTATGTTACTAAGCACCCTATTAAGCTGAAATAAAATAGGACCATGGCAAGTAAAAGTCCTAAACGTTAATGTAATAGGACCTTTATATAGTGTATCCTACTTGGTTGCATTATAATAGGACTTCCACAAATAAGCGTCCTATAAAACTGAATGTAATAGGACTTAGAAGTGACGTGTCCTCTTAAGATCTATCATAATAAGACCATAGCAAATACAGGTCCTAAAAGTATGTTGTAATGGGACCAATTTATAAAGTGTATTATCAGCTTCACCATAAAACGACCAAAAAATGAATGTATCCTAATAGATACATTATTAGGACCCCAAGTAAAAAAGGGTCCTGGGAAAAGGTCCTAATAGGCCCACTTTTTTGTAGTGATACTACAAAAATAACACCTTGGACAAGATTATTGATCAATGTTTAAGGGAACATATTGGCTCGTACTCCATGACCAAATTTGCAGCAATTGCATACAGATGCTTGCACGATGATCAGGAACAACGACCTGCCATGGATGTTGTCGTGAAAGAACTTGAGGGAGCGCTGGAATACCAGGTGAGTTATATACCTGATTTATTAATGGATCTCATATGGTTATTATAATTTAGCACATATCATATATGAAATCTAAATTATATTTTCTATAGGAGGATGCAACTGACGAGTATTGTGAGACAAAGCTACCCGAAGACTTGGATAGTTTGATCAAGATGTTCAAAATTCCTCATGAGGTCTATACTAATAAAAAAGAACTATTCTCCTATCTTCACGAAGGAAATTATTTTGAAGGAGGCTCTAAGGTAGTTTAACAAATTCTTGGTGTAGTTTAACAAATTCTGTCTTTCGTACTTGCAGTGTTTGTGGATAAACAATGATGGAAAGAAATGTCTGTTGATATCATCAATAAGAAAAAGCTATAAATGCTCAATGTCCTTTATAAAAATGACTCATTGTACATACTATACTTTTTTTATTGTCATTCTTCTTAACCTTCTTCACGATAGTTGTCATAATGCTTAACAAACGCTATTCTCTTATGCAAAAAGACCTAAATACCCTTGGATCATCATCACCACAACCCGAATAAGACTTAAAAAAGACTTATCTCTTATGCAAACGCTCTTCTCTTATGCAAAAAGACATAAAAAAAATTAATGAGCCAATCTTTGCATTCCGTCACCACTGAGTGAAGCATGTTCTCGTATCTGTTTCAGTAGATCATTTGCACCTCTTCGATCATTAGCTGCAACCGCTTGCACAAATAGACTCAATAGTGACCCGAACTTTCAACATACCCATGTTCTTCCATATAATCTTCATGAACCAAACAATTAGCACCCATTTCTTGTGCCTTCAGCGAGGAACTTTGTGAAGCAGATGCATAGGATCTTTGTGATGTTCCTGATGGATTTTTCACCAAAAGCTTTTGATGCAAAGGGTAAGTCTAAAACTGGGTCTAACTGTTGGCTGAAAAGGAGAAATAAGTATCAAATGGTTTAGAGAAGAAGACAAGGGTATTTGTGTCAATTCATGTAAAAGGTGTGGGCCAAGATATGTATAATGATATCGACTGAAAACAACGTTAAGCATAAGGACAATAAAAAAAGTTGAGAAAGCACAATGAGTTATTTTGATAAGTATATTAAGCATTCATAGCTTTTTTCCTAAAATTTATAAAGTACGAGAAATATCAATACCTTACATCTCACAGTGATTCAAAGGTAATTCCTTTTAATCATACTTTAATATTGTTTTATAAAAAAAATATGAAGTACTTCAATTTGTTCTAAACGAATTTTACTTTATTTTGTTTTCCTATGTTATTTTTTATATACTATTTCTCGTTTGTTTTAGGTTATGACTTGACGACGATTTATAGAAATTTTGCTCATTTCTTAACTGTTAAGCTAAAAACTCACTTGCTTAATTATAAATACCATGTTTTCAGTTTTAGCTTCCTGGTAGTCCTTTGGATACGTTTCTATCGTTCGCGAACAAAAGAAAGTAAAATATTTATCCATGAGACAATAGAAAAATCACAAAGCAGGAGAAGATCATGCATTCTAATAATTAGGGTTGACGATATACTTTTGTTAAATCGTAACGTTGTCAGCTTTAGTAAAATTGTAAGTATACATAATCACGGGCAGACCGAGGGGGTTTCTGGGGGTGCACGGAACCCCATAGATCTTTTTTTCGTAGTGTAATAATATATGTAATATACCGATTTTCTCTGACATGCATGTGATCCTAACGTTTTGTTTTACGATTCTTCATTAGTTTTGTGTAGTGCACCGTACATAATATAGTTAAAAAAATACTGCGTAACATTGAGAGAAAAAGGTATGTTGCATAAATCGAAACATTATTAAAATTTCGTTGCATAAAAGAGAACAAAAAGATGTCATAAATGAGAATATCATTGCATATCTATTACATGCCATTAACCCAACAATAAATGCCTACATAGTATGGAGTAGTTTGTTAACGTATTTCAAGACAGTTCTATGATAACCGTCTTATGTTACATTATCTTTGATTTTACATCTCACGGAAACTGATCATATGCAATACTTATGAATTTGTAGACTTAAAACATTAAATGTTGGATAAAAACTAGCATGCTATCACTTGGTACCATGTATGAAGCTAGTTTGGTCTTCAAATGTCAACTTGCTAAATCCTCGAGGTTGTTCACAACTAAATGGAAAACCAACGAGTTAAATGTACACTCTATACACGTTGCAGAAATGAGAAAGGACAATTGGTATACGATCAAATTGTGGTATTTCATTAATCATGTGCCGGATGCTGAATTTGACATCGTGATAGATGAACTTTCACATGGTGGGAACCCTGTAACGTCGAGCATCTTGATTAAAGGCATTGAATTCCAGCCCATAAAGATGGTAAGTATCTCTTTCTTAGAACAAATTGCTATTATATTTGTGGCAAATCATTTGCACACCGATTCTTTTGAATGATATGATATAAGGTATTTTCGAACAAAGTTTCTTAAGAATTTGAATTAAGGTATCTTAAGTGAGTTAGAAAAATATGTACAAACTATATACATTATAAAAAATTTCTCTCATTCTTATGAATAATAAATATGAGTTCATAATTGTATATATAAGATAATAATACGCAATACAAAAGTGTACGTACTCTAAAATCTAGAAAAATATATGCATTATAAATATATACATCAAAAAATTATATATTCATTGCAAGGATACATGTATGGGTGGCAATTTCTGAACCGACACGAAACCTTACCTGACCTGAAACTGACACGAAAATTAGCATGTTCGGTTGAATTTAAATAGATTTCTGGTCGGGTTTGGGTTGACCCATCTAACCAGCTTATTAAACAAGTCAGGTTCGGGTTGAAAATAAATTAAGTGGGTTGACCCGCTAACCCGTTTATGATATTTTTTAAAATTAAAAATTATTTATATTTTATATACGTGTTAAATGGGTTAAACGGGTCGACCCACAAACTCATTTAACCTATTTAACTTTTTTAATGTGTCAACTTTAGTATATAAACGGGTTACATGGGTAACCCGGAACCCGTTTAACCTATTAAAACCAGTATAACCTATTTAACCCGTCAACCCAAGTATATATACGGGTTAAATGAGTCAGGTTCGGGTTATGTGTAAACAGGTTAAGGTTGACATAGTTGATCTAATTATTTAAATGGGTCAGGTTCGGCTTGGGGTTTTCTGGCCCGCCTTACATTCGTTGGTAAAAGTCAAACATTTTTGTCAACCTTAACCTGTTTACACATAAAATGAATTCTGGTTTGTTAAATTTCACACTAAACATTTTTGTCACAAACATTGGGCAATTAACGTCTCTTAGTTGGTAAAAGTCAAACACCTTACATTCGTAGGTAGTAACAATGTAATTTTTTTTCCATTATCTACTAATAGTCAAACACAATGATCAAGTGTTTAGATATTTTGTGATGGTTTGAACGATAAAGTATTATGTGATGGGTTAAGGTATTTTGGTAATGGAGCGGTAGTGGGAATAAGATAATGTATGGTGAGTGTTGTAGTTAGTGAGAAGAAGATAATTGAATAAAGGGGGTGTTTGGGAGTAATTTTATGAAATATGGGTGTTTGACTTTTAATAGATAACGATGATAACAAAAACAAATTACATCATTGGTCCTTACAAATGTAATGTGCTTGACTTTTACTACCGGAGAAACGATAATTGTCTAACATTCCTGACATAGGTATTTAGTGGGAAACTAGGAAAACGACATGCATATATTTTGCAGTTCAATTCCCTTCATTTCGTTTATCATCCTATGTATATACTCACATTGTGTATCCTATGCCCAGTAATTTTTAACACTGCACGATGATAGCCATGGTTATACTAACACTCGCTATATAAGCCCAATATTGACATATTGCAACAAGCTCATATAAAAGGGACAAAACAACTAATGTTAACTAAAACGGTGTATTAGCCAAGATTTTGTGGTCCGAGTGTGACGTATCACAAACATGTAAATTAATAAAATTGAGATTGAAGAATGCTCTAATAATCTAATTTATAGTATTAAAAATATATATATTTATTAATGTGAAAAAAATAAAAATGTGATAGAAGCTTTATTGGGTTAATCCCAATCTGATAAGTCAAACGCAAAAGTCAAACCAGAGCAAAGTCAAAGGCAGTTACAAATACAGTTATATAGTTAGTTACAAAGCAGTTATTTTGACAGTTACAAGCAAAGGGACACAACTGTTGGATCATACGAACCAACACAACCTTTCATTCGTACCCTTTCAGTATGTATAGATAGTTAGAACATATGTATGAACAAGATGATGAGAGATTTTTAGGAAAGCTTTTACATTTCAATTGTTTCTTGTATTTTGGTATATTTTGAGTAAGTTAGAAAGATCATAGATCCATAAACGAGGCCAACTATTGGTATCAGAGTAGTTTGGTCATCCTAACCAAATTCATCATTTACCAGTTCTCGTTTTTCTGTTTTTGAATCAGAAGAAATTTTTTTCCGGCATAGTTTTGTTTTCTGCAAATCCAACAAAACTACAGAAATCAAGAAAATCATTTTCTTGTGGTTATTCAAAGGAGAATCCAGTTTTGTCACAAATGGGATTAACCACATTTTTCTGTGATTAATCAACCGACATCAAAAGGTTTCATCCATTTTTTGCAGAAATCTGTCAAGAACAACCTAACACCGAAAACAAAACCATGCAGAAATCATTCAAACCAAACGGATTGAGATACAGTTATAAAACCGTTTTATCTATTCGATTCAAAACAAAAAAAAACCATACCAACAGATAACACATAGTCATCAAAAGGGCAATAATTAAATCGATTCATAACAAGGAACAAACAAACCTGTTCTTTGAAGAATCAAGCCCAAAACACCCAATTGAATCATCAGTTGATTCAATTTAATCTCCAAAATCCCAAATCTTACACGGTTAGAAAAATCCCTAAATCAACGAAACCCTAGTTTCACTTCTTTGGGATTCCAAGTGCTCGCAAAGAACACACCAACCGGAGAAGAACAAGGATATGTTAACCAAGCCATATCACAAGCGGTCAACCACCAAGAGGAGAGGGAAATGGTGAGACAGTTAGTCTTCAAAGAAGAAGAGAGACGTTTTTATCTCTCTCACAGAAGATAAGAAGCCAAAAGAGGCGCATCAATAATATTAGGGCATCACAAAGCAAAAAAAAAAAGGGCTACGGGGTTAATAATTACCCCTTAGATTTCAATATTTACAAAACCACCCTTCCATTTTTGTTTTTTTATATAGTATATATTAAGTTTTGATATATATTGTACAGTTTATTTTAAATAAGTTACTTTCCTTATTTATAAGTTAGTATCTTTTCGAGATTTTAGAAATATAATAACCTAGTATCTACACTGCTTATTATATTAATTAGGAATAATTTTTAGGAGTAATTAACCTTAGGTTGTTCAATTTCAACATAAAATCTCCAAGGATAGTTTTTGGATTAAAACTAGTCCCGTAAAGTTTTTACAGCCTTTAAGGCAAGATAAAACATAAGAGCTCGCTAGATATAGAAATTTCGACACACCTTGTGTTTAAATTTTTTTGGAGATTTTTTTAGTCAATATCCTTGAGATATGACGAAAGGAAGTGGAGATAGTGGAAAAAAGGAAATTAGTACAGTTATTACACCTCAATTCCAATGCCCGATCCTAAAACCGCAAATTACTCATTATGGGCAATTCGAATGCAAATCATTCTCGAAGCAAATGGTTTATGGGAAACAATAGAGCCGTCAGAGACGACTGAACCCGATAAGAAAAAGGATAAAACTGCTATTGCATTCCTTTACCAAGCCTTACCCGAGGAACAATTGCTTCAAATAACAAAGCATAAAACCGCGAAAGCCATATGGAATGCTTTGAAATCCAAACACGTTGGCGAAGAGAGAGTTCAACAAGCAAGACTTCAAACACTAAAATCTGACTTTGAGATGTTACATATGAAGGAAGACGAGACAATCAACACCTTCACTACAAAACTACCAACACTCGTAAACAAAGCCGCTAGTCTAGGACACACAATTGAAGATCAAACCTTAGTACGGAAACTACTAAATGCTGTACCCGATAGGTATCTGCAAATAGTTGCATCTATAGAACAATATTTCGACCTAAGTACAATGACAATGGAAGAGGCAATCGGAAGACTTAAGACTTATGAAGAAAGAATTAAGTTTAAGAAAGGCAAACATGGGGAAATCAAGAGAAACTGATGTTCACACGACATGAAAATAAAGGAAAGTATTTTAGAGGACGTGGACGTGGAAAATATAAATTTTCACAAGGAAAGAACCACGAGAAATTTAAGGAAGAGAGGAAAGATGGAGAAACCTCTCATAACAACTTCAAGAAATCAAGCTATGATACTAGCAAATTACAATGTTACAAATGTAAGAAGATAGGGCATATTGCACCTAGATGTCCTCAAAGGACAAATTCAAATGAGCAATCTAATCTTGTTGAAGAAGACTTAGAACCAACCCTATTAATGGCAATATTAGAAGACTCAGATGAAGGGAAACAAGTAAAAGAAGTTGAAGATCAAAAGGTCTCGCTACATGAAGAAGATGTAGGATATAAAGAGACAAATATGGATAGTCTATGGTATTTATACAATGGAGCAAGCAACCAATGACTGGAGTGAGAGAACACTTCGAGGAGCTAGTTGAGAAGGTTAGTGGAAAAGTGAGATTCGAAGATGGATCACACATAGAGATCAAAGGAAAAGGTTCAATCTTAATTGAATGCGATGATGAGAAGCAAAGAATTATATCACACGTATATTACATTCCTAGCTTGAAAAACAACTTATTGAGCCTTGGACGATTCACCGAAATTGGTTCTAAAGTAGTAATGGAAGACGATGAATTACGACTATATGACATGGAAAACAAAATCTTCATGAAAGTTACAAGACAGAGAAACCGTCTATACAAAGCAAGTCTAAGGATAGGCACACATGTTTGCTTATTAGCAAATTTAAAGGATAATACTTGGTTATGGCACGCAAGACTAGGACATCTCAACTTTGAATCACTAAAATCTATGGCTCAAAGGGAGTTAGTTCAAGGAATACCTGCCATCAAACATAGAACACAAATCTATGATGTTTGTTTAGTTGGTAAACATAGTAGAGCGCCATTTCCCAAGAAAGCAAAAACTAGATCAACATCACCTTTAGATTTAGTATATGGAGATTTATGTGGACCAATCACACCACCAACACCTTTTGGAAAGAGATACATATTCTTGTTAGTAGATGATTACTCAAGATATATGTGGGTGTATTTCCTAAATACTAAAGATCAAGCATTTGATACTTTCAAGGAATACAAGAATACGATAGAAAAAGAGTTAAGGACAACATTGAAGATGTTAGGAGCTGATCGTGGAGGAGAATTCACATCTAATGAATTCACTCAATACTGCAAAGAAAATGGCATAGCACGACAACTTACCGCACCTTACTCACCACAACAAAATGGAGTAGTTGAACGAAGGAATAGGACGATTATGTCTACAACGAGATGAATGATGAAAGCAACAAACATGCCTCAAAATTTTTGGGCTGAAGCTGTTAGACATGCTATATACATCCTAAACAACGTTCCTACAAAAGCCTTAGAAGACATTACTCCATATGAAGCAATCAAAAGAAGAAAGCCAAACTTAGAGAATCTAAGAGTTTTCGGCTGCATTGCATATGCAAAGGTACCATCACAACATTTGACGAAGTTAGATGATAGAAGCAACAAAATGGTTTACTTTGGAAACGAACAAGGATCAAAAGCTTACCGACTATTTGATCCAACAATAGAAAAGATATGTGTTAGTAGAGATGTGAAGTTTAAAGAGGATGAAGCATGGGATTTGAAGGATTACATGAGTAAGCACACTAACGATGAACCTGAGTGGATTGACTTCAAAATAGAAAATCTTGAAGCCACAAATGAACATCATGATCAAGAAATCCAACCAAGTGACGAAGACAACGATTTCCCTAAAAATGATGATTTTGAATACGCAACATCAACAACAAACTCACCCTCACATTCACAAACACTTCACACACCATCAACAATTTCATCACGAGTAAATCCTTAAGTTACACCAACTACCTCAGTACATTCAACCTATCAAAGTGATAGTGGTTCAAACTCAACCACAAATTCACATTCACACTTTTATCATACACCGTTGAAAGGTTTTAGAACATTAAATGACTTATATGATAAAACCGAGGAAGTATTACTGGCTGAGGATGAACCCAAGAATTACAAGGAAGCATCAAGTGATCAAAAATGGATTGAAGCAATGAAGGTCGAGTTAGATTCCATCAATAGGAACAACACATGGGAGCTAACCACTCTACCCAAAGGACATAAAGCAATTGGCTTAAAATGGGTATTCAAGACCAAGAAAGATGCTAATGGAAACATAGTCAAGCATAAAGCAAGACTAGTAGCAAAAGGCTACATACAAGAGCATGGCATAGACTTTGAAGATGTTTTCGCACCTGTAGCAAGAATGGAAACTGTTCGATTGCTATTAGCCATAGCTGCTAACAACAAATGGGAAGTACATCACCTTGACGTCAAATCTGCATTTCTGCATGGAGACTTAAAAGAATAAGTGTATGTTACACAACCCGAAGGATTTATAAAGAAAGAAGATAATGGAAAAGTCTACAGACTTATAAAAGCTCTATACGGTTTAAGACAAGCTCCACTTGCATGGAACATAAAGTTAGACAACACCTTGAAGTCATTAGATTTCAAGAAATGCGCTTTGGAACAAGCTGTCTACACGAAAAAATCAGAGGACTCAATATTTCTAATAGGAGTCTATGTAGATGATTTAATCATCACTGGTACACCAAAGAAGGAGATAGACAAGTTCAAAGCACAAATGGAAGAAAAATTCAAGATGAGTTACCTAGGATTATTAGCTTACTATCTAGGAATAGAAGTCACACAAACTGGAGGTGACATATCAATAAAGCAATCCACCTACGCAAGAAAGATCCTAAAGGAAGTCGGAATGACAGACTGCAATGAAACACTAATACATATGGATCCAGGAACAAGACTGACAAAGAACACTGAAGGAACAATGGTCAAATCAACTGAATATAGAAGTTTAATTGGATGCTTAAGAAATCTGCTTCATACAAGACCCAACTTAAGTTATTCCGTTGGATTACTTAGTCGTTTGATGCAATAACCAAAGGAACAACACATGAAGGCTATAAGGCAAGTACTACGCTATGTAAAAGGAACAAAAGACTTTGGAATCACCTTCAAATACAAAGGAGGAAACAAGATACAAGGTTATAGTGACAATAGCTATGAGTCAACATTCAAGAAAGAAAAGGAACTACTGGAATTATATTATACTATGCTGAATCACCAATCAGCTGTAATATATAAAAGCAAGCCACGGTAGCACTATCATCATGTGAATCAAAATTGATTGCAGCAACACAAGCATTATGGTTAAATAGATTACTAAGCAAGCTTAAACATTCTCAAAAAGAAAAAGTTACAATAATGGTTGATAACAAGTCAGCCATAGAACTGATGAAGAACCCCGTATTTCATGGAAGAAGCAATCACATTGATATAAAATACCACTTCATAAGAGAATGCGTTGAAAGAGAAGACTTACAAGTTGAATTCATAAGTGGAGAATATCAGAAGGCTGACATACTCACAAAAGCACTACCGAAGATCAAGTTTCTAACAATGAGGCAACTTATTGGACTCAAAGATCTACGACAAAGCGATTGTAATTAAGGGGGAGAATATTGAGTTAATCCCAATCTGATAAGTCAAACACAAAAGTCAAACCAGAGCAAAGTCAAAGGCAGTTATAAATACAGTTATATAGTTAGTTACAAAGCAGTTATTTTGACAGTTACAATCAAAGAGACACGACTGTTGGATCATACGAACCAACACAACCTTTCATTCGTACCCTTTCAGTATGTATAAATAGTTAGAACATATGTATGAACAAGATGATGACAAATTTATAGAAAAGCTTTTACATTTCAATTGTGTCTTGTATTTTGGTATATTTTGAGTAAGTTAGAAAGATCATAGATCCATAAACGAGGCCAACAAGATTTTCTGAACCATGAAAGACGTAAGAAACATTTCATTGTAGCGTGATCGAGATAACTTTGTTAAATTGTATATGATATGTACAATACATTAATTATTCTTTGGTGTTAGTTAAAACGTGGGTCAATTTTTTGTATGTGCCACAACTGTTTAAAATTTTTGAACCCGTCACTGAATTGATTGTGTAAAGTTGTTTGGTGGATGAGGATATAAAAAAAAAATTGTTATTGAGATATGGAAAAATGGAGGTGTTTAACGGGCAAAATAAAATAAGATTTGTTGGACCCATTTTAATGTCTTAGACGCCAATAAAAGAAAAGCCTGCAAGTTCCTAGTTTGGGCAAATAGGCCAACAAACCCATTAGGCAGAAACGGTTATCTAGTTTAGATTCTAGGATTATAACGTTTAGCTTTTATTAAAACGACATGTCTCTTGTTCTATCAGACATAGAGGTAACGTTTCATTGTGTATATATAGGGATCAAATTCTGTAACAGAAAGGTAACCCATTCGATTATAAAATATCAGTTTAAAGGGTTCACCTAATCTTCTTTGTTTCTTATTATCAATTCTTTTGTATGATGTTAGCATGGATTTTTTTTGATCATTCGATCTTGGAGATATGGTTATATCAGATTGACAACCTATAAACATTGGTATCAGAGCAGAAGGGGATCAAGCAACAACAACAATTCATGTTATCTATCATCACTCAAGAATCTACCATGAATGCCAAGGATGAAAGAAGGAACAAAACCAGAAGAAACTACACTGTTTGCGTTTTGTTACAATGTTATGGATTTAACCGAGAAGAAGATGTACTCAAGTGCCATTATAGCACATAAAGGGTGCAGGAAGAAGGCAAGGGATTTACTTGCCTTGAAGTCACAAAATTGATCATGAAGATCAGTGACAGCACCAAAATGATTGAAGACATCAAGAAGAAAGCAAGAACAAGAAGGCATCAAGGAAAAAGATTGATGATTTCATCATCAACACATGAAGAAGAAAGAAACTGAGAAGAAGATTTTAGCATCTCGACATTAGGGAGAACTGTTGGACCCATTTTAATGTTTTAGACGCCAATAAAAGAAAAGCCTGCAAGTTCCTGGTTTGGGCCAATAGGCCAACAAACCCATTAGGCAGAAACGGTTATTTAGTTTAGATTCTAGGGTTATAACGTTTAGCTTTTATTGAAATGACATGTCTCTTGTTCTATCAGACATATAGGTAACGTTTCATTATGTATATATATGGATCAAATTCTGTAACACAATATCAGCTTAAAGGGTTCACCCAATCTTCTTTATTTCTTATTATCGATTCTTCTGTATGATGTTGGCAAGAGTTTTGTTTGATCATTCGATCCTGGAGATATGGTTATATCAGATTGACAACCTGTAAACAACATTAAAATGGAGGTGTTTAACCATAAAATATAATCTATTTTCACAGTACATGAAAGTTGTTACGCTGAATATAATATTTTAAGCTTATTCACATTAGAGTATGAGCCAAGTTGGTTACTACTCTTATTTATGATTATTTTGCATTTTAACTTATAATTTCGCATGCAGCATGAAGGATTTATAAGTCTCTTAGATGATGATGATGATATAGAAGACGATGAATATTGGGAGAAAAAGTTACCCGAGAATTATCAACGCTATATTGAGATGTCAGACAATCCTGTGGATTGTGCCACCAAAAAGGAGGTCAACAGTGGTTTTCAATGTGCAAATCAACCCACGGGATCTGTTCATTACTATCCGCTAATAAAATCTCAAGCTACAATTGCCGAACTATATCTCTATCCGAATCAAGGTTCTCCATACCTAAACTTATTTACAGATGTAACTTTTATATTGTAATTAAGATAACAGCCTTTCTTCGCTGAAGAATTCCAACTCTGATTTTATTTTTCAACAGGTTCAGCTTGGTGAAAACCCCTGGGAATAATGTATATAAATTTTTTTTCGAAACGACACTTCCGTCAGTTATGTTTTCACCTCAGTATACCTATGCATGCTATCTTTTATTCAGGCTTAGAAACAATAATCCTAGTGAACCAGATAATACTCTTTTGTTTAGAACAGAGTGCGAGTTGGATGGAATTTCTTTGGGTAGAATGATATCATATCTGAGTATGTATCCGATGAATATACCCACAATCAAGCCAAATAATGTTTTTGGATTGCATGACTCATCAAATATACTGAAAGCAGAATGGCCTGCAATGAAAATGGATTGTACGGAGCATCTGGGGTATACTAAGATTAAAGGAAGGAAGGATGGTTGGATGAAGGCCATGTTGTTCAAACTAACAAACAAGTTACAAGATCAGAAAAATGGTTGCCATCTCTAGATAGAGTTAGCGTCAATAGAAGATAGGAAGGTAAAGATAAACGGAATGATTATAGAAGGCATTGAGTTTAGGCCATATATATAGGTTTGCAAGGCGGATCAATCCAGAAATCTATAAAAAGGTATGTACTTAGTGTTATATAATCAAAAATTTAATACAGTTTTTTTTTTCAATTTGGTTTTTACACAGACATGAGCACGTGCGTACAGTTTCGCTCAAGTATGTTTGCTTTTCAACTGCACCTTCTTCAATCTATAAACAAATCTAGAAGAAAAATGTCATAGTTTTATCTTTTTATCTCACCCTGGTAACTAAGTTGACAAAACAATCTCGAAATAATTTGTACAACAAAACATAACTGGATGCTTTTCCATATCTCGAAATGTGTTGGTTGTGTTTATCTTTTGCATTTTTATGTATTTAGTTTCCAGGTTTCCTTTGTGTGTGTTCATCTATATGATGATTTTGGATTTATTATTTTTAACATTATGATAGTAATACTTCTTAATTTCAGGTTTGATATCTCAAAAAGTTTTCTTCTATCCAAGTTTTGGCGATCTTCTGGATATTAATGAACAAAAAAAATGACTTGGTAGTATGTTGGAGTTTGCAGTTTTGTGTTGCTGAAGTTATTTTGGTGGTATCTTTGCTCTCGGGTTTTTTCATATTTCTGGTTTGACATGCATTTTGTATCTTTTTCTTGTGAGCTGTTCTTAAGGTGTTGGCTTTGAACCCTTGCCGCGTTTGTTATCTTGAAGACATGTTGTTTACTTTTCGTCTGCTATCTGTGGATATGGTATTCAATGATGATGTTGATGATGGTATTTTTGTTTTAATCTGAGTTATATTATGGGGACTACAATAAACAACTAAAATGAAAATGAAAACGAATTGTCAATTATTGTTTTAAGACTAGTACCGATTTTTAACATAAGTTGGATGCTAAATTAGTTAGTTTTCATTGTTACACAACTCGTAAAAAAAGCTTAACCACATACCAGATTTACTATCATGTAACTAGTGCAGTAAATGAACCGAACGAACATGGCGGTGTCGTGTTCATGTCAATTTCAACCGTACAATTGAACGGAGACGAAACGCTTAAAAAATCAAAATATTTTGTTCATGTTCGTTCATTACGAAATGAGGTTCATGTTCGGTTACGTTTGTTTTATTTAGATATTACACGAACGTAAAGAAACGAAAATAAATGAACGTATGAAGACAAACAAACAAAAATATAAAAGTATATGCTGTGTTTTAATGTGTTTTCATTTGGTTACAAAAACAAATAAACGACCATAAACAAACGTATAATATGATGTTCATGAACATAATGAACGAATGAAACTTTTGTTCATGTTCGTTCATTTAAGTAAACGGACAAAAAACGTTATTCATGTTCGTTCATTTACCGAATGAACGCAAATAAACGTGTTAAAACGGATGAAAACGTGTAAAAACAGATGAAAACATGAAAAAAAACAGACGAAACCGTGTTAAAACGAACGAAATCGTGTTAAAACGGATGAAAACGTGTAAAAACGAACGAAAACGTGCAAAAATGGACGAAAATGTATAAATATGGATGAAAACGTGTAAAAACGGATGAAAACGTGAAAAAACGGACGAAAGCGTGTTAAAACAAACGAAAACATGTAAAAACGTACGAAAACGTGAAAAAATGGACGGAAACGTAAGAAAACCAAATTTTAAGTTATTTTTTAACGATCGTTAATATAAAGGACCAACGACGCAAGTTTAGCGTAAGATAACCAAATTTTAAGTTATTTATTAACGGTCGTTAGCATAAAGGACTAACGATGCAGGTTTTTTTGGTAACGGATACGCAGAAAGGACTAACGATAGAGGTTTATTGACAGAATGAGGAAAAAAAAAGAATGCTACATACAATGGGAAAAAGTGCAAGTTAACTACATTTTTAGGTGATTTGCCCTAATATTTATGACGCGTACGTTTACAATGTTTTTAGTACTACACTCAATTTAATAGTAATAATAATAGGTGTTTTTTAAAAACGTTTAAAATATATGGATTGTTAGAGTTGAGTTCAATATAGACCCCAAATTCCCTATAGACCTAATGAACGAATGTTAGTCATCTATTTTTTTCATCAAACTAAAAAAGGATTCATAATGAAAAAGTTACAGCCTTTCAAAATTGACCAAAAACAGCCCGTTTTCAATAAAAGCTGCCTAACCTTACTACTTGACGGCTAATTTTGATCATTTTAGAGTCCAAAAATGTTATAGGATCAGGGAAGGACTTCTAAAGATCTCACATCCTACTTTACAACCCAATTGAAATGGACCAAAAATATTAAGAAATGAAGAAATTACAGTCCGTCAAAGTAGGTCACTCGCTCACTTTTGCAGATTTGTAAAAGATAATATCAAGTGTTATAATTTGACGTAAAACATTATTTTTCGTATAAAACTTAAACGCAACATATATTGGTGATAAAAACTTATAAATATCATGTACATATCATACATAACATGTTTACGACCTAAAGTGCCTTATTATTAAATTATGCTGCGGTTAGGTTTGCCTCGTTTTGAGTGTCATCACTATTTACCGACAATAATCATCGCGCGGTTATTCTGCTAGTGTTATATAAGACTTCAAATTCTTAAAGAATCCGAAAGTAGTAAAATTATATAAAACTTGTACGTGTGTATCTTCTTCAATTAACCACCATCAAACATCTACATACACTAAAATCAAAGGTTTTGGTGAAACGAAAACTTAAAGTCGAAGAGAAAATCGATTTTTTTATAAGTTTTTATAGAAGTGTCGTACACTACAAAAAGTTGAACATATATTGAAAAAATTAAATCTTGATTAGCAATAAAATATGATTCCCATAAGTTAGCAATATTAAAGGTGAAAATAAACTTGGAATCTAATAATTTACTGGTTTTATAGTTTCTATCATAGTTATCAATATCACGATCTTGATCGTAGTATCGTACGATCTTACGATCATACATTTGAAAACCTTGAAAGATCGAAGTAGGATCGGAGATAGCATAAGATCGAAGTAAGATCGTGAGATAACTAGGAAGATCATAGCATAGTTGTTAAGATCTCGATCCTGATCTTAAGATCTTAGGATTTTACGATTCTACAAAGCAAAAACGATCCGGATCCTACGTGGGATCTTAGAAAGCTTAAGATCTTATAAGATCTCGATCTTGATCATAGGATCTTAAGATCTAATCCGATCCGATTTTACTTTTCTCGAACCGTAAACTAAAAAGGTACAAAGTTGAGGATTATGTTTTTATATAAAAACAACATGTGATTCTTTCTAAACATTATATATTCATAATTTAGGACAACATTTTCATGAAACAATCATATAATTTTGTGTTTATGATATATAATAATTTGTATATTTGAATAATATTACAAAGATTATTATAAAAATTACATTATAGTAGAATCTTATGATCCCGATCCGAAACGATCACGATCTTGTAAAAGACGAAAACGATTATAGGTAGGATTCCGATCTTAAAAACCTTGGATCATAGGATCGCTATCCAAAGCGTTTATTAATTAAACGACTTAAAAATGAAGTAATTTAATGTATTTCATTATTTATATTATTACGGTGTTTAAACTTTGAAAATTGTATTAATATTCACTTAAATTGGTCATTTATAACAATTTTTTATGGAACTTAACACTACAACTCCTATTTAAAATTCCCACTTTTGTGGGATCTTATGATCCCGATTTAATTTTACGATCTCGATTTTGTAAAGACAAAACGATTTTAAGTAGGATTGTAATATTGATTACCTTGGTTTCTACTTATGAAATTCAAGAATAAATTGTCAAAATATGTATTTCAATTTTTTTTTAGTAATGATTTTGTAAAAGTCATTGTTGCATACGTGAGTTTTAATATTCTAAATGAGTTGCCTAACATGTGTTTTTAATTAATAAATTCAAACATTCTCTTTATCATATAAGGACCATTTCTTTAATGTATTTCAAAACGTTTGTTATTTTCAAGCCTACTTTTTCAAACGTCACTAATTATATACATACGGTTTCTAAAGGTAACCGCGTCTTTTGTCAAACCATTACATTTTATCTCTATATAGACTCGCCGAAATGAAAAACATATAATCTAAATAATATTCAAATGCATCATTAACAACGTTATCTGAGCAAAGAATTGTCAAACCAACCATTTTTTTCTCTTTTGTATAGCACTCTACGTTCACACTTCACACCCTATATATCATGGTAATCGTTCGCACCTATAGTTTCCAATAATGCTTTACATTATTCGTGTGATTTAGTTGTATGATATGGTCACAATAAGTTGGCTAAACATTAATGTATTTATTTCAGTATGGCCTATAGACCAAGTATATTTTAAGTTACATATACAAGTAGTATGGTGCGACAAAATAAAGAAATTAAATAAAACTGTCATTGATTGCTCATGTGAATATAATATCGGTGTCGATATATTTCCAATGCATACATTGTATGAACTTCTTAACAATTAAAATGACCATATACATTTTATTTATATGTATTTCAATCAATTATGTACCCCCTGTAATTAATACACGGGCACATAAACTAGTATATATAAAAAGTAAAGAAAAAAAGAAAAAGAGTTATAAACGTTTGCCAATGGGTGATACGGAGTATTTTAGAAGGTTGTATTATTTTTTTGGCCGTATCTCGCACTAAATGATGTGGACTTTTGTTGTTTCCCGGCACTGAAAAGTCAATTTCGTGCACTCTTTCCCGCCCCACACGCCATAAAGACTAAAATAAAAGGTGAAGAAAACTCTCTCTTCACTTGCTCTGATCTCTTTATTTATTTCCTCATCCAAATTTCAAAGGCTTAAAACTCGTTCATCGTATCTTCTTCAATGATTTAGCTGTTGCATTGAGGTCAAGTAAAAACCAAACCCACTATCATCAATAAAACCTATCCTCTTGTTCAACCACTCTCAAAACTGCTTATCAACTCTTGTTCCCACTTATCCTCTTTGTGAATTGTGTCCCATTAAGTTAATATATAGTATTATCAACATACACAATGTCAAAGGTAAATGAGTGGAAACACCTCAAAATACCTTTTGACGAGATACAAGTAGCAACTGAAAACTACAAAACGCTTATCGGACGAGGTGGATACGGTTGGGTGTACAAAGGAAAACTCCTTGTGTCTGAAAAAGAGACCATGGTTGCTGTTAAGAGGTTAAATGAGCAGTTCGGACAAGGTTTCAAGGAGTTTTTGACAGAGATTCAGTTGTTGTGTGGTCAACAACATCCAAACCTCATCTCTCTTGTCGGTTTTTGTGACGAGGGAAGAGAAAAGTCTATTGTATACGAATATGCAGAGCGTGGAAGTTTGGATCAGTATATAAGGCGTACTAGAAAAACCAATTCTACTACTCTTACGTGGTTACAAAGACTCAAGATTTGTGCTGATGCGGCTCGTGGTTTGGAACACCTCCATAATCATGTTGGTGCTCCTCGGATGATTATCCATAGCCATAGGGATATAAAAAGTTCAAATATTTTGATCGATGAGAATTGGGTTGCTAAAATTTCTGACCTCGGATTGTCCAAGTTAAGCGCCACAGGTCTTGGAATGAGTGAGGTTGTTTCAAATGGTTGTGGGACACCAGGTTATTGTGAACCAGAATACCACTCTACGGGAGTCGTGACCAAAAAATCTGATGTCTATTCTTTCGGTGTTGTTCTATTCGAAGTTTTATGTGGGAGGCTGTGCCTCATTGACAGCGATGATGGATTCTCGCTATCAAGCAAATCAGCCAAAGAATACTACAAAAATAACACCTTGGACAAGATTATTGATCAAAGTTTATGTGAACATATTGGCTTGTACTCCATGACCAAATTTGCAGAAATCGCATACAGATGCTTGGACGATGATCGAAAGCAACAACCTGCCATGGATGTTGTCGTGAAAGAACTTGAGGAAGCGCTGAAATACCAGGTGAGTTCTATACGTGATTTGTTATTAATGTGAGTCGGATTTTAATTAAAATAACAAAATGGCCACTTTACGTCTTGCGATCAGAAACCTATTATCGTGTTTTTTAATGGATCTCACACGTTATTATAATCTATAGCTCATATCATATGTGAAATTTAAATTATATTTTCTATAGGAGGAATACGAGAATGAGTGGCAACGCCTCAAAATACCTTTTGATGAGATAAAAGTAGCAACTGAAAACTTCAAAACATTTATCGGACGAGGTGGATATGGTTCGGTGTTCAAAGGAAAACTCTTTGTGTCTGGAAAAGAGACCAAGGTTGCTATAAAGTGGTTGAATGAGCAGTTCGGACAAGATTTAAAGGAGTTTTCGACAGAGATGCAGTTGCTGTACTTTGGTCAACATCATCCGAACCTCATCTCTCTTGTCGGTTATTGTGATGAGGGAAAGAAGAAGGCTATCATTTACGAATATGCAGAGCGTGGAAGTTTAGATCAGTATTTAAGGCGTAGTGGAAAAAACACCTCGTCTACTACTACTCTTACGTGGTTACAAAGACTCAAGATTTGTGTTGATGCAGCTCGTGGTTTGGATCACCTACATAGACGTGTTGGAAGGCATCAAACGATTATCCATAGGGATGTAAAAAGTTCAAATATTTTAATTGATGAGAATTGGGTTGGTAAAATATCTGACCTTGGATTGTCCAAGTTAAGCATAACAGATTTTGGTATGAGTCTCCTTGTTTCAAATGGTTGTGGGACACAAGGTTACTGTGAACCAGAATACATCTCTACGGGAGTCGTGACCAAAAAATCCGATGTCTATTCTTTCGGTGTTGTTCTATTTGAAGTTTTTTGTGGAAGGTTGTGCCTCACTGATAGTGATGATGGATTCTCGCTATCAAACAAATCAGCCAAATACTGTGGGAAACGGTGTACACTTTTATTAAAATAATAAATCTGATTACAATTATAAAATAACAGAATGTAAAAACAGAAAATAAACACAGACAGAAAGGGGTAGAAGGAGAAGACAGACACTATAGAACGTTAATAAAAGAAAAGCAGTTAAGGTCGTGGCAAGAGGCTCGTGTTTAACACGATTCCTTAAACAGATTCGCCGTCTGCTTCCCGAGTACAACCGCCAAAGCTGATGTAAAATGACGTGACAAACTTGCTCGAAGATCGCTGAAACTCGTGGTGCTTCTAATCAAAAGATTGCGGAACTCGTTTGGTAAGGAGCTGCGTTTTTCTGAATCTTTAAAACGAATGAGACATGTTTCCGTGGTACAACTGCCAAAGCTGATGTACAGCCGGACGTGACAAACTTGCCTGAAAGATCGCTGGAAACCTGTGTGCTTCTAATCAAAAGATTGCTGGAACTCGTTTGGTAAGGAGCTGCGTTTTTCTGAATCTTTAAAACGAATGAGACATATGGCTGTATTATGTAACACAAAAATATATATTTACGATCAAAGACTTAAAAAAGTCATAGTGGACACTTAATGTGGGACGGAGGGAGTACTTGATAAGTTTCAATCTATTCCTAAAATAGATTTACAGACGCACGTATGCTGGCGCGGAGTCGCATTCAGTGTCCGTAGTCGCGGGCCGCATGTAGTTCGAAGTCAACTCATTTTGACCCGTAAATCCCATTTTCGCACCCCTGCCGCTTTAGCAGGGGGAGCATAACCAACTTAAAGGAATTTGATAGCCAAAACTATAATTTCCTTATAAACAAGCATCCACTTCTTGTTTTGGGCGATGTGGGATTCTCCTATTTTTCTAAGTTTTATGTTTCAAGTGCTTCACTTTGAGACAACGGATATATCATTCATTTCAACTCAATTTTGGACACGCTTTAGCTCGTTGCGAAGCTCTCGTCAAGGAGAACGCAAAGCTACCAAGAAATATAAATATATATAACATATACATATATTAAATAGTGTCCAAAATTTGCAAAAACTCATTTTGCAAAACTCATTTTCCAACAAATACCACTACGAAAATAACTGCGTGGACAAGATTATGGATGATAGTTTAAGGAAAAGTATTGTCTCGGACTCCATGACCAAATTTGCAGCAATTGCATACAAGTGCTTGCACGATGATCGGGAGCAACGCCCTGACATGGATGTTGTCTTGAAAGAACTTGAGGAGGCGCTGGAAGACGAGGTGAGTTCTACACCTGATTTATTAATGGATCTCACAAGGTTATTATAATTTAGCACATATCATATGTGAAATTTAAATTATATTTTCTATAGGAGAATGCAATGTCAAATGCAGTCTTAGGCTTTGGAATCTTGGCTGCGTTTCTTTCAGTTGGTGTATATTTCTTTCGTGGTTACATTTGGTGAGTTTTTATTTTTTATTTATGTTTATTTATTTATTTTTTTCTTCCTCTCGTTATGTCGGTGACCCCATGCTCCAATTGTCTTTTTGGGCTTGGTCACGTTTTGAACTTTCGTTGGTTTGAATAATGTGCACGTCCATGGCTTTGTTTACATTTTGTTGGATTTGTGTTTGCTTATCAAACATATATCTCATATTTACCATAAATCTAATAAATCAATCTTATCCATCCATTTTTTTATCAAATTTAATAAAAAAATATCATTTTTCACCTTTTTTTTAAAACAACATATCTTGCAAACGGTAAATCTTCAAATTATAAAAAATATACTATCGCGACGAGAATTAAACTATCTTTCTATAAATATGCACTTTTCTATATTTTCGACAAATTTTTTTTCTTCAAAAATTCCGCCCAAAAAATTCATATATGATTTGTAAAATCATATATGATTTGTAAAATCATATATGATTTTTAAAAATCGAATCATATATGATTTTCACAAATCATATATGATTTTTACAAATCATATATGATTTTCAAAAATCATATATGATTTGTAAAAATCGAATCATATATGATTTTCACAAATCATATATGATTTTTCTGGGCCAAAATTTAAAAAAAAAATGGTTGAAAATATATAGTAGTGCATATCTATAGAAAAATAATTAAATTCCCCTCCTCTATCTGTTCTAAATGTCCTTATCTTGGTTCCATGTTCTTTCTCCACCCTTATCTTGAGTTATTTGAAAACGCCGAATGCTCACTACAAGAAAACATGGTTTATAGGACCCTTTCATGAGACACTTTTCATGAGGCATCCTAAAAAAACTTCTAATATGACCACTCAAGTTGTGAGTCCTATCATGACGCAACACATAGGACACTTAACGCATAAGTCTTATTAACCATGCTTTATATGACCGTTATTCATTTTGGTCTTATTATAGTATAATCTAATAAGACACTTGACATGTAAGTCCTATTATATTAAGTTTACAGGACCTTAAATCATTAGGTCTTATAAGAATATAAGTTAATAGGACACTTAATAAAAGAGTCTTGTTAAGTTAAGCTTTATAGGACACTTATATTTTTATAGTTTTATTATGTTGAAACATAATAGGACCATATGCATGTAGGTCTTGACATGGTAAATTATAAGTTTTTTTTTTCTCACATGGATATGGCATCAAGATCCTTACTAATTTGTCACTTCAAAAGTTTCATATGACAAACCGTTTGATTATTAGCAATATGAGTTATAACAAGTCTTGACACTTATTCATATTTCTAGAATAACGAGTAGTTTGATTATTTGCAACACTATTCACAACAGAATATTTGCAACAGCCAAACTTCTGATACTCGGTACAAAATCGAGCAACTTGTTTATTCCCATGTTAAAAAATTAGTTGCAAAGTGCTAACACAAAACCGCACCAAACAACCTTAAATAGGCACTAATTTGTCACATTATGCTAAGTATGCCGCACGCATACACCACATTATGCGTCTTCAATCCTTTCATTATATCAATGCCCACATAGAGCTTCTTCTCGGTCTCAAACCAAGATGAAGGAATAGTCATCAAACAAACGTGATTAAGTCATTACTGTAATAGGGTCAGCCACACTGATCACCTAAACCATGACAATTTGGCAATCACAATGTTGGCAACGTAAAGAATTAATTCTTCATTAACGACATTGTATCTTTAGACACATCAACCTATGATTCAACAACATATGCGATCAACACAAAGTAATAAGAAACTTTGTTCTATATGAACCACAAGTGTTTTAATCACAACTTTCCATGCTTAAAGCAATCAAACACAAATAGAGTAGCACACGTTTCAAAATTTTCATTGGAAGCAAAGACCCATTTGAAATAAGTTAGTGTCCAAAGACCACTCTCGTATCAAAATAAAAATGTGATTGATCATCCCATCCATTAAAACTCAATTTTTTTTCAAGCTTAAAATTTTCATAAATCAAGTTTAATGTCTTAGCTACGCATTTAAAATTGGGCTCAAACTCATTCATTTGCTATGTGAAAAATGCATTTTTTTTTTCATGAATACATAGTTGTAACACCAAGTACTTTGGATTCCAAATAAAAGCAAAGTTTGCATTAACACCAAGTACTTTGGATTCCAAATAACACCAAAATTTGCATTAACACCGAGTACTTTGGATTCCAAATAACACCAAAGTTTGCATTTCGTAAAAATGAGTTTAATCCCAATATCCGATAATGAAACCAATACTAGTTACACACAAACTAGTAACACGATAATTTTTTTTTCATCCAACATGCGTCAACATTCTTTTATTATCCGAAACTAATGTTCTTTCAAAACATGAAAACAACAGATTGATTAATGATTAGAAACGCAACTCTTTATCCCCAACAGTTTAGAATAATTTATTGACAATCAATGTCCATAACTCAATACACTTAGTTATTCTTCATAGATCACACATGTCTAAAACAATAAAACTAAGGCACAACGCAAACAGTTATAGACATTAAACTAATATACTGTTCATGCAACAAACTTAAAGATAAAAAATTCTTTAAGCAAATGAAGCAAACCTCATTACTTCCTTGTTTCTTATCTCTTATTATGGTCAATCGGATATCTAACTAATCGACCCCAAACAAAAACCTTTTTTTTAACCGTACATTCTACATGTTCTATTCGAACATAAACACCAAACCATTTAGTTCATACTGCACATGTGTATCACTTCTTAAAGGCAACTTTAAGAATAAGGCCAAACCGGTAATCTCTTAAATTCAATTAACAAACATAGAAAATTTCTCAATTAAAGTCCTTTATAAAACAAACTAACCTTTTAAAATACTTAAAAGTTCAATTTATTTATCTATTTGTTAAGCAACGCCATATATACCTTGTTATCTCTTGCCGTGTATCAAGGACCCATCTATATGAAGGCACAATATTTATCAATTCTTTAAACAGTAGTTCTTTCATATATATATACTAGCTTCATAGCCCGCCCGAATGGGCGGGCTAGCTTCATTATATTACTTTACGAAGTTTAATTGGACGTAAATAACGACAAATATCAAAGACACAAAAATTGAAAACAAAAAGAAAGTGTTCATGTATTATATGTAAAAAGAACAATGAAAGGTATGATTCGGTCCTTGTCCGACAATTTCTTACAACGACTATCCAAACAACAAAGAATATATGTATGGAGACGGTTTGTGTGATAATGCTATGAAAAGCACGTCAGGTGTCGTGCTATTTCTCGGTGCGTCTTCTTCTTGAGAAAAAAATCAGTATAATGGAACCAATTAAAACATGCTTTCCAAAACATTATAGATTTTCTGCATTAGAAAAAAGCAAGTGAAGTCAAAAAAAGGGAAAATAATGATTAAAAAAAATTAGATACAAAATAACCTATTGTAAGCGGAACATGCTCAAATGCGAAAATATAATCATTATCTTTAACTACTCCTCGACTTCATGGAATATTTACTAAGTAAACTCCTCCACCTATGGAACCAACATGGCAAAATCTTATACCTACTGTTAATTGATGTATAAAATCCCAGTTATACACATGGCTTCTGAATATGCATATCATGCGGAATAAATTAAGAATCATCCACATGATTATGGTCTAAAAGTTTAAGTGAAAATTGAATTTGGTTACCTCATGGGCCGCACCAATACCAGGATAGAAGCATCATGCGTTTAATACTTTAGTTTCCATTAGAGTTGTTGTCTTGTGCAACGCCACCAAAAAACTGATATGCAGCTCTTATAACAGCATAAATCTCTCCTGGGTTAGTATCTGCAGTCCCCATTGCTCTTATTTGTAGCCCATCGCCATAGTTGGTGGAACTTGGTCTTTGACACTCAAAACCCCATTTGAATAACTCCAACTACAATAGTTAACACAAATTAGTAACCGCCAATCAGAGAAAATAAATCAACTATTTGTATTAAAATATCAGGTGGCTAAACATGATTGATAAATAAGCGTTTTTGGTGACTAATAGTCACTAAACATGTATGATGTGACCTAGTTAACCGGACAACTTAAGTTTAGTGACCACCATAGCATGTGGTAGAGTAGCAACGATTATACTTAAAATTATAATTAAAAAGAAGCATAAACATGTATGAGATAAAGATGTGGCGTATAAGAGGCCACTTTTGACAAGATATTGATTTGTTAATGACTTCCTATTACTCGCTTCAGGAACTAAACTGAAGCATATAGACATATAATGCATGAGTACACTACCCATAAGAGCAAGTGTGTTCGTGAGTTGCTAAATGTATGGCATAAACAATATTGCTAAATGTATGGCATAAACAAACAAAGAGAAACTTCCTGGTGATCTGATTAATATTTAACTGATTGATATTTAACTTGTATGGTTCCATTACCTGGCCACTTTCCTCTCTTTGTTGTCATACTTCGTGCTCAGCTTCCTACATATATTAACAGGGAAATAAAGCTTAATGAGAACCGTGAAATGCCATTTTTTCGTCAAACTGATATTATTTCCAAGTATAGGGTAGATTATCATTTGCTTTGTCAAACTGATACTACACCAAGTTAATCAATGTAGTTGCCTATTTGTTTTCTTGGAATTAACAAAACATGATACTTTAATTAACATATATCATGTATTTATATCTATTGTATATGAAAATTTATATAATGTTTAACATAGTACCTTCATAAAACATCACGTAGGTTCTTATTATGCCTAATCCAACATTCATAAATAGATAATCCACTGTAGAAAAAATGATATACTGTTATCATTCTAGCTAATAAATTAGTTGTTTGCTATACCTTAATGGACTGGTAATTATTCTGATTTTAAATTCTGTAGACAAACATAATGACCTGATTTTCAAATATTTACCTTCAATAGATCCCCAATTTGAGTTGAAAAGAACCCTAATACATGAACATAAAAAAAATGATTAAGCTTCAATAACATAGGCCTTTGACAGAAACACCATGAAACCATATAGAAACATGCATTTCTAATGAATATACTTAAGCTACTGATGTGTTGATAAATGACTATACCTTTGAGCCAACATTTGAAGTTTCACCACTATTGAGACCAGCTAGAACTCTATCATTGCCATCATTAACTTTGTGGATAACCTCCTTTGATCCTTGAGTTAAATTCAATAACAGATTATCTAAACAACTAATCCTAACCCATTGTATTTGAAATATCTGTCACAGTAACTTGCCAATAAATTAAAAATCAAACTACCAAAAACTTAAAACAAATCATATAGAGTCAATATTTATTTCAAAACTAAAATCAGTAATTAAAACTGATAGTTAGAGAGGTAATCAATAATTCATTGTATATAAAAATTTATCGGCGAACCTAGTTCGATTCAATAAAAAAAATGAGAATCTAATAGAAAAGGATACCTCCGCTGATGATTCGGATGTTGGTGAGATTTTTATGTGAACGATATAGCCGGCATTGTATGTGTTTTTTCTTACACCAAAAAAATTCAAATCAAAATACCTATAGCAAAATACCGTGAATCATGAATACCATATTTTTTGGATAATAAGGTTTAAACTTAATATAGGATTGGTATACTGATAACTGTACAATGCGAGAGGAAAAAATAATACAGTACATGCTAACCTGAACAATCGATGAATGTAAAATTCTTGAGAGCGCCTGAGAGTCTTGTATGTCCCATTATGACCGTTTGGCTTCACAAATGACAAAATGACACAAAGTTAGCATCCACATAAATGGTTGATTAAGGGTATGTGAATTATGTGAGTTCTAATAAAATACGCTTAACTCACCTCTAAGCAACATGCATTTGCGAAATTTCCAGCAGTCACCGCTTTTCTTAGAGCCTAAGAACTACAATAAAGAATCGCCTAATGATTTGCATACAAAACAACAAAATAAAAATGTTAATATTAAACCATATTCAAAACATATATTTATCTTAATATCTTACCTGCAAGCACGTCAAGTCCTAAAGTGTTTAAGTATATTCATGTACTATTCGTAAAATATATAATGGACTAATCCTACATGGCTACATGCTTATTAATCCTTTCAAAATTTTCTATTGAAAAGGTAAGCCTAATCCCTTTAGTATATTATGAAGTCACGTGATCCGTAACTACAATGTAATGGCTATTTAAATATATAGTTGGATTAAAAAGACTAACCTTTGATGGTGTAATAAAAAAGAATACAATCGGTATATGTAAATTATCCGTCTACATGTCAATAAGAAAATAGTTAAAAGTGAACTTACAATATCCAATTATGTAATCAGCTCGTAATTCTAAAGAAGATGCAACAAACAGCCAAACTACAATATAGAATGCGTGAATTAGATCCATCATCATAGAGGCTTCTCAAAACTATACAATATGCAAGTAAAGACTTACACGGGAAACTTTGACTAAACCGCCGAAAAGATTATATTCAAAACTACAATCTACACACACAATCATTACATTTATGACATTCATCAAACACTTAATTTGCACCAAAAATGGCATATTTTCTTATATAAGAATCTGTCACCGACCATCCAATATTACCACTTTGACACAAAATTGAGGTTTCGATCAAAATAGGGTTCAATCATAACCCAAGACCACCATTAATTAATCTAGTCAAAACCCCTATATTAAAAACATACACAAATCAATAACATACAGAAATCAATTACACATATTGATCATAAAGTTCAAATCTTTAGCAAACAAATCCCACCAATTGATTCAAATTGAACTTTTTCAAGTGGAATCTCATTTTAATTTGCTATTAAATCACTTACTCAAAGTTGAAGATTTTGAGAATTAGGGTTATAACGCCCTTTGAATATACCTCTGATGATGATTTCGTAGTCTGTGAGATCTTTTGGTGGTTGAGATAACCGGATCAGAATATGTGAGATCAGATGATGATGATGCCGATGACATAGCCTGTATGAAATGGGAGAGGGATGAATTAGAATATGCGTTTTGTTATTTGGGGATTTGAATTTGGAAATTCCATTGATATCTTGTTTGACCAGCATTGAAGAGGAAACTTGAATAATTTGGAATTCCCGAGTCTGTAGGGGTGTCTGTTTCAGTGGATTGCGATAGGGAAGCTGGTGGTTTTGTTGGTATATTAATTTTGGAATGCATTTTGTGTCACAACTCATGGATTGCTCCACTGGTGAAGCACGCTCATTTGTGGGCGACAAGACGAGTGTTCGAACCTTGCAAGTTACAAAATTTTTGGTTATTTAATCAGGAATGGTGCCTAGTCATCATTTCCACCTCATCAAATGATGTGCCATGTCAACATTAAAATGCTTAGTCAGCATTAATGACGTGGCATATGTAGTCCCATATATATATATATATAGATATATATATTCTTGTGAGAATATAAAAGATTTTATCTAACCTTTTCAAAATAAATAAAACGTTCCACACTCAATAACTCATGAGTTTCTAAAACTGTTATCACTAGCCATGCATTTTTTAATTTCAATTAAAATGATTTTACTAATGAAGCAAAAACAGTTTCATTATGGCTTCTCTATCATAATGTTTTTCAAATCAGTGTTTCTATAAATTTCTCATGGCAACCTCAGATAACAACAAAAAATCTGTCTTAAGATTGTTGTATATATTAAGTATATTGCTATAAGAGACAAATAAACCGTAACATGAAAAACATAAAAGTGTAGAGAATGATACCGTAAACCTTTTGCGTGTATAGACTCAAAAAACAAAAATAAGGAAAATGTTGAGGCCTGTGATGCTCACAGTTTCCTTAAGACGATTCGCCCTCCACGGTGCTTGAGAATCGTGAACGTCTATCTCCCATGATACAACAACAATGGATAACCTCGTTAGCACAAACGAGTTATCAAGGCGAACCAATATGTGCCTTCCCTCTATTACGAACCGATACAAAATGAATCAACATCGAGATCAACAACAAAAGGAGAGGAATTAGTTATGTGATTTTGGGTGGTTTAAACAAATGGGAAAAGCTCTCATTTATAGGTAAAAGGGGATGAGGAAAAGAAACGGTTACAATTAAATCTACTAATGGCTCATGAACACAAACTTAATTCGGTCGTTACAATTGACCAAACATTAATCTTTTTCTTAACTCTCATTAGTACACCTGATGACCATCAATTGTCATTCAAATCTAAAAAATTTGACCATAATTTCCAACACTATTTGCTTGTAGGTTTAACTTCAAGATGATGATTGATGATTGATGACACAAGACAATCTTCTAGTTTTCTTTTATTAATTCTGGTGTACTTTGTATAGTAGATGTTATTAGAGTTTAGTTTGGATGATGTTACAACCTAATGAGGTTAACGACTTTTGTGTATGGAAATGATTAATCATAAGCTAGAATTATTTTTTTTTCTTCCTCGTATCAGGATACAAATGAATCTAGCATGACTAAACAGGTCACCATTGATTTTTTTATTTTCATAATGAAACTCAAATGTTTATTGGATATGAAAATTATCGTAAGGAACACATTACGTACGACATTTTGTATTAAAATAGTGTTCAACCTGTTACTCCGTACATGTTAATTAAACATGATTATGGGAAAAAGGTATTGTTTCATCCGATGTTAGATTTCATTTTACGACACCAAATTGGGTCCTAACAACGCACCTCTGTGTTAGAACCCTTTTCTTGGTACTCAAATATGAGTATATGCACTACGACTTCATTCAATTTATATACCTTTTAGGACATGTGAATGTTTCCTAATATTTAATAGAAGGGTAAAAATATATGAGAACCCTATATAGCATCCTGTTATGTGGTTTATTAGGACGTTATTATGGTCGTATAAAGCATTGTTAAGGGACCAAAAACTTAGTTTCATAATGTTGGTGCTTATTAGGACGCCTATAAAGGTATTAAGTATCTATTACAACCCCTTTATAGAGGACACTTTTATTTTGGTCCTATTAGGTTAAAGGTCCTATAAACTAACATTATGGAACACTAATTGGTTTCCTGTAAAATGAATTTTGTTGTAGTGGCTTGATCGTTTGAATTCAAGAAATATTCACACATATATCTAGAGTAGTCATCTACTAACAGAAATATGTACCTTTTATTCGAAGGTGTTGGTGGCGAAATTGGTCCGCATAGATCTCCATAAATCAAGTCTAATGCTATTTTGGATCTACATTTTGCTTGGTGTAGAAAAGGAGCTCTAGCATGTTTTTCTATCAGACAGATGTCGCAAATGTATGTTGAGTCTGATAGAAGGTATTCCCTGAACCAAATTCTTCGTGGTCATAGACTTTAGGGATCTAAAGTTTAAATGACCCAATCTTGTGTGCCATAGCCATGCTTCGTCACATAGATTTTCTAGTAAGCATGTTGGTTCCCCTATTCTCAAGTTTGCTTTGTATCGCCTGTTCTTCGACCGCGTAACTCTAAGTAGTATGTTGCCGTTTGAATCTTATAAGAGTAGTATATCCTTTTCCATTAAATTTGCAACCATTTTCTATTAATTGACCCAAACTCAATATATTACTTCTTAAATTCGGAATGTAATAAACCTGTGATATAGCACATTGTTCCTTGTTCTTGCACTCCAATAGGATAGAACCTTTTCCTTTAATATCTACGTATGATCCATCTCCAAATCGTACGTTTCCGGTGATCTTTTCATCCATCTCCTTGAAATGCTCTTTCACACATGTCATGTAATTGCATGCACCATTATCTAGGTACCACAAACTTTCTTCACCCGATGATGTCTTCAGTGGTTCGAAGTTTCTTTCATTTAATAATACTTCATGAAGCTCTTCGATTGTTGCCATCATTAGTGTTGGCTCCAATTCTTCTTCAATGAGATTTGACTGATCTTCTTCTGGATTCTTTTGAGTACAGTTTCTGGCGTAGTGACCAAGTTTCTTGCATTTGTAGCATTTTGTTTTGCTTAGGTTGCGTATAAATTTCTTTTATCTTTCTTGAAGTTATTCTGAGAAGATTCCTAGTTCTTCTTATCTCACCTGTAATTATTTCCTTGGTTGCTTTTGCCCTTGAAATTTCCTTGTGCTCTAAAAGATTGCCTTTGACTATCATGCTGGGAAAACATAAGTCTTTCTTGATTATCTGGCTGTCTTTCCTTTTTGCGTTTTAGTCTCTCCTTAAACATCTTCAATCTTCCAATTGCTTCATCTAGAGACATGTTATCCAGATTTGAGTATTGTTCAATTGATGCAACTATATGTAAGAATCTTTCTGGTACTGCGGTTAGTAATTTTCGTACTAAGGTGGAGTCGTCAAAGGTTAAACCGACATTTATTTCCCTGCTTGTGATACTTGAAATATTTGAAATGAATGAATCTACTAATTCATTTTCATTCATCTGCATTGCTTCAAATTCTGCCTTTAATGTTTGTTGCTTTGCTTGTTGCACATGATTTTCTCTAACGTGTCTGGTCTTCAAACCTTCCCAAACTGTTCTTGCAGATTTATGTTTGGCAACTTGGAGGATTTGATCTTCCGGTAGTGCTTGAAAAATAAAAGCTATTGCGGTTTTATCTGCTTTGTTGTCGATTTGTGTTGTTGGTTGTGGTTCCACCACTTCCCACAAATCGTTTGCTTCTAAGATTACTTGCATCCGGATTTCCCAAATTGTTGAAGTTTGAGTTGTTCAACATAGGACATTGGAAACTGGTCGCTGAACCGATTTACTTATTCTTTTTCCCAGTCATCTTGAAAAGGTTTTATTAAAACAACTTTTAATTGCTTTTTACTAATAAGTTTAAAAAAAAACAAAAATACACCACCCCTTATTAAATATAAATTATATTTTAATGTAATAAATAAATAAAAAAAACAATTTAATTTTAAAAATAAACTTATATATAAGAGGAGTATGTAAAGTTTTGTTATGAAACTTACGGGTGTTTGTTTTTGCACTTATCCCCTTTTCGGTTCTTCTTTTGGGTTATGAGCTCCAATTAGGGTTCTCCCTCTAATAAAAAATGAGCGCTGGTGATGGTGGTTTCATTGAAGCTTTTTCATCTCCGATGAAATTAGAGGTTTATTTCTTGTTCTCCTTAACCTAATCGAGGTTTTCTGGTAGAAATCCCTCCTTTGTTTGATGATAGATAAGTCTTCTTTGACTTTTCCGACTGGTGCCGGTGGTGGAAAAACCGCCTAGGTTTGGCCGCCCTGAGTATCCGGTGAATTCCGATTAGCCCCTTGTCGAACTTCGGTGACGGTGGCTAATCCCCTTGAATTCCGGTGACACTGTCTTCTTTCTCCGTTTGGTTTCAACAGACAAGTGATGAAAAAACTTCGGTTTAATCAAGGCTCTGATGCCAATTGATGGTTATACACAGGTATAATCGAGATCGTTGAAATCAAACAAAATTAATAACTTTATTTTTGAGAATTTTCTGTGAATATTGTATTATTGAATTGGTTACAAGTATTCCCTATTTATACTATTCGAACGGGTGTAACAAACCATCTTGTTGGTTCACTTTTGCTTTGTTTTTCCAATGATTTTAACCATTGGTTGTGGCGGTTGGTGGTACCGGTTGGCAATCGGTGATGGTTACACCGATCCAAGTGACACCTTTACAAGTTTGTGTTAATTACATACTAGTCCATAGACTATAGTTTCTAAGTATTACATAAATGGTCCTTTGACCTTATTTAACTTAGAATCTACGAGGTTATGATTGGGATTAACCTAACAGGATTGATTGTTTCTTCTATTTCAGGTCCTTTTTTCTCAATTTCATGGTTGTAGTTAATATATGTTCCACCCTTTTTACTAAGAAAACGCAGATCATGGGTATTTTTAGCACCTTCTTTTTGGCCAAAAATTGTTATAGCTCGAGACTTTATGTTTCAATTTTGGTGAACTGGTTTGTGTGTGTTTGTATGTGAAATGAGTAGCATGGATGAAGTTTGAGTGGTAGTTGTTGCGTAAAAGTGTGTTAAAATGTATTCGCCATATTTCTTTATAAAACAATGTTATGTTTATTATCAGTTCTGGTGTCTGACATTGATTGATTTCAGTTATGATGTGTGACATTGATTGATTTTTTGAACTAGAAATGGCTTCTGAAGTGAGTTATAGTTATGGACCGATAATATACCGTTAACTATTGGATATGACATTTAATTCACCTTTTAGTTGTTATAAGATTTTGTAATATTCTACTTATAAATCAAGCCTATGAGAAATTTTGGATCATGGCTTCAATTTAAGTCATGTGAATATGTATATGTGTTTTTTCTACGTTAGTTTCATTTCTTTTCCCTAGTTATTCTTACTTTAAGATGAAATGATCTATTTTTCACCAAATCGTATTGTCTTTGCGTTTCTGCAAGAGCTTACAGAAGTTAATAACTCATCAAATTGTGCATTCTTCTACTTGCAAGTTATACTTTTGGCCAATTAAAAACTTTCCGTTAAATATTCATGCCCGCAGTCACCACCAATCATTTTCCAATTGCGTTTCTTCAAGAGCTTACAGAAGTTAATAACTCGTTAAATTGGTCATTTCCACTTCTTTTACTTCATTTTTCCCTTCATCTTCAACCAACACAACCTCCACTTATTATTACAGCTACAACATCAAAAAATCATATCATAATCATCACCTTCATCACCCAGGTTTACATCTATGGATTTAAACATCTCCATTATCTTTCTTCTTCCATCTTTTTCATCTCTACCCATCATTACAACCATCCACCACCCTCCCACACCCAACACCTCCGGCCAACATAAACCCATCAAAATTATCATCATCATCATCTCGTCACTACAAATCATCACCAAATATAAAACTCATTCCCAATTCCCATCTTCATCTTCTACACTAAATAAAATAATTACCAACATCAATAAAACCCATGTTGGGAATAATACTAACAGTTACCACTGATAGTCTTGTGTTAACATCGCTAAAGATTACACTAGCAAGTGGAAACTCATTACCACCGCCAAGCATAACATTACCACTGCTGTTAGGATAAATGTTTAGTATTCGTGTATTGATAAGTATAGAAAAGATCTTGTGTATATTCTATATTGTTAGGTTTATACTTATCTTGTAAAGGACTCCTTGTGCTATAAAAGGAGATCCTAGGTAATTGTTTAGAAAAAGAAATACTCACGTAAGCTTTAAGGTGTAACCCTAGTGATAAGCAAGATCACTCGTATTATTTCTTAATAATATTGTAGCTTTGTGTTAAACTGTTCTCACTTACAATACATCACATAATCCGTCTTCAAAGTATTACTAAGTAAATTCCGCGTGCTTATTAGTATAACTCAAAATATCAATAACACAAGGTGTGTGTTTAGATCCATCAAGTGGTATCAGAGCGAAGGTTATGATATTTTGATTTAGAAGATCCAAGGAATAAGCTTAACTTATTCATTTAATTCAATGGAGATGGAAAACCAGTCCAACTCTTCAACTCCAAGACTTCCTAAGCTCAAACTTAATGAGTTTGAGATGTGGAGGATAATGATTGAGCAATACTTTCTCATTCAAGACTTTGCTCTATGGGAGATCATCTTAACTGGTGATTCTTTCAATCCTGTCACTATGTTAGGAATTAGAAATTCCCGGTATTAAAGAGTCGGTCACCTCAAGTATATGTAATCGTTAGAATGCTCGTAGTCATAGTTATATTTAGTCAAGTAGTATTTTGTTATGTAACACCGTGGAGGACGGACGGGTCTTTACCCACTGTATGCCTGATCCACAGCCCGTTGTGTGGCGTTTTATGTAAGACTATAAATACTCTCTACCTCCCAAGGTAGAGAGTTGGAGCTCATAATAATATCTTTCACTTTCTCTCACTAAGTTCCCTAAACCTCTAACTTTCTCTCTCTAGAATTCCACTTATACGCCAAATTGTGTTAATGGTTTGATGTGTTTGTGAAATCAAATATCCAACAGTTGGTATCAAGAGCCATGGTTAGATCATATCTTGCACATCTTTGGATTTCTAGTGGTTTTTAGGTGGTTTTTGAGTTTGAAAAAGTTTAGTGGTTTTTGCATCATTTGGTTGATTTCTTTTGTTAAAGTTTGGATTTTGTTAGTACTTTTATGTTTAGAATCATCACAAGTGTGTAGGTTTTCATTTGGTAAGCTTGAATCATCTTGGTTGGGTTGTTTTTGGATTGAAAAGTGATGTTTATGTGATTTTTCTTGCTAGCGACTTAACACACGGAATACTTTCTTCGTAGCGACTTGCTTTACAAATTTGTAGCGAGTTATAGCTTTAGACCTAGCGACTTAGAACTAGCGACTTAAAGTACAAGTAGTGGACTTTCCACCACAGGGTAGCGACTTGGAGGTAGCGACTTGGTTTGTAGCGAGTTGCTCTTTAGCGACTTGTATCTTTAGCGACTTGAGTAGCGAATTGCTGCCAAAATTTTGCTAGCGACTTAATGCTTAGCGAGTTACTACTTAGCGACTTGCAATTGTTTAGCGACTTGGTGGTATAGCTTAATTAGGTGTTAGCTTACTAGAGGATTAGCGACTTGTACTTAGCGAATTGGATGTTGATTTAACGACTTGGGATTATTACTATTTAGTTGCTAGCGAGTTGGTTCATTATCTTCTAGCTTAACTTGGGTGATTGCTACGGTTTTCTTGATTTAGTAAAATCCCGTGAAAGAATCTATTTATCGGTTTAATCATAGAGTTATAAAATCCCGTATAATCTGTTAACATGTCTACCAACGTTCTTACTATCATCTCCACTGTTGCCGAGGATGTTCAAGCACGGTTCGTGATACTCGTCCACCCATGCTTGACAGACCAGACTACGATTCTTGGGCTCAACGAATCAGATTGTACTGCCTTGGAAAGGAAAATGGTGTCAACATTCTCAAATCCATTGATGAAGGACCGTATCGAGTTGAGACGACTAGAGATGTACTTGATACTGCTGAAGATGGAACTCGGATTTACGGAATGGACAGACCAAAGATGTATGATGAGCTTGATGATAAGGAGAAAAAGAGATTCGATGCTGAGGCCCTAACATTGTTCTTCACGGTCTTCCTAAAGACATCTACAAGCTGATCAATCACAACACCGAGGCAAAGGCGGTATGGGATAATGTCAAGATGCTTCTCTCGGCTCGAATTAACTATGGAATACAGAGAATCACAACTCTATGACGAATTTGAACACTTCAAGATGAAACCAGATGAGAGTGTCTATGAGTACTATGTGAGATTTCATAAGTTGGTGAATGACATGAGGAACATCGGAATGACTATGCCTAACATTCAGCTGAACTCAAAGTTTGTGAACAACATGAATCCCGAATGGCACAAGTTTGTCACTTCTGTGAAGCTCACTAAAGGATTGAAGAATACAAACTATGAGCAACTCTATGCCTTCCTTCTTCAGAATGAGAGACATGCTATGTTTGAAAAATTGGTTCTTAATCAATTCAAAACCAACCAGGGAGAGACAAGCTCGTCTAATGACTCAACCGCCTTCTATTCAAACATCGGAATCACAACCAAAGCCTCACAAGTCATACCCATGGGAAATGGTAATCACAAACTCATTCCTGATCCTATGTTCAAACAAGCCGATGATCCGATGCACACGTGGGTAATTTCATTAATCAACTAGCTCTTCGATCGTTCAAAACATGAATTCTCTCCCACAAACCAACAACAACCTCGAAAGCATCTAACCCACACAATCAGGCTACTGTTAAAGATGGGAGGATCGTGGTGCAACCAGTTCAGAAAGACAGTATGATCAAGGAAGAGGTGGAGCTGGTAGAGTTATGTTGGTATCGAATCGAGGAAGGAATGGAAATCAAGGTCAAGCTAAGCCGATCAAATGTTATAATTGTGGTGGTGAGGGACACATTGCAAGGAACTGCACATCTCCAAAGCGTCCACTGAATGCTGATTACTTCAGAGATAAGATGCTTGCTTGTCAAGCTCGGATAATGGTGCTACTTTGGATGAAGAGGAATTGTTGTTTCTTGCGAGGGAATGCCAAGACCTATGATGCGATGTGGATGAGCGGCCTATTCAGAGAGATAGGTCACAATCATCGAATGCCTTTCAAGTCGATTATTGTGATGCATACGACTCTGATGTGGATGATGGACCTACTGCACACACAATCTTTATGGCTAGCATTTCTCCAATGGTTTCTCCCAAGGTCTCCTCTTCAACACAAGTGGCCCATCCAAAGACACACTCATCTCAGAGGTACTAAAACTATACGATGATGCTGATGTGCAAAAGATGCATGACAAAGTACTATCAACTGAAACTTTTGTATCAAATATTGAAAATATGGGTAATATCAATGTTGTCCCATATGATCAATATGTGAAACAAAGTGAAAGTGAAGTTGTACCAAGTGATGCATCTCCTGCGGTCAACAATGACTATATTTTTGATGAATACACTTTGCTGTGCCCCGATGATTCAGTAATATCTCGAATTAAATGCCTATTAAGAACGTGTTGCTATTTATGAACAACGTGCTAAATTTGAGTTGACCACTCGTGAGCAGGAAATGGATGACCAAGTGCGTACAATTATTAGAAAAGGTAATTTTCGAGAAGAAGTATTAAAACAAGAGTTAAATTCCTTGCAAGAAAAACTTTCTAAAACCGCTAAGCAAAAACAAGAACTTCAAGAAAATGTGAAAATGCTTAAGCAAGAATTTAATGCAAAGGAATCAAAACTCTTGAAAGATTTTTCTAATCTGAAAACTTTGAAAACAAACTTGAAAACAAGTTGTACATACAAGGGAACACCATTCGGACGCCACATGATCACTAAGCATAGAGTCTTAAGCGATAAGCATAGCATTATCCTTGTTGAGGAACCAAATCCAGAGGTCATTAAAAGGGCTAGAAATGCTCATAAGGTTCTTTATGATGGCAATGAAATCCTTAAACCTAGACAGAAACCTAGTTGCGTTGAGTGCACTGAGGAAGATAAGAAATCGGATGAAGTCACTAGGGAAAAGATGAACAAGAAATTAGATGATCCTAAATGTAGAGAAAAGAAAATAAAGATCACACCCCATGATTACAAGAAGGAAAACTGGATTTCCTTGAACATGTTTAAACCTCGCACATTGTTGACCCCTAACAAGTTTTTTGGAAAATGGATTTAGATAAGCGAAAGCTGAAAATATTGTTGAAACAAACCCTCCTCTTTGGAAAATGCCTAGAGCAACTGTGTATCCTCCTAATACACCAATGCATCTTGTTCCTAGAACAATTGCCACTAAAAGCAAGACCTTAATTAGCCAATATGTTATACTTCAACTATTTGTTGATTTTGAGAAAACTTGCAAGAAAAGGATCACACCCACTGGTATTACGGAAGGAGAAAGGGGTTTTGAGCAAATGAAAGAATGTTATTTAACTGAGGTCATGCCTTTCTTTAAACTTCTAAAAGATCACTTTGAGAGTCTTAAAAGGGGATAGAAACTGATATTAAGGGAATGGAAAAGGAATTTGATGCCATGATAGTTGAAGTTAGTGACTATGAGCGAGCACTAAAATATAATGAGATTGAGAGGAAGAACTTGCATACACTAAATGAGAACCTGATTTCTGAATGTATTGCTCAGGATGTGTTTTTCATTGCTACAAATTGTTCCATTAATGCTTCCAAATTTCATGAATTATCGGTTGCACTGAAAGTCTCCCATGATCGTGTCATTGAGCTTGAAAAACTAATTCTGAACTAAACGAGAAAATTGAATTGGATGATCACGACAATTTGGTTAAACATTTTTCTAAACTGGAAGTTGAGCATTTTAATTTACAACTAAAATATCAACATCTTAAAGAAAATGTCAAAACTTCAAATATCAAGACATCCTCGGATGCTCCAGAGTTTGATGCAGTTTTCAAATTAACAAACGTGATGAACAGATTCAAGCTCAGTGCAACACGATCAAAAAGTTGAAAGCCCAAATCTCTCAATTAAAGGGTCAAACGAACAATATGACAGGCTCCCAAATGCCTCCTCCTTTAGATTCTCAGAATTCTCAAACTTTTCATCTTCAAAACTTAGTTGATGCCTTACAAAAGGAAAACAAGAGTTTTCTAGAAGAAAATGAAAAAGTTAAACGACATTTTAAAGAGTTATATGATTCAATAAAAGTCACCCGTGACCAAAACAACGAAAAAATAACGCCTTTACAAAAGGAAATTGAGAATCGAGAAGTCGGGAAATGGGAAACTGACACTTGTTTTCAATAAGAATGTTGTCTCAAAGTCACCCTTAGACTGCAAATACGCGGATGCTTAAATATATTCCTCCTCATCTTAGGAATAATGAACATGCTTTTCATGAATACTGGGCTCACCTTAAGGATAGTCTAGAATGTCTCCGTGAGATTGTCGAAGAGGATTTCATTAACAAACCTCTTGATAGTGAAATTAGGTTTGCTTGCCTCCAGGCCAAACGATCTCAAGAGTTGCTAGAATGTGTAATTGCAACATGTCCCAAATCCTTAACCTTAGGTGCAAAAGGCAAAGCTGTGATGCCTTGTTCTATGCCTAGTGCCAAGCAGGAAATCCGTCTATGCCCAATCTTAAGAAAGGAAACACTAATGTGCCTTCAAGTAGTTCAGATTCAAGATATGTTAGTGCTAAGAAAGTGAACTTTAGTGTGCCTACAAATAGCTCAAATCACAGTCTTAAGAAAGTATACACTAATGTGCCTTCTAGTACTTAGATCCTTGCACATCAAGTTCAGGAATGCAAAATTAGATCAACCAACTAATGTTTCCATTCCTCTACAGAGTAATCAGGTGACTTTAAAGCGAGCATGTCAAAGTCTCAAGACAATACAAGGAATGATAGGACCTTGCAAGCTAAGAATGTGCATTGGAAGAGAGTAGAAGACCAATCTAGGAACTTTAAGCTTGAGTTGAATAAAACGAATCGTGTTGATTCTAGTATTAGCCTTAGGGCTATAATTAATTCAATTCGATACTATTTGCAAACCTTGTAATGATGTGCTTGAATTACTCATTCGGTGCTAATCATGAATGTGGTGTGAATGTTTTGTCTAATGCTATCAAAATTGCTAATGCTAATAATCGCGCAAATAAGGCAAAAAGGCAAAAAACGAATGATTGTTAGAAAACAAAGTGGAAACCCACAGAAAGAACTTTTATAAAGATAGGTTATTATTGGATACCTTTTGGCCATAAGAATAATCGGTTTTGCTCTCAAACTACTAAGATTATGCCCACTAGAAAATGGATGCCTATTGGTAGAACTATTCCCTTAAGAAGTGAACATACTTTGAATAGGTCAAATACAAACACCAACATTGCATCTATTCCCAATGATTCCATTGCTTCTACTTCTGATATGGATGTTTCTTTCGATGTGGGTGTTCCAATTACTAACCAAGTGGAACCCATTCTTGCATGGGGATCCCAATTATCCAGTTATCCATTCTTGTCTGTGTTCAAGTGCAGATCATTCAAATCGCTCGTGGTACCTGGACTCAGGCCGTTCCAAGCATATGACCGAGACCGGTCGCGGCTCATGAACTCGTGAGCAAATTCATCGGACAGACGATTAGATTCGGTAATGACCATTTCGGTGCAATTAAGGGTTATGGTGATTATGTTGTTGGTGATAGTGTTATCTCTAGAGTATACTATGTGGAAGGTCTTGGTCATAATCGGTTCTCTGTCGGTCAATTCTGCGGACTCGATCTAGAAGTAGCCTCGAAAAAACATACTTGTTTCGTTAGAGAGCTTGATGGTAAGGAACTTTTAAGAGGTACTCGTGGCTCAAATCTTTACATCATCTCTATAGATGATATGATGAAGTCTTCTCCAATTTGCTTGCTGTCAAAAGCTTCTAAAACAAAGTCATGGTTATGGCATCGACGTCTCAATCACTTGAACTTCGGCACCATCAATGATCTCTCCGGAAAGGACTTAGTTGTAGGTTTACCTCGACTAAAGTATGAAAAGGATCATCTTTGTTAAGCATGTCAATTGGGAAAAAGCAAGAAGTATGCCCATAAAACCAAACCTACTAACTCATCAGTAAGTTCTTCACACAATTCATATGGATTTATGTGGACCAATGAGAGTGCAGAATATCTTTGGGAAGAAATATGTGTTAGTTATAGTTGATGATTACTCTAGATTCACCTGGGTCAAGTTCTTAAGGACAAAGGATGAAACTCCCGATATCATCATCAAACTCATGAAACAGCGCGTCGACTTAACAAAACCGTCAGAATTATCCGGACAGACAATGGAACAGAGTTTGTTAACAAACAACTTAGTGAATTTTATGAAAGCATTGGAATCAACCATCAAAGAAGTGTTCCACGAACTCCTCAACAGAACGGTGTAGTTGAAAGGCTTAAATCAACTCTTGTAGAAGCCGCTAGAACAATGCTCGATTTACTCAAAAGTTCCAATGTTTCTCGGGTTGAAGCTATTGCCACCGCATGTTACACACAAAATCGTTCCCTGATTCACACTGTTCATGGAAAGACACCATATGAACTTGTCCACAAAACAAAACCTAATCTCTCTTCCCTTCGTGTGTTTGGAGCTTTGTGCTATCCAACTAATGAGGGTCAAGACTTAGGCAAACTTAGAGCTAAAGGACATTGAGTATTTGTAGGATAAGCACCAAACAAAAAGGGATACCGAATCTACAACAAAAGAACCCGAAACATCATGGAAACAATTCACGTTACGTTTGATGAGTTGACCGGTCAAACGGCTCCTGAACAATTCAGTTCTGGACCCGCACTTCAAATCAGTCCAATTGGTTCATCCCTTGTTCCAAACTCTTCTCAAGAAACGCCATATGTACCTCCATCTGAAGATGATTTAAGGAAATTGTTTGATCCTATGTTTGATGAACTTTATGATCCGAGTACTAATGAGGTGTTGATCCCTACAACGAGGCGCTTCATACTCTAGTGAATGAAGTCAATCCCTCGCCTCAATATCTTTAAGTCAAGAGCAGAAGACCTCTCGATCCTTCATCATCAATAAATCATCATTCTTCAAATATACATCATAGAACTGTTTCTGGTATCAATGATGAAGTTAATCCCTTTGCTACTCCTGAAGATGCTCCGTTTGAAAACATATTTGCTCCTGAATCTTCAAGAACCATCTTCGCGAGACATCAACTTGCTACTTCACCCTCAACAACTACCACATGAACACCTCCAAAAATGGACTCACGATCATCCATTAGACAACATCATTGGAAATCCCTCTCGTCCAGTATCCACACGGAAACAACTTGCAACCGATGCCTTATGGTGCTTCTTCAACTCGTACTCTCTAAGGTCGAACCAAAAGATGTTAAAACCGCCATGAATGAAAATAGCATGTTCAATGCTATGCAAGATGAAATTCATGAGTTCGATCGACTAGATGTATGGGAATTAGTACCGCTCCAGATTGTGCTATGATTATTGCTCTAAAATGGATCTTCAAAGTGAAACTTGATGAGCATGGTGATGTGTTGAAGAACAAGGCTCGATTAGTTGCTAAAGGATACCGTCAAGAGGAGGGTATAGACTTTGAAGAATCTTTTGCTCCTGGCTTCTCGAATCGAGGCAATTAGAATCTTTTGGCTAATGCTGCAAGTAAGAACATGGTAGTCTATCAAATGGACGTAAAGACGGCATTCCTGAACGGATATCTTAAAGAAGTCGTCTACGTCAGCCAACCTGAAGGATTTGTAAATCAAGAGCATCCTACTCACGTTTATCGTTTGAAGAAGGCCCTTTATGGTTTTAAAGCAAGCTCCACGGGCATGGTATGATACGTTGTCAAAGTTTCTTCTATCAACCGGATTTAGCAAAGGAGCAGTTGATCCAACATTGTTCACCAGGAAGTCAGGCAAACATTTAACTCATGTTCAAATTTATGTTGATGATATTATTTTTGCCTCGACTGACCCAATGAAATGAGTTTAAAATTTCAAATGTCAATGATGGGACAAATGTCATTTTTCTTGGGATTACAAATTTCGCAAAGTCCCGAAGGCATTTTCATAAATCAATCTAAATATGCAACTGAGATCTTAAAGAAATTTGGATTTGATTCATGTGACCCTGTTGACACTCCCATGATTGATCGAACCAAACTAGATGAGGACCACTCAGGGATCATGATTGACCAAACAAAATATCGTAGTATGATGGGATCCCTGATGTACCTCACAGCTAGTAGACCAGACATCTTGTTCGCTGTTTGCATGTGTGCTAGATACCGGGCTAAGCCTACTAAAAAGCACCTTGAAGCGGTTAAACGGGTCTTTCGGTATCTCCAAGGAACCATCAATATGGGACTTTGGTACCGGAAGGACACCGGTATGTCACTAACAGCCTATGCAGATGCTGATCATGCAGGATGTCAAGATACTCGTCGAAGTACGTCTAGAGGTGCTCAGTTTTTGGGTGATAAGCTTGTGAGCTGGTCTTCAAAGAAGCAAATGAGTACTTCTATTTCCTCTACAGAGGCTGAATACATAGCCATGTCATCTTGTTGTGCTCAAGTCTTATGGATGAGATCTCAATTATCTGACTATGGCTTTGAATTCAACAAAATCCCTCTGTACTGTGACAATAAAAGTGCTATTGCTCTCTCTTGCAACAACGTTCAACACTCAAGAGCAAAGCATATCGACATTCGACATCATTTCATCAGGGAAAAAGTGGAAAAAGGTGTGGTGGAACTCTATTTTGTGAGATCTGAATATCAGTTAGCAGACATCTTCACCAAAGCTCTTCCAAGAGAACGCTTTGAGTTCATACTTCCACGACTAGGCTTGAAAAGTTCAACCAGAACACTCAAACGCCTTCAGGAAGAAGACGAGGAGTAAAGGTCTATCTTCATCTATCTCTTGTATATATCTATTCGAAAATCAAAATACAAAATTATAAAACCTTCAAAATCCATAAAAATCTAAAAATTCAAAAATCTTCAAAATATTGTCTTTTGTCATGCTTTCTCGATTCGATAATATCTAGGTCTTGAGGTGTTGTCAAAGAATGACACGGACTTTAGATGTTGTCGAATTTTATAAAAAAAAAAAAAAAAATGGTTTATTGTCATTTCGGAAAGAACCCGCTTTTTCAATGAAAGAACAAAGCCATACTTTATCATGTTTTCAAAATTCCATGCTCTGATTCTTTAAACATTTATCTGCTGAAAACTAACTGCTTTGAAAAATAACTCAGTCTCTATTTTTGATAATCATCCGGACTTATTTGTCAAAATATCAATCTCTCAATCAACAACCTATGTCATTGATTGAGGGGGAGAATGATTTCAATTAAATTAAAAAGTTATTTGGCATTCAATTGTTTTCAAAAAGATATACATGCATGTTTTATCAATGGAGTTTAAAGTCTTAAAATCCGATCATTATCAGTTAAAACGCTTTCATAATCAAGTCACAATTCTCCTTAAAAGCTTTCAAAATCAATTTAAATCTATAAGAGATCACAAATCTCAAATGATTTGATAATTGTGATCGGGGGAGAATGTGTGATTTAAATTGGATTTAAACTGATAAATCGGTAAATGGTTTCATAAGGATGTACATGCTCGTCTTCCCACATGTGACAAACGATTTCAAATTTTCCATGCACATGTTGAGGGGGAGCATCTATCTTAAACCTATGATTTGAAACGTGATCACTTATCTCAATGTGCAGGTTCCCTCTAGTATGTGCAAAACTTTTTTTAATCTTGAGGCACATATTGAGGGGGAGCAAAATCATGAAAAATCATCCTTCCCCAAAAATTGCTTTATCTACTTGATCTCTGGTTAGGGAAGTGATGTTGATATTTTTTAAATGGTAATCAAAGAAGTTAATTCTTTCTCTTGCCTCCGTGTGGAAAAACTATTTCAAATACTTGATTCACATGTTGAGGGGGAGTTCTTCTTCTAAAAATATCAAAACAATTCAGATACAAAATGCTTTGATAAAATATCATAAGTATCTGGATTGATTTTCAAATGGTTTTCAATTGGTTCCTATGGCAGATGAACAATACCAAAAGACCGACCAACTTTACATTATGTATGGTGATATAAGGACGATAAGGTTAGGTATGTGTTCCCATGATCCGCCAGAACCGGAGGGATCTACCAGGGACTATCCACTAGTTAGTGTAGAGTTCTTAGGTATGATGATAAAAGGAGAAAAATGAGATATGGGAAGAGAGAGTGCGGACTAAGAATGAGCTAGTACTGGAATAAACCCAACAAGGTTCTTGCTATGAAGTCTCGGTAAGCACTGAAGGGGTTGAAGAATTAAAAAGAATTGAATGAGAAAAGGGTGAAAACAAATAGCCCTCAATATATTCAACCTTAGGGCAGAAACCGGGTTCAATTCATATGCTACTGATGGTAACATCAGTATTGAAGACAAAACGTCATGGACCCAGTGACGCACTGCACTTCAACTTTCCAAACCACTCAAGTTCCTCTTAAAAGGACTTGTTTCATTCTCACGGGGAACCGACATTATCTATCAACTCTCTCTTAGAGATTGTTGATATTGAAGAAGGAGACCCTCTCCCTAGTCTCCGATATAGGATCCAAATATGCACAAATTTAGTCTAGAGCCACGAGATCATCAATAAATCTCATTAGGACACTTTCAATGAAGACTCTCTGTTTCACACAATGTGGAAAGAGAAATTATATCTTGAGTCCCACGCATTATCCTTGTGGTATTGCCAGAACATCTGAGTGATATGCAAACATATCACAATGAAGATGGAAAGCCTTCTGGAGCCAACATCTAACAAGCTCCTGTAGGTGGCATGTGAGATCTATTATACAGATCAACCATGTGACAACCGAACAGAAACAATGGGGCGATTCATTCTTTTGAATCAATCCGGTTCAGTTATGGATTGACGGATACCTTTGAAACACCGGTCTTTGTGCTTTAAAACTCCTTTCATTAAGCACGTCGACCGTGTACTAATTTTTCAAATCAAAAGGTGTTTTATGATTGATAATTGATTTTCATTAAACCTTCGTTATATTGCAAAAACAATTTCTATTGAGCAATACACGATTGTTTTTCAAATCTCTTTTCATCAATCAGTGGACTTAAATTCGCTGGTTCACTCACTCCGTGTTGTCTTCTTTGAGACGTTCCGGTTTGAGAACAGCTAGAGCAGCTGCGAAACCCTGTCAAGGAAATTCTTCGATTATTCCTGATCACAGGCAGTACTTGTACTGATCAACGGGGAACCGTGGGCCGTGTACCTCAATTCAACGAAAGTGATCAAAGACACTTTCGTGCGATTTATTGCTAACTGTGTATGCGGTACACCCGACGCTTTACCGATCGTAATGGAGCGGTCAATCCATAGCCGCATGCTCACACAACATTCATATCAAAAGATATCATGATTGGTGCATCAATGACTCTGATATTCTAACTCCATGCTTATGCTACGCTGCTGCCAATATCATGAATCAACGAATGCTTCCGCTACTCTGATGAGAAGATATCATGATCCAGATTGTGAGCATGTCGGTCCGAAAGTCACAACATCACATAATACCAACACCACAATGGATGTATCAGAGATTTTTATTAGCCGATGATCTCAAAAGCTGGCTCAACATTATTATCACGTGGATCAGTAAAAGACCTCCACTTGGATTAACCAAACATGCAATGAGTGGAATCAATGACTACGAGCTTCGGAGCAAAGTACTACATCAAGAATGCAAGATCAATTGTTAATGTAATATCTGATTGTATTCAATGTCATTTTAGTATATGTTTGAGATGACCTCCCTTAAGGGGAGATTGTTAGGAATTAGAAAGTGTTAAAATTAGGGTATTAAAGAGTCGTCACAGAGTATATGTAATCGTTAGAATGTAGTATCATAGTTATATTAGTCAAGTAGTATTTGTTATGTAACACCGTGGAGGACGGACGGGTTTACCCACTGTATGCCCGATCCAACCGTTGTGTGGCGTTTTATTGTAAGACTATAAATACTCTCTACCTCCCAAGGTAGAGAGTTGGAGCTCATAATAATATCTTTCACTTTCTCTCACTAAGTTCCCTAAACCTCTAACTTTCTCTCTCTAGAATTACACTTATACGCCCACTTGTGTTAATGGTTTGATGTGTTTGTGAAATCAAATATCCAACAGACTAGTACTCAAAAGGTTGGTGACACAGATGTTGTGACAGTTTCTGTGCCTGAGACTAATATTGAAAAAGCACTTAAGAAGAATGATCTAAAGGCTAGAACTTTGTTGCCATGACTCTCCCTGAGACCAGATCATAGCATTCAGCAAGTTCAAGACTGCTAAAGAAATTTTGAAGAAATTTGCTCATTGTTTGGTGGCAATGATGCTACAAAGAAGGACACAAAAAGACATTGTTGAAGCAAAGTTATGAAAACTTCTCTGCTTCAAGCAATGATTCACTTGATAGCATCTTCACTAAAATCCAGAAGATTGTTACACAATGATTTGGGTTTGGCATTGAGGTAGAAAAGGAAGACCTCAATTTAAAGTTCTCAAGAAGTTTGCCTTCGAGTTTCATATAATGTTACAGCGGGAAAATAAACCTGACATTGAAACTATGAAGCTCAATGATCTTTACAACAACTTTAAACTCATTGAACAAAGATTGAAGAAGGCTGGGAAACTTGGTACAAGCTCAAGCAGTTTTGCCTTGATGTCAAACCTCTGCTGACAGTGATGATTCTCAAGATGACTGTGATGATGATATTGCCATCTGCTGGTTCTACAGCTTCCAATGTAATGCTAGTGTTACACCGCAGTTCAAAGAAGAAGATTGGCGGTATTGGAGATCCTACCTTTTATACTTTTATCTCCACTCTAGTAATGGCTCTATATTATCTCATGAAGACATAGAGCAAATTGATGAAGATGACTTGGAGGAGATGGATATTAAATGGCAAATAGCTCTTCTTAGCATGAGGGCTAGGAAATTCTACAAGAAGACTGGCAAGCCAATCCACATCAATGGTGGTGAAACTGCAGAGTTCGACAAAAAGAAAGTAGAGTGCTTCAATTGTCACAAGTTGGGGCATTTTGCTATAGAATGTAGAAGATCAAAGATGAAGGACAACAGATGTACTTGGTACAAGCAAAAGAAAGAACCAACTATGGAAGAACCAAAGGCAATGTTGGCAATTGATGGTGTGAGCTATGATTGGAGTTTCATGGCTGATGAACAAGAGTAAGAACCTTCAGATGCTGCCTTTGTGTCTACCGAATTGCTCTCATGGCTTTCTCGGACTCGGAGGTACAAAACTTTGAAAGTTGTTCTAAACGTGTAGGGTGCTAGAGAAGTTGAAAGGCTTAATGAATCTTATAAAAGTCAAAGAAAGAGTTGTTTGTCGCTAATTATGTTGTGTCAATCTTAGGAGAGCTATAGCTGTATAGAAAAACAACTAGAGCTATAGAAGAGAAAATGAGTCACAATATAATGATGATATGATTCTTCTTAGAAGAGAGGTAGATCATAAGACATCTGTGAATGAGGCATACCAAAAAGAGCTTGAAAACACTTAAAAGATAAAATGAAATTGTCAATTTAATGTAAGAGACACCTCGTTATTATCGTTTTAAGTCAATTGATAAAATTTGGAATGCTCAAATTATGAGTAAAGCTAAGTCAGGTATGGGTTACAATACTGTTCCACCACCACTAAGGGTGTTCCATCACCTCCGGCATAGATTTAGCTCATAAGGCTTAGAAGATTTTCGTGAACTAAACGTAAATATGGTCCTCTAAAGGACACATTTGTGAAAAATGAGGAACAGGTTAAGCATGAAACTGATGTTTTTGAAAGTGCTAGTGACTCATCAGTTGTTGATGAAAATGTTAAAAAGAATGTAGAGGCTTCTATCCCAAAAGTTGTTAATACTGTTACAGAGGAACCTAGGAGACAAGCTAATAAACCTAGATCAACTGTAAGGTATCTTTGAGATGTATAGGAACAAGACATCAGATCCTAGGGGTAACCAAAGGAGTTGGAATCATGTTAAATCTCAACAACTAGGTAGTGACTTTGTGATGTCCAATAAAGCATGCTATATCTATGGTAGTTTTGATCATTTACATGCTTATTGTGACTATCATGTTGGGAGAAGGGAAGTCCATGGGAATATAAGGGTGGAGACTAACAGGTTTCAAAACAATTTACACCTTAATTCTCACAGCAAAATGATCCCAATAGCAGTTCAACTAAGAATTGGTCTTAAATCTTTTGCCACTGCTAAAACTGTCAACACTACTCACCCTAAATCACCTGTTACAAGTGCAAAATCCAAACCAACTTTTGAAAAATCTGCACAAAACAGGGAAAGAACTTTTCGTAATAAAAGGTTCATTATACCAACATTGTGTACCAAAATCTAAACCAGCAGTTTCCCAATGCTCATTCAAAAGTTCCCAATCGCAAGGGTTGTAAACAAGAAAGGGGGGATATGGGCAATCTGTGAAAGGCCCCAGACGTTGGGAATGGAAACCTAAAGGAATTACCTCATCAACCAATCCCAATGGTGTATCAATGACCTTTGATAGATTTAACTATATTGATACACGACGCAGATCCAAGTCAATCATGACTTGGGTCCCCAAAAGAAACTAACTCTTTACTTTTATGTGCAGGAACATCCAAGGACAAAAAGATCAGATCAAGGCTACACAGATAGTGGATGTTCAAGGCACATAACTGGCAACAAGTCCTATCTCTCAAATTTTGAACATTATGATGGACAGTTTGTCAACTTTGGAGTAAAAAGTTAAAAACAACCAATATGATGCAAGGAATTTAAAGTTAAAGAGATGGATTCTTATTATTATCAAACAAATCTGCACATTGAGTGCAGAGGATACACCCATCTGATACATACAACAAGCATCATTACATGAAAAGAAAACAAAACACATCATTCAACTACCACTAACCACAAAAGCTTCACATCCTACCCCACTACCCCAACCTAACCACCATTTACCACCTATGGCTTCTTTGGGAAGGCCCACTCTAGCATCACTTTAGGAGCCCCTCGCCTATCAATCTCCTTGTACACATTGGGGCAGGCTAATCCTATCACCACTACTCCAACAGGTGGTGAGGATGATGAAGGTCCCTCTTGTGATGGTGCTGAAAACTGTGGTGGAAAAGGTGGCATTTGCAGTTCTCCTGATGGAAGGATTCTTGCAAGGGGTGGCACATCGAAGACCCTTGAGGTAGTATGACCAGCTGTGCTTGCATATGGGGACATGTAACTTGACATTGAGTCTGAATCATCTTCCATGATGATAGCATCTTGTGGCATGGATTGAGCTGCAGATGGAGCAACAGCAACAGGGTTTGAATGAGCTCTTGCACGAGCTCTCTTTCTTCTGGACATCTCTTCAAACACCTCTTTCTTCTTCTAACACGGATTGTTCGAACATAATGCCAAGCTTGGAGTCCCACATATTGTCTGAGAAGGAGCTGTCAGATGAAACATTGATGGGGTTTGAATGACTCATAGTGGTTTTTGAAGAAATAAATGTTTTTGGAGTATGTGTGCTATGAGTGGTTAACGTGCTATGGGTGCTTATATAAAGCTTAAGTGCTATTAGGAAGTTAATGTGAGGAAGGTGAAAGTGGTTGAGAAGTAAATGAAGTCTTTTGACCTTGGAAAATGTTTCAGTGACTAGGAGTTGACCTTATTGACTCTAGCCACTGCTAAGTTCATTCCTTGATTATTCACTAACCACTGCTAACCTTAATACTTTTAGTGTGTGGTTTATGTTTGTGTTATACATGTTTGAAGGACTACTTGTATACATTGAAGTGATGGTTATTTAGTGCTTGTATTTTTTAGTTGTCCACAAATTTTTATGTAGATTTTAAGCCTAACGGTGGAAACTATAATACAAGCAGTGGTAAAAGTTACTCTTACAGTGGAAAAGTAAAACAGAGAAATTTCATTCCATATGAAAGATTCATTACATCCAAGAGAGTGTGCTAACAACCACAATCAAAACACAAAAGATTAAAACCTAACACAACCTACATCACCATATCCTACATCAGCTAATCCATTGGCTTCTTGCCCTTGCCCACATAGTTATGCTTGTTCTTCTGTGCTCTCTTCCTTTTGTTCTTAAAGGTAGACTGCATTCTTGGACAAGGAAGACCAAGAACTTGTGGAGGAGGCCTTGGTAGTCTTACTGGCTTCGGTATACTTATCCGCTTCATGTTTGAGAGAGCTGTCTTCAATGCTTCTGTTAGAGCCTTTGGCAACTCTTTGGCCATGGAATAGGTCTCATCCTCATTCTCATCATCATCTGATGAGCTGGAGTAGAACTCAATAGAAGGTGCAGGTTTGGCAACAGTGCACGCCATGCTCCTTAGTTTGCTTCTTGAAAGAAGTGCTTGCATACCATGGTGGAAAGTATCCAGCCCACCTTGATGCCTCTGAGGAAGACTCTGAAGCAATCACAAACTCTTCCTCAGAATCAGAAGAGATGTCAATAATGTTGGAAGGATTGGTCATGATGATGTTTAGGGTTTTTGTGAGTTTGAATGTGTTTTTGATAAAGATTATGATGTGCCGAGCCTCTTTATATAGGCAAAGTCGATCCCAAGGGTCCATTAAAGAGTATATTTACTTTTCCCTATTTTGGTAGGTTAAAGAGTAAATATAGATATTATCCGGTTGACTTTGGTAGATATTTTTAGATAGTGGCTTGGTTAAAAGTAACTTTGGTTAAAACAAGTTGGTTATTCCTATTCTTTGTATCATGCTAACACATGCAGGTACATAACCAATATTGGATGGGAGTTGATCTTAAAAGGTGTATATTTGAGATACACAACAAATGGTTATTGATTCACCATGTCTAATCCACATAAGAATCAACTAGTCCAGAGCAAACGGCTACTGGTAAAGACTTGACAAATCCATTTATGGTTGATAGTTTACCAAAACCTATATGGTTATCAACTCACCATATTCTATCTGATTAAGAGTTGGCTAGTCCATAGCAAACGGCTCATGGTAAAGACATATCAAATCCGTTGATAGCTGGTATTTTGCTAAAAACTATGATAAGAGCGGTCCAATTTTAATATGTTTTCTTTACGCTCTTTGAAAATATTTATGAAAAATTATAACTTCTAGTTCACAGGTTTCCATATGGTTATTTTTACCACAAGTGATCTAGCCGTTACAAGTGTGTCTGCAGAATAAAATTTTACTAGCCGTTGAGAGTTAATTACTTTCCATATATAAATAGGGTAAATTTTTAGAAAGATTATCTACTTTCCTACTTATAATTTATCTTCTTAAGATAAATCTTTTCCTTAGATACTCTTTCTTGCGCAACACTCTCAAACCCTAATTGTTTATATATTTTCTCTCAATTGGCAAGTTCTTTATACATTTCACACTGACACAATATTTTTCATCAAAGATTCTATGGCACCTATCACTTTTGCAGATGAGCACAACCAAGTGGCCTACTTGAAAAAGTCTAACGAGAAAAGTGGCCATGTTTTTCATCAGATTGTGGACTTTCTTAATACTACCCATATAAGGTATGCTTTATTGCTTAATCCCACAATCTATATCTCTCAAATCAAATCAGGTTTGGACTTCTTGCTGGTCACCCATAACCATTGAAACTAGAGATACACATGAAATAGTGGATGCTCTTAGAGCCACTGTGGATGGGGTAACTATTGATGTTACTGAGGCATCCTTGAGGAGAATTCTCCAATTGGATGATCTCAATGGTATCATCACATAACCTATGCCAGAAATTCATACACATCTCTCTTCCATGGGGTATGATACCACTGACAAAAAGGCTACTTTCAAAAGAGTGGTTTCGTCCCTCATTGAGATTTTTGATACATACTCTTTGCATTGCCTAAGTCCTAAGAAAACTTCTTATGAACAATTCAGTTCAACAATGGCTTACCCTTTGGTTTGTCTAGCTTTAGATAGGACTTTTAATTGGTCAAAATATATTTTTACAAGTATGCAAGGCAATGTAAAGAGTTCAACATAATTTTTGATGTATCCAAGGTTTGTGTAGTGCTAAATGAGTTTCAAGTGCAACCCCATACAGGATTTTATAAAATCCGTTGCCTTAAGCCTAAAGTTTTTCAAAACATGAACAAAGATGGCAATAGGATTATTACACCTCTTTTTCCTCAAATGCTTGCAAAGATTTCACAGGTACAAACTTCACCCATAATTACTGCCCAAACATTAATTATACTCCACCGCTTCTCACACCTATGAGAGGAGGTCAAAAGCTGACCAACTTCTTCATTGCAACACAAAGATGTCCCCGATCCTTTTGGTTTAGGAACAAGCAGTGGTGGTTCTAGACTTCAACCTAGTCCAAATAGGGTGGAATCTGAACCTTTCCCCATGATTCACCTCTCCCAACAGGTCACACAGTTGGAAGTGTTGAGGGAAGTGGGCAACAAATGGAATTGATGGTTTTGTGTACCAAATTAGCCAAGCAGGTTGAATCCCTAAACAAAACCCGCACAAGTAAAGAAGCAAGATGCCAAGGACATTATACAATTAAAACAGAGATTCGGACCTTGAAAGAAAGAGTTGCGGGGGTTGAACAAGAAGAGGAAAACTACAAAGATAGTGATCTCATCTCCATCCTCACCGATGATGGTGATAGATTTTAATGAAGATTTGGGAAATTCTCCCAAATAGGGGAAAAACAGATCTTGAAACTCGGGGAGGAGAATTGATTTTGAAGATGAAGGTGTTTCTAGTTAAAGTGCAGAGGAAGCTGATACTCATGAAGAGCAACTAGAGCAAGATATCTTCAGTACTACACCTGCAGATTTTACCACTGATACAATTTTCACTGTAGAGCCAAATATTCCCACTGCTGGACATGATGTTGCCACTGAAAGTGAAGAAATTGATAAACAGAAGAAAGACAAAGGTAAAGTCAAGTTGCAAAGTAAGGAGCAAACAAGAAGAAAAATTTCAAAGAAAGAACAAGTTCAGATTGCTCTTGATAGAGAAGTTGCTAAAAAGATTACTGAAGAACAAGTTGCTGAAAAGGAAAAGCTTGAAGAATTGGAGATTGCAAGCTTTATGGAGGCTAGAAGGCTGGATAGAATGGAAGATCCACTTTCCACTGTTCAACCTACAAGATTCAGAGAGAAGACTCCAGAGTTCAGCTATGTACCTACTGAAGAAGAAATTGATTTCTTGATTGCTAATGATCATGTGATCAAGAAGAAAGCAATTGACCTAGTGGCAGATAAGACTTTGACTGAAGAACAAAGAACAGCTCAGTTAAAGGATTTTATTCAAATGAAGAATAATCAAGCACTACAAGATGTAATTAGTTCAGTCAGAAAGGGTCAAAAGAAACGAAGGCAACCAACTAAGGCACAAGTTATTGCATACATGAAGACTTATTGTTGCAATGTTGGTGGCTGGAAAAGACATCAATTCAGAGGAATGCCTGATGATAAAGTTAAAAGTATCTACTGAAGTTCAAAGACAAGATAAAGATTTTATTCCAATGGACTCAAGAAGAAGAAGCAAGAAGGTATCCCGATTTGAAGAGAAAGGCCAAAGACGGTGATTCTCTGACGTTAAGAAGACAAAGTTTGGCAAGAACAAGAAGTTCCAACTAAGAAATTCATGAAGAAACAGACCGATATGATTGTGATTGAAGAAGAAGATTTTTATCCGTAACCACCGCAAGTCGCAGACATCCTATCATTGGATCGAAGTGTTTATATGCTAGCAACTTTGCTTCAACATGGAAGATTACAAGGCTAGGTGGTGAAACTTCATCATTCATTCAATTTGAAGATCTCATCAACTTGTGACAAGATGATCTTGACACATTATGGAAATTAGTTCAAGAAAGGTTTGATACGAAGATCTCAAATACAAGAGGAGATGCTTGATTGGTTAATCTTAGAAGGCTCACATGAACCGAGATGTTAATGATGATTTACGGAAATTCTCATGTTCATGTCACAGTACTAAATGGTTCTACTATGATTCATGTGAAGTTCATCATGTACAAAGAAATAGAGTAGATGCATTCATGCTTGCCTGAGAAAGAATATCCACTCAGCTGGAACTCTCACTTGATTGTGTGTACTACTATAAGAGTTCATGAAGATAGTGAGAAGGTCGAGCATTCATTAGGCTTCAAGATCAACGTTCAAGAGCTATTCAAGCATTGAGAAGAAGATGGTGTTTGAAAGAATCCACAACGAGAAGATGCAGATTGAAGAAACTTATTGATTTGCAGATAAATCATAAGTTTAGGGGAGGATTGTTGGGAATAATACTTTGCCATTACCACTGATAGTCTTATGGTTAACATTGCTAAAGATTACACTAGCGGTGAAACTCATTACCACTTGCCAGTAACATTACCACTGACTGTTAGGATAAATGTTTAGTATTCGTGTATTGATAAGTATAGAAAAGATCTTGTGTATATTCTATATTGTTAGGTTTATACTTATCTTGTAAAGGACTCCTTGTGCTATAAAAGGAGATCCTAGGTCATTGTTTAGAAAAGAAATACTCATTAAGCTTCAAGGTGTAAACCTAGTGATAAGCAAGATCACTCGTATTATTTCTTAATAATATTGAAGCTTTGTGTTACTTGTTCTCACTTACAACATCACATAATCCTTTCCTAAGTATTACTAAGTAAATTCCGCGTGCTTATTAATATAACTCAAAATATCAATAACACAAGGTGTGTGTTTAGATCCATCAACCCATAAACATCAATTACCAACATCAAAAAACTTGGAAAAAGTGCCTTCAAATCAAGAAAATACACATGTTCATATAAACCAAAATATGTTTAAAATAATAAAATCTCAACACATCGGGCAAGTCAACAAATATTGCATATAACACTTCAGAGAGCTTAATGTTAGGATAATCCTGATCATTGCCTCATAGATTCCAAAGTTAAATAAGGTTAAAGGACCATTTACGCAATACATAGAAACTCTAGTCAAGGGACTAAATTGTAATGAAATCAAACCTGAAAAGGTGTGTCTTTTCAGTTTGGTGTAACTGCCACTATCACCACCGGTTACCAACAACCATCACAATGGTTCATAGCACCGGTTGGATTAGTATAAATAGGATCAAGTGTAACCGATTGTAATATCAATTCTAACAGATTTCTCATATAGCAAATTTAGTATTTGTGTTCGATTTCAACGATTGTGATTATACCTGTGTATAACCACAATTGGCATCAGAGCTTTGATTTAACCGGAGTTTATCATCATTTGCCGGTTGAAACCAATTGAAGAAACGACAACAGTGTCACCGGAATTCAATAAGATTAGCCACCTTCACTGAAACCTAGGTGGTTTTACCTCCACCGGTATCCGATCTATAAGTCACTAGGACTTACCTGTCATCAGAGAGGAGAGATTCACACCGAAACCCCTTGATTAGGTTTCGGAAGCAAGTAATCAGCCTCAGATATCACCAGAGAAGACAAGCTTCATCAGAACCACCATCACGGGGCAATGGGATTAGGGAAGAACCCAAATCGGAGCTCTCAACCCAAAAAAAGAACCAGAAGAGGGGAATGTGCAAAACACACACCCATATCACCGGTGAAGACAAGCTTCACCAGAACCACCATCTCTGGCGCTCAATTAGGATTAGGGGAAGAACCTGTCGGAGCCATAACCCGAAGAACCGGAAAAGGGGAAAGTGCAAAATTACAAAACCCGTAAGTTTTTATTATAACAAAACTTTTCACATACTCTTTTTATATATAAGTTTTATATTTATAGTTAAATTTTATTTATTTAATTACTTTATAATATAATCTATATTTAAAAGGAGGGGTGGTGTATTTTATTGTGTTTTTTTTACAAAAAACATATTGGTAAAAACAATTAAAAGCTGCTTTTACTAAAAATCTCTTTTCAAATGACTGGAAAAAGAATAAGGAAATCGGTTCAACAACCAGTTTCCAATGTTCTATCTTGAACAACTCAAACTTCAACATTTGGGCAATCCGGATGCAAGTAATCTTAGAAGCAAACGATTTGTGAAAAGTGGTAGAACCACAACCAAACGCAGAAATCGATAATGAAACAGATAAAACCGCGATAGCTTTTATTTTTCAAGCATTACCAGAAGATCAATCCTCCAAGTTGCAAAACATAAATCTTCAAGAACAGTTTAGGATGCTTTGAAGACGAGACACGTTGGAGAAAATCATGTGCAACAAGCAAAGCAACAAACATTTAAGGCAGAATTTGAGGCATTACAAATGAAATAAAATGAATAAGTAGATTCATTCATTTCAAAATTTTCAAGTATCAAAAGCAAGGCAACAAATGTCTGTTTAACCTTCGAAGACTACTATAGTACGAAAATTGCTAACCGCAGTACCAGAAAGATTCTTACACATAGTTGCATCAATTGAACAATACTCAGACTTGGATAAGATGTCTTTAAACGAAGCAATTGGAAGATTGAAGACGTTTGAGGAGAGACTAAAATGCAAAAGGGAAAAACAACCAGAGAGTCAAGAAAAACTTATGTTTTTCCAGCATGACAGTCAAGGGAAATCTTTTAGAGCACAAGAAAATTACAAGGGCAAAAGCAACCAGGGAAATAATTACAAGTCCGATAAGAAGAACTGGGAATCTTCTCAGAATAACTTCAAGAAAGATAAAAAGAAATATGTACGCAACCTAAGCAAGGCAACATGCTACAAATGCAAGAAACCTGGTCACTATGCCAAAAATTGTACTTGAAAGAATCCAGAAGAATATCAGTCAAATCTCATTGAAGAAGACTTGGAGCCAACACTATTGATGGCTACAATCGAAGAGCATCATGAAGTATTCTTAAATGAAAGAAACTTCGAACCACCAAAGACATCACCGGGTAAAGAAAGTCTATAGTACCTAGATAATGGTGCAAGTAATCACATGACAGGTGTGAAGGAATATTTCAAGGAGATTGACGAAAAGATCACAGGTAACGTATGGAGACAGATCATAAGTAAAGATTAAAGGGAAAGGTTATATCCTATTGGAATGCAAGAACAAGGAACAATGTGCTATATCACAGGTTTATTATATTCCGAATTTAAGAAGTAATATATTGAGTTTGGGTTAGTTAACAAAGAACGGTTGCAAAGTAGTAATGGAAAAGAATATACTACTCTTGACTGGCTCAACCAAATACTACCTAGAGTTAGCGGTTAGAAGAATAGGCTATATAAAGAGAACTTGAGAATAGGGGAACCAACATGCTTACTAGCAAATCTACGTGACCAAGCATGGCTATGGCATGCAAGATTGGATCATTTAAACTTTAGATCCCTAAAGTCTATGACCATGCAAGATTGGGTCATTTAAACTTTAGATTCCTAAAGTCTACGTGACAAAGAATGGCTATGGCATGCAAGATTGGGTCATTTAAACTTTAGATCCCTAAAGTCTATGACCACAAAGAACTTCGTTCAGGGAATACCTTCTATCATTCAACGAATATGCGTGTTTGATAGGAAAACATGCTAGAGCTCCATTTCCACAACAAGAAAAATAAAGATCCAAAACGGCATTGGAGTTGATTTATGGAGACCTATGCGGACCAATTTTGCCACCAGCACCTTTGGATAAAATGTGCATATTTCTATTGGTAGATGACTACTCTAGATATATGTGGGAATATTTTTTGAATTCAAAGGAGCAATCATTCGGTGTCTTCAAAGAATTCAAGACAAGGGTAGAGGAAGAACATGGAACCAAGATAAAGAAGTTTAGAACAGATAGAGGAGGAGAATTCACATCAAACTAATTTCACAAGTACTGTAGGGAGAACGGGATAGTTAGACACTTAACTGCACCATCTTCATCTCAACAAAATGGCGTCGTCGAAAGGAAAAATAAGACAATACTTTCTACTACAAGATGTATGATGAAAGCAACAAGGATTCCGTAAAACTTTTGGACTAAAGCAGTTAGACATGAAATTTTACTATTAAACTGCACACCGACAAAATCATTAGAAGATGTTACTCCTTACGAAGCTTTAAAGGGCAGAAAACTAAATCTTCAACATATCAGAATATTTGGATGCATAGCATATGCAAAGGTATATTCACAACATCTTACTAAATTAGATGATAGAAGTATACAAATGGTATATTTGGGTAGTGAACCTGGATCAAAAGCATATTGCTTATTTGATTCAATATCAAAGAAAGTCACCGCCAGTCGTGACGTAAAATTCAAAGAAGACGAGACAAGGAATTGGGAGGAATACGTCAAAGATTTTGATCTAAAAGAACCAGCATGGAGTGATTTCATTATACAAAATAATGAAACACAAGAAACATAAGAGGTTCAGCAAGCTCAAGAAAGTGAAACTGAAGACGATGTCCTTACTGACAAAGAAAATGAAGAAACTCCTTCACCTACCAATTCATAAACTTCTCACCAAATTCCCAAACTTCCACACCTTCAGATACGGACACAAATGTTGATCACATACCCGCTAGAGGATACAGAAACCTAAATGAGGTATATGATAACACAGAAAGACTTCTACTAGTTGAAGATGAACCGATGAATTTCAAAGAAGCAGTAAAGGATGAAAAATGGATTGAATCAATGCAAATAGAGATCGACTCCATCAATAAAAACAACACTTAGAAATTAACTACTTTACCAAAGGATCATAAAGCCATTGGTTTAATGTGGGTATTCATGACAAAAAAGGATGCTAACGGAGAGATATTAAAGCATAAAGCAAGGCTAGTAGCAAAAGGATATATTCGGGAACATGGAATAGACTTTGATTAAGTCTTTGCCTCAGTTGCAAGAATTGAAACTATCAGGTTGATTCTAGCATTGATTGCTTACAACAAATGGGAGGTACATCACTTGGATGTAAAATCAACATTTCTACATGGTGATTTAAATGAAGAAGTATATGTTTCACAGCCTGATGCATTTATAAAGACAGAAGATAAAGGAAAAGTATACAAATTGAAGGAAGCACTATATGGACTCAGACAAACTCCACGTGCTTGGTATACTAAACTGGATAAAAGCTTAAACGTACTCAACATTAAGAAATGCACATTAGAACGGGCGGTCTACACAAGAACAGACAAGACGTCAACTCTACTAATCGGATTCTACGTTGATGACTTGATAGTTACTGGAACTTCGAAAAAGGAAATCTAATCCTTCATGTATCAAATGCAAGAACAGTTCGAAATGAGTGATCTTGGACTACTTGCCTACTACTTAGGCATAGAGGTTACACAAAAATGGGGTGAAATCTTGTAGGTCCAAAAGTTTCTAGATCTAAATAGCCTTGAATGACTAATAGTAAACTTGAATGAATTCAATTTACTATATGAAGAACTCTTTGTAATTGCTTAATGTGTTAATGCGGAATATTAAAATACAAGTATGAAGAACACAAGAATTACTAACTTCGGATTTTCTATTAACTTTCTCAAAGATTAATGCTTGCAAATCGTACATTAATCTAACACCTTAGGAATCCTTTTATACTCCAAGAAAACCCTAATTGTCTAACAAACTTGTAGAAGGGTAAAGATATCTTCTCCTAAGATATCTCTACGCGTTCATATCTATTTTTAATATAACTCTAACAAGTATTCTGTTTTGGACATAAACAGACGTAACTCACGACTATTTGTTCTGCCAGACTTAACATCTTTAGTACTGACAGACTTAAAACGGAACTTAAGTTAAGTCTACCAGACTTAACTAACAAAGCTACCAGACTTAACAAGACTTAAACATTACAAAATATAATCCCCAACAATCCTCCCTTAACTTGATCTTCACTTGTTAACTTCAAGTTCCTTTTAAACTCCTGAGGATCTTGAAATTATCTTTAAGCTGCATCCTTGAGATGATCTTCATTACAAGTTCTGTGCAGCATTGAATCAGTAAACATTGAGCACTCTATGGTCTTTTTAGCAACTATGACAATCTGTACATCAAAACATAAAAAGTTTCATACTATTCTCATCACTTCCAAGTGTGTCAACTCCTGTGAGAGGTGAAACATAGAAAATTTTAATGGATTTGATGTCTCTTTACCAATTAGCCATCACTATTGGAGTAGCCAATGTTTTGGTGTATAAGACCATGGTACATTGATAACTATCTACTTTTTAGCAAAACAGTAGCTATCAACAGATTTGTTAAGTCTTTACAAAAAGCTGTACCCTTCTGGACTAGTCATGGTTTTCCACAGCCTTTACCACAAGCCATGATCTTTTGGGCTAGTCAACTCTTCATCTACAAAGATATGGTGAGTTGAATACCATACAATTTTTGGCAAATTGTCAGCAACGGATTTGAGATATCTTTACCAGAGCCGTTTGCTCATGGATTAGCCAGTTCTTATGTGAATTAGACATGGTGAACTGATAACTATTTGTTGTGACAGCTGATGAGTGTCTAAATACTCATCATTTATGTACCATCTAGACTGCAAAAACATCTGAAAACACTCAGAAATGCATCAAAATGATTAAAATATCACAAATAAGTGTTTTATGTGTTTTAAATGCAAAAATACCAAAACAGATGAAAAACGTATCAAGTTTGCATAATTGGCGGTTTTAGTCCCTCAAGTTTCAAAATTGTCAAAACCGGTCCACGGTAATTCAAAAACTTGTAAAATGTCATTTAAGGTCCATGGGATTCATAAGTTGTCAAAATAAACCTTTTAAAGTTTAAAATTTACAAAATGACAACTTTAGTCCTTCAACTTTGAAAAATGTCATAAATAGTCCTTGGTGAATTTAAAAATGGAAATTTATCAAAAATAAACCTTGTACTATTCAATTGTGGCATAATTGGTCCTTTATGATAACTTTTGGAAAATTACATATTTGGTCCATCAAGTTTCAAACTTGACAGTTTTGGTCCTTGGACATTTAAAAATGGAAAATAATTACATGTATGGTCCTTGGTTTATCATATTTGGCATAATAGGTCCTTGGAATAACTTTGGCAGAATTACACATTTGGTCTTTGGGCTTGTATTAATAATAAACCAAACCGGACCCTATATATTATCCAAATCCAATCCAAATCCATCCCAGCTGGCCCAAAAATACAACCCGGCCCAATATTTTAAATGAATAAAACCGCCACTACTGTTTATCCATCTCTCCCACACCTGTTAACTCAAAAACCAGTGGTTTTAACACCTCCATACACGGTTTCACCTTCCGGTACTACCTCTCACTATCACCCCCTCCCTCCACATCCACCAAAAATCATTAAATACAAAGAACCAACCAAATCCACTTTTCCCGCCAAAATGACATATGGCAATTTTGATGAATTCAATGGTCGAGATGAAGTGGGATAGTCTCGAATGTCGACTAAGACTCAAGTGGATCATTATAAAGAAGAAGAGTAGCAGTATGGAGATATCAAGTAGTGTAATTTAATTTAGGTAATGTAGAGTAGTGTAATTTTCAAATTCCAGTGTATCTTAAAGCTTTTAAGCATTTTGTAATCATATTTCAACATATTTTACACCTATAGGTTTCAATTTAAGTGTTAAGTCTCATTTCAAGATTTTAAATTTTCAAGTTGAATTATCAAAGTATTTAAAAGTTGTCAATAGTTGTTGTTATTTCTTAAGCTTCATATAAGCTTGACAAAGCTTATAAGCTGTTAGAAACCTTTCAAATCCAGTTTTATTCAACAAAACAGAAAAATAAGAAAAATACAAAAAAATAGAATAAAAATAAGGTGAAGATAATGCAAAAGGTTGAAGAATTAATTTTGGATTGCTTATGGGTTTAGAGCTTCTTGGGAAGCTATAGGAAGTATTATTAGTTCTTGGTTCTCATTTTTCCACTTGGAATCCATTTGTCGAGGTTTTTACTCAATTTAGCATTTCATGTATATGAATGCTTTGTGCTTTAATTTTCATGTTTTATGTTTCAGGTGGTATTATTAAGTAGTAATATAAGTTTATGAATTAGTTTCATGGTTTTAATCCTTGGAATCCTTTGAAAACTTTCAAAACTTGTATAAGGGTGCTTGGATATGTTTGTTAAACTGTGTTAGAAGGTGTTTGTGGATTTGATCTTGTTTGACATACATCACAATACAACCTAGTAGCTTATTCAAAGCAATAAAATCAGTCCTTATTCCATAGAAAGTCAAAATGATCTTTAAATCTAACCTTATTGTTCATTGTTAGGAATTTTAATTACATAATCATCATAATAGTTTTAAAAGTTGTTAAAATAACTTAAATCAATCTTATTATAGTTCTAATCATATTCATTTTAAAGTAATTTAAATTCATAAAAGTCAAAATCTTAGTAGTGTACTGAAAAGTCAAATTTTTCTTAATTTTTGAATAAAATTTAGAATTTCAGTGTGTGCTCAATATTTAGAATTAGCCTTCATGCTTTTGGGATAGTAATATTTAGTTGCTTAACTAAATTAGAAAAATACTAGTTCACTCTTACTCAGCTTATTAAGTGCTTTTTACTTAGCTTGTTTTAGACACCCTTTTATGAAGAGTGCCACGTGTGCCAGTTGTGGTACCCCATTTCACAAGCTCTTAGAGAGCTTATTAATGGCCTCTAGCTTATGTGTTTTAGCTTTTTGAGAAGCTCATCTAGCTTACTCAAGGCTCCAAGTTTTATTTTTCCATTTGTAGCTTATTTGATAAGGCTGCAATAGCTTTTTATATTTGTCCATTTCATCTAGTCCATGAGCATTAGGTGTTTTCACTTTTAATAAGCTCACCAAAAGCTCTCTAGTGGACCTTGTTAAGCTTTAGCTTTTTTGGATAGCTTATCTGGTCATCTTGCTAATCCAAGTGTTTGTTTTAAGTTTCTAGCTTATTTAAGTGCTTAAAAATAAGTTAGAAGGTGCCTAGTGATTCATTAAAGTGTCTGTTTAATCAGGTTATATTAGTGCTTATTTTAGCTTATTTGGTGCTTAATTCTAAGTTCTTTTGCTTATTCAGTTGTAATAATAGCTTATTATCCTTTGACTAGCTTATTTTCAGTTTAGCTTTTGCTTATTCATTAGCTTAATAACCATTTAGCTAACACTTGTGCTTATTTTCCATTTTCTTATTCACTGTTGAGATAAATAAGCTATTTCGAGCTTATCGAGTGCTTTTCATAAAAAGTGGTAGTTGTAAAAATTGCTTATTTTCTTGTGCTTAATAAGTTTCAAAAGTAAAAATCCAAAAATAAAATGTTTAGCAAAAAGGTGGGGAGGCAGGTTCGAACCTGAGACCTCCCACCTTTGAGTGATAGTGTGACGTATGTATAGGTTGCCCTTGGGTCTTTGACTGGTTATATCACGCACAATTTAATACATAACTCTTCCTTGTTCATTTAGCTTATACGAACATATTAGCTTATTTCTAGCTTATTTCAACTAGCTTTTGCAACTTTTTTATTTTTCATTAGTTTGTATTAGTATTAAGTATTTTATAAAAAAGTTTCAGATTTTTCTCAATAGTTTTAGTATTTTTAAATATTTAATTAGTATAAAATCGTATTTAATTCATAATAAAAAATATAAAAGTCTAAAAATAAATATCTTTTTTAAAATTTTCTTTTATCATATAGAACGTAAGAAAATTGTTTTTACATTCGTAGGACTTTTATTTCATAAATTTTACGTTTTTACTTGCGCACTCGCGTAATTTTTGTACTTAACGTACGTTTTCATTTTAAGTCACGTTTTTAGGTAATTTAAGTTTACGTTTTAGTTAAAATAGTTTATTTAAGATATTTTGTTTTATAAAATCACAAAAACATCATCTATACTACATAAAATGGAAAAACGGTCAAATGTGAAAAGTGGAAAAGTTGAATTGTTGAAATTGGTCAAATGAAATGCATAATGTAATTAATACTCTTATTAAAACACCACATTACTTAAAAGTACAATAATTTATTCACATTGTACAACTAATTAAAAGCACGTCTACAAAATTAAAAACAACCAATTAAAACACCCCTTACTAAAAAGTACAATAAAAATTTCATAACGTACAATTTAAAGAAGCTACAACATAATCCAAAATATAAAATAATTAAACACACTAATTAATGATATTTTTAAACACCCTAAAATGAAAAGTACATGTTATTATACACATTATACAAATTAATAAAACACACAAAACTTCATACAAGTTAACAAGTTGATGTTACACATAGTTTTGAAAACCCGGCCGGCCCGGACCAACGTGTTCAACGGGGCAGTGTGTCGCCACGATTCGGTAACCAATTAAAGCAATTTGAAAGCGAACAGAGACCGTTGAAACGGATACAAAGGTGAATCAGTCTCATCGAGATCTATTTCTGGGTTAATCGTCACCGGGTACGCCGTAGCCTGATACTTACTATATATAAAGGAAAAACCTAAAAGTAAAAAGTGAAAAGTTCAAACTAAAAGTGAAAATGTTGAAGACATAAATTTCAAAAGGAAACTATTAATACACATCGAAAAATGGGTTGACGGAAAAACCCGCGGTTGACGATTTCATTTGACTTGTTTTAACCCTATCGGGTTAACTCGGTTTAAATCGACTTGTTTTTTGATCGAACGGTTCAACCGGTTGAACCACCGGGTTGAACCAGGGTTTCAAATTTGACAAAATTATATAAGATAGATGAAGTAGTTGTGGAACCCGTAACAAATTTGGAAAAATGATAGACCAAGTAATTGTAGTTTTTTGTTGTTTATTTTGATTTGACACATGTACGTTATGATTTGTATAATGTTATTTTGAAAAATGTTGGTCTTGCACCACTTAAGGGACTAGCATATATGAATCGTCTTTTAAAAGTTAATAAATATTGTATAACCCTTTGACCGGTATATCAATAATGTTATGTAAGTTTATTAGAATCACAAAAATTAAATAATATTGTTATCTTTAGAGATAATTATTTGTACCCCAAACAAATAGCTTTGAACAATGCTTAAATATCTATGCAAATTGATAGTACAAGATAATTTTATTATTGTGATATTAAATTTGTAAGGTTACAAGTTTAAAAGCCAAACACTAAATAATAGCTACACATAAAAAAAATAGTTATCACTGCCTAATGACAAAACAAGAAAAGATGGTCACACACATTGGCAATCTAAACTACATTATAATATTAGCAACTACATAATACCGTTGCTTTTTGTAATGCTTGAATCTATTATTACTAAAATCTTAATAACTTAAAAGTTAAAACAATCCTATAAGAAATATACTCCCACACTTAGATCGACTCCACATAATTTTCTTGAAAATATATATTCTTATGCAATACGCATCAGAATTATAGTTATTCGAAAATGATTCTCTGACGCTGCAAATACAGTTTGTTGAAAAAAACTTATGGGTCATTGGAATTTTGCAGAAAACTAGACACCGTTGCCGCTAGGTACGGGTACTCGTCTAGTTGTAAAAATAGTGATAGCGTTTATTTAATATATTTTAAATTTTTAATTTCCTTTAATTTGCATTTAAGTCGCTGTAATTTATAAATCTTTTCTTTAGGTATAATTATCCATCAAAATCCTTATTGATCACTATCCTTAGTGATTATTCGACATCTGACTGTGTTAAACACCAATTCATCCTCCGTGGGACTTAACGACCCAGGAATCCCCTATATTCCTCTGATCTTCATTGCATTTGCTTCTGAGCTGTCTTAAGTTTGTTACGGTTGGCCATTCACAAGTGGCCGGCTTGAGTGATTTAGCTTGACGGTTTGGAGCGAATCAAATTTTGGCGCCCTACAGGGGAGGCCGTAGCGTGTTTTAAGCATTTTCAGATCCATACTTGCACATATAGCATCGTTTGTAAACAGTTTTTTGTAAAGTTATTAAAAATCAAAAAGTTCATTAACACTTTTCCTAAAGTGTTATCAACACCAAAAATATTTTCATTCTTTGTTTTTACAAAGTATTTATCCAAAAATCTAAAATATTCATCTTTACCCTCTTACCCTTTTTGATTCTTTATTCCTTTACCCTCTATCCATTTGATTCTAACTTCTTCTATTCTCATGGAATCTCTCGACTACAACGAATTCTGGAAAGAAGTTGAAAAACTTCATACTTTATCACAAATGTCAAGAATTCGTGTTGTTCGTAATGATCCATTAATTCTAGGAAATGGAACGAGAAAGGGGTGACAAAGGACCAGGTACTTCCCTCTGATAATGGAGGTGCTATATACGTCCAACCTACGGTTATCCAAAGATCTAATCCCTCAATTGCTCTTAAGCCGTCTAAAATTGATCCTAAACTTTCACGATTTGGTAAAAGCAAACATGCAGAATTTAGACCGGTGACTAGCAAGAATGACTTGCCTAATCTTCACGTTTCTCAAGACCAGACCATAGGAAGTGGTGGAAATTGCTAGTTCTCAGAGCACACCACTTGTCCCACCTCCGGATTTTTCAAAATGTTCTTCGAGTCTAAATAGTCATTCGGATCACCATGTTGGTTTTGTTGATTCTTTGAATGAACTGATTCCTTCTCATAACTCTCAAATAGAATCATTTATTCCTTGTGTCGGTTGTGGTGAGCCTCTTTTTGGTTCACCCTCTTCGCTGTTGCCGTGTGTCGATTATGGTAATGATATTCGTAACGGGAGTTGTTTGTTTTGTGGTTCGAGGAATTCATTTGATTATGATCCTAATCCAAACTCATTTAACGACCCTTCAAATTTTTCCAATTACCCACCACAGCCCGACTTATCTTCATATAATCAACATAACTGTGGTGAATTTTGTGGAGATCCTCACCAAGGATTTGAATGTCAATCCGGAAACACGTTTGTCTATGAACAGTTTTTCGGTGATGCTCGAACTTTGGCTATGACCAATATCCATATGATTCACCAATCCGGGCTCAACAGTTTTCTGTTGTAAGAACTGTGGAGGTCCCCATTTCACTTCGATTGTCAAACAGGAATCCATTTCCTTGTAACAATTACGACTATCCATATCGACCAACCTCCCGCGGTGCCAAATGACTCAAACTCCTCAAAGAACCCAACAAGACACTTATCTAGAGCTTCGAGTCGAGTGAAAAGAACGAGGAGTTGAGTAAAACACATTTCATAATGTTCCCGTTTTTCTTGTGTATATTGGGGGTCCTCATGATGATTATCAATGTCAACCTTCCGGTTTTGACAAATCTCCAATCCCACAATGTCCCGTCATTCAAAATTCACATGAGAAATCCATGGAAGAATTGCTAGGCGGTTGCTAAATTAAATTCCTAAATTACCTTTGAAAAATCTATTAGGGAATCAATTGCAAAAGAAAAAGCAAAAGATCTAGCTCTCAATTTTGTTTTATTCCTGATGACAGTGATGATGAGGATACACTTGAAGATTCATCAAATTCATCAGTTGATATCCCAGCAGTTGAGATTCATTCTCAAACAACTGCTATCACACCCAAAGCTCCCACTCACTCTCGAACATGGGGATGAGCTTGACACTGTTCTGAAAAGGAATCGGACGATTTCATAAAATCTAGTGTTGAGAACCTTGTCCCAATCCCAAAGAGAGTCACAGGAATTATCGATCATGTGTGATATCCCTCCTCCTCTTATCTTCCAAAGTAATCATGTCAGATGTGCTCCTATTCTATTGATGACGATTCGTTATCTTGTGGAGACATCAGTTATATGGAAGAATTACCTTCCGAGCTTGTTAGCTTAGAAGAAGAGAATGATGAAGTTCCGACACGAAATCAAAGATGAAGCACTTCGTGCAACATTATCAATGTCATCTTCTCATTTCTAAAGTCGAGGCTTTCAAAGAAAAACCCATTTCATCTCCTATCCCCATAAAGGATAGTGACATTTTTTCCGATGATTCTATTCTGGAAATGGAAGCGTTCCATTTTGATCATATGGGAGAGAAGATTAGTGGTATTACCACTTCTCATTCTCATAATTCTCTCCCTGATCATGAATCATTCACTTTTGAGGAGTTCCCCAGTGAACTCACTCAAATCAATCCCGATCATGAATCATTCACTTTTGAGGAGTTCCCCAGTGAACTCACTCAAATCAATCCCGAATATGAATCATTCGCCTTTGAGGAGTTATCCTGTGAACTCACTCATATCATATCTCCACCAGAGTATGATAACTTCTACTTTGATCTAGACTCGGATATGTCTAGACCAATTGAGCTTAAAAGATGAAATTCATGCTATTATGAATTCTCCCGCAGTGTGTGATGATGAGTTAGTCAAGATCTTTATCATGACTTTCTTTCTTCTTCACCTATCCTGGTTCTCCCTGTTCTTCACTCCTTCGGGAATGAAGACATTATTTTTGACCCCGGTATTTTCATTTATCAATTGTGAGCCGGGTCTGTCTATATATATCTCATCGGTGTGGAACTTTCACGTACTTCAATGTTTGTCCAAACATCTTGAATGAAAGTCCGATGGAGATTGTCTCTTCCACTTACTTCCCCATGAACAAATTAATTCGGGTCGAGTCAAGCTAGTGACTCGGAATCAAAACAATAGTTAAACATGGTTTTCACCGCGTGTGTACCACCTAGTGAGGGGAGATGCCCCACATGTTGTAAAAAAAAATGAATGAAAATTGTAAATATTAAAAAAGAGAATAATTGTTGTGTTTCTACACTTGGCTAGTAATGTTATCTTTTTATGTTCAAGGATTCGGCATAATAGCCGGTACTTTGAATATTGAGGACAATATTCATTTCTAAGTGTGGGGGGGAAATTCTGGCGAATTTGATCATAAATATACCCTTTTAGTCCCTTTTTCCCCAAAAATGGCCAAATTTTAAAAATTTTTTTAGTGGAAGTACTATGTACTAAACACAACAAATGGTAATCAGTCCACCATGTCTAACCCACATAAGGATTGGCTAATCCAGGAGCAAACGGCTCTTGGTAAAGATATCTCAAATCCGCTGATGGCTTGCAATTTGCCCAAAATTGTATGGTGTTCACCTCACCATATCTTTAAACTAGTGAAAAGTTGGCTAGCCCGCAAGTTTATGGCTTGTGGTAAAGGCGGTGGGAAATCCATAATTGGTAATCGGCTCACCAAAGATAATATTGATAATTTATCTAAGAGTTGGCTAGTCCAGCAAACGGTTTCTTCGGTAAAGACAAATCAAAAACCGTTGAAAGCTGGTGATTTGCTCAAAATCATTTGGTTATCATTTTGCCAAAGTTCTTACTTGAACTAAAACAATTGGCTACTCCAGAAGTAATGGCTTTTGGTAAAGAGATAAAATCCATTAAGTTTTCTCAAATCATTGCTAGGGACTAGCAATATCTTAGTGTGGGGGATTGATGAGTGTCTAAATACTCATCATTTATGTACCATCTAGACTGCAAAAACATCTGAAAACACTCAGAAATGCATCAAAATGATTAAAATATCACAAATAAGTGTTTTATGTGTTTTAAACGCAAAAATACCAAAAACCGGTGAAAAACGTATCAAGTTTGCATAATTGGCGCTTTTAGTCCCTCAAGTTTTAAAAATTGTCAAAACTAGTCCCTGGTAATTCAAAAACTTGTAAAATGTCATTTAAGGTCCATGGGATTCATAAGTTGTCAAAATAAACCTTTTAAAGTTTAAAATTTATAAAATGACAACTTTAGTCCCTCAACTTTGAAAAATGTCATAAATAGTCCTTGGTGAATTTAAAAATGGAAATTTATCAAAAATAAACCTTGTACTATTCAATTGTGGCATAATTGGTCCTTTATGATAACTTTTGTAAAATTACATATTTGGTCCCTCAAGTTTCAAACTTGACAGTTTTGGTCCTTGGACATTTAAAATGGAAAATAATTACATGTATGGTCCTTGGTTTATCATATTTGGCATAATAGGTCCTTGGAATAACTTTGGCAGAATTACACATTTGGTCCTTGGGCTTGTATTAATAATAAACCAAACCGGACCCTATATATTATCCAAATCCAATCCAAATCCATCCCAGCTGGCCCAAAAATACAACCCGGCCCAATATTTTAAATGAATAAAACCGCCACTACTGTTTATCCATCTCTCCCACACCTGTTAACTCAAAAACCAGTGGTTTTAACACCTCCACATACCTGGTTTTCTCACCTTTCCAGCTGCCTACCTCTCACTATCACCCCCCTCCACCTCCACATCCAACCAAAAATCATTAAATGCAAAGAACCAACCAAATCCACTTTTCCCGCCAAAATGACATATGGCAATTTTGATGAATTCAATGGCTGAGATGAAGTGGGATAGTCTCAGATGTCGACAAAGACTCAAGTGGATCATTATAAAGAAGAAGAGTAGCAGTATGGAGAAAAAAAGTAGTGTAATTTAGTTTAGGTAATGTAGAGTAGTGTAATTTTCAAATTCCAGTGTATCTTAAAGCTTTTAAGCATTTTGTAATCATATTTCAGCATATTTTACACCTATTCTCAGTTTCAATTTAAGTGTTAAGTCTCATTTCAAGATTTTTAAATTTTCAAGTTCGAATTATCAAAGTATTTAAAAGTTGTCAATAGTTGTTGTTATTTCTTCTTAAGCTCATATAAGCTTTTGACAAAGCTTATAAGCTTTGTAGAAACCTTTCAAATTCAGTTTTATTCAACAAAACAGAAAAATAAGAAAAATACCAAAAAAATAGATTAAAAATAAAAAAACGATGAAGATAATGCAAAAGGTTGAAGCAGTTAATTTTGGATTGCTTGTGGGTTTAGAGCTTCTTGGGAAGCTATAGGAAGTATTATCAGTTCTTGGTTCTCATTTTTCCACTTGGAATCCATTTTGTCAGGTTTTTACTCAATTTAGCATTTCACTGTATATGAATGCTTTGTGCTTTAATTTTCATGTTTTTATGTTTCAGTGGTATTATTAAGTAGTAATATAAGTTTATGAATTAGTTTCATGGTTTTAATCCTTGGAATCCTTTGAAAACTTTCAAAACAGCTTGTATAAGGGGTGCTTGGATATGTTTGTTAAACTGTGTTAGAAGGTGTTTGTGGATTTGATCTTGTTTGACATACATCACAATACAACCTAGTAGCTTATTCAAAGCAATAAAATCAGTTCTTATTCCATAGAAAGTCAAAATGATCTTTAAATCTAACCTTATTGTTCACTGTTAGGAATTTTAATTACATAATCATCATAATAGTTTTAAAAGTTGTTAAAATAACTTAAATCAATCTTATTATAGTCTAATATAACATATTCAGTCATTTAGAAGTAATTTAAATTCATAAAAGTCAAAATCTTAGTGTAACCGAAAAGTCAAATTTTTCTTAATAGCAGTTTTTGAATAAAATTTAGAATTTCAGTGTGTGCTCAATATTTAGAATTAGCCTTCATGCTTTTGGGATAGTAATATTTAGTTGCTTAACTAAATTAGAAAAATACTAGTTCACTCTTACTCAGCTTATTAAGTGCTTTTTACTTAGCTTGTTTTAGACACCCTTTTATGAAGAGTGCCGGCACGCTTGTGGTACCCCATTTCATAAGCTCTTAGAGAGCTTATTAATGGCCTCTAGCTTATGTGTTTTAGCTTTTTGAGAAGCTCATCTAGCTTACTCAAGGCTCCAAGTTTTATTTTTCCATTTGTAGCTTATTTGATAAGGCTGCAATAGCTTTTTATATTTGTCCATTTCATCTAGTCCACTGAGCATTCAAGTTTTCAGCCTTTTTAATAAGCTCGCCAAAAGCTCTCTAGTGGACCCCACTGTTAAAGCTTTAGCTTTTTGGATAGCTTATCTGGTCATCTTGCTAATCCAAGTGTTTGTTTTAAGTTTCTAGCTTATTTAAGTGCTTAAAAATAAGTTAGAAGGTGCCTAGTGATTCATTAAAGTGTACTTAATCAGCTTATATTAGTGCTTATTTTAGCTTATTTGGTGCTTAATTCTAAGTTCTTTTGCTTATTCAGTTGTAATAATAGCTTATTATCCTTTGACTAGCTTATTTTCAGTTTAGCTTTTGCTTATTCATTAGCTTAATAACCATTTAGCTAACACTTGTGCTTATTTTCCATTTTCTTATTCACTGTTGAGATAAATAAGCTATTTCTGAGCTTATCAGTGCTTTTCATAAAAAGTGGTAGTTGTAAAAATTGCTTATTTTCTTGTGCTTAATAAGTTTCAAAGTAAAAATCCAAAAATAAAATGTTTTGCAAAAGGTGGGGAGGCAGCTCGAACCGAGACCTCCCACCTTTGAGAGTGATAGTGTGCCTTGATACCAGTTGCCCTTGGGTCTTTGACCTGTTATATCACGCACAATTTAATACATAACTCTTCCTTGTTCATTTAGCTTATACGAACATATTAGCTTATTTCTAGCTTATTTCAACTAGCTTTTGCAACTTTTTTATTTTTCATTAGTTTGTATTAGTATTAAGTATTTTATAAAAAAGTTTCAGATTTTTCTCAATAGTTTTAGTATTTTTAAATATTTAATTAGTATAAAATCGTATTTAATTCATAATAAAAAATATAAAAGTCTAAAAAATATAAATCTTTTTTCTAAAATTTTCTTTTATCATATAGTACGTAAGAAAATTGTTTTTACATTCGTAGGACTTTTATTTCATAAATTTTACGTTTTTACTTGCGCACTCGCGTAATTTTTGTACTTAACGTACGTTTTCATTTTAAGTCACGTTTTTAGGTAATTTAAGTTTACGTTTTAGTTAAAATAGTTTATTTAAGATATTTTGTTTTATAAAATCACAAAAACATCATCTATACTACATAAAATGGAAAAACGGTCAAATGTGAAAAGTGGAAAAGTTGAATTGTTGAAATTGGTCAAATGAGAGAGAAATGCATAATGTAATTAATACTCTTATTAAAACACCACATTACTTAAAAGTACAATAATTTATTCACATTGTACAACTAATTAAAAGCACGTCTACAAAATTAAAAACAACCAATTAAAACACCCCTTACTAAAAAGTACAATAAAAATTTCATAACGTATAATTTAAAGAAGCTACAACATAATCCAAAATATAAAATAATTAAACACACTAATTAATGATATTTTTAAAACACCCTAAATTGAAAAGTACATGTTATTATACACATTATACAAATTAATAAAACACACAAAACTTCATACAAGTTAACAAGTTGATGTTACACATAGTTTTTAAAACCCGACCGAACCGGACCAACGTGTTCAACTGGGACAGGTGTCGCCACCGGTTCGGCTAACCAATTAAAGCAATTTGAAAACGAACCAGAGAGGACCCGTTGAAACGGATACAAACTGGTGAATCAGGTCTCATCGAGATCTATTTCGCGGTTAATCGTCACGGTACCCGCCAAAACGCAGGAAAATACTACTATATACTATATATAAAGGAAAAACCTAAAAGTAAAAAGTGAAAAGTTCAAACTAAAAGTGAAAATGTTGAAGACATAAATTTCAAAAGGAAACTATTAATACACATCGAAAAATGGGTTGACCCGGGAAGCTTCAAACCCGGCGGGTTGACCCGATTTCATTTGACTTGTTTTTTACCCAACCTATCGGGTTAACTCGGTTTAAATCGACTTGTTTTTTATCTTTGAACGGTTCAACCGGTTGAACCACCCGGGTTGAACCAGGTTTCAAATTTGACAAAATTATATAAGAAATGATGAAGTAGTTGTGGAACCCGTAACAAATTTGGAAAAATGATAGACCAAGTAATTGTAGTTTTTTGTTGTTTATTTTGATTTGACACATGTACGTTATGATTTGTATAATGTTATTTTGAAAAATGTTGGTCTTGCACCACTTAAGGGACTAGCATATATGAATCGTCTTTTAAAAGTTAATAAATATTGTATAGCCCTTTGACCGGTATATCAATAATGTTATGTAAGTTTATTAGAATCACAAAAATTAAATAATATTGTTATCTTTAGAGATAATTATTTGTACCCCAAACAAATAGCTTTGAACAATGCTTAAATATCTATGCAAATTGATAGTACAAGATAATTTTATTATTGTGATATTAAATTTGTAAGGTTACAAGTTTAAAAGCCAAACACTAAATAATAAACGCTACACATATAAAAAAAATAGTTATCACTGCCTAATGACAAAACAAGAAAAGACGGTCACACACATTGGCAATCTAAACTACATTATAATATTAGCAACTACATATTACCGTTGCTTTTTGTAATGCTTGAATCTATTATTACTAAAATCTTAATAACTTAAAAGTTAAAACAATCCTATAAGAAATATACTCCCACACTTAGATCGACTCCACATAATTTTCTTGAAAACTGTATATTTCTGCTACTATGCAACCACGATCGAATTATAGTTATTCGAAAATGATTCTCTCGACTGCAAATACAGTTTGTTGAAAAACTTATGGGTCATTGGAATTTTCAGAAAAACTAGACACCGCTGCCGTAGTAGTTACTCGTACTGCCTAGTTGTAAAATAGTGATAGCGTTTATTTAATATATTTTAACTTTTTAATTTCCTTTAATTTGCATTTAAGTCACTGTAATTTATAAATCTTTTCTTTAGGTATAATTATCAATCAAAATCCTTATTGATCACTATCCTTAGTGATTATTCGACATCCGACCGTGTTAAACACCAATTCATCCTCCTGGGACTTAACGACCCGTGAATCCCCTATATTCCTCGATCTTCATTGCATTTGCTTCGCTCTTAAGTTTGTTACGGTTGGCCATTCACAAGTGGCCGGCTTGAGTGATTTAGCTTGACGGTTTGGAGCGAATCAAATTTTGGCGCCGCTACCGGGGAGGCTGTAAGCGTGTTTTAAGCATTTTCAGATCCATACTTGCACATATACCATCGTTTGTAAACAGTTTTTTGTAAAGTTATTAAAAATCAAAAAGTTCATTAACACTTTTCCTAAAGTGTTATCAACACCAAAAATATTTTCATTCTTTGTTTTTACAAAGTATTTATCCAAAAATCTAAAAATATTCATCTTTACCCTCTTACCCTTTTTGATTCTTTATTCCTTTACCCTCTATCCATTTGATTCTAACTTCTTCTATTCTCATGGAATCTCTCGACTACAACGAATTCTGGAAAGAAGTTGAAAAACTTCATACTTTATCACAAATGTCAAGAATTCGTGTTGTTCGTAATGATCCATTAATTAGCGATAGGGAAATGGAACGAGAAACCGGGTGACAAAGGACCGGTACTTCCTCCGATAATGGAGGTGCTAAATACGTCCAACCTACGGGATCCAAAGATCTAATCCCTCAATTGCTCTTAAGCCGTCTAAAATTGATCCTAAACTTTCACGATTTACGGTTAAAAGCAAACATGCAGAGTTTAGACCGGTGACTAGCAAGAATGACTTGCCTAATCTTCACGTTTCTCAAGAACCAGAGACCATAACGGAAGTGGTGGAAATTGCTAGTTCTCAGAGCACACCACTTGTCCCACCTCCGGATTTTTCAAAATGTTCTTCGAGTCTAAATAGTCATTCGGATCACCATGTTGGTTTTGTTGATTCTTTGAATGAACTGATTCCTTCTCATAACTCTCAAATAGAATCATTTATTCCTTGTGTCGGTTGTGTGAGCCTCTTTTGGTTCACCCTGCCATTGTGTACGTGGTACGTGGTGGTAATGATATTCGTAACGGGAGTTGTTTGTTTTGTGGTTCGAGGAATTCATTTGATTATGATCCTAATCCGAACTCATTTAACGACCCTTCAAATTTTTCCAATTACCCACCACAGCCCGACTTATCTTCATATAATCAACATAACTGCTGTGAATTTTGTGGAGGTCCTCACCAAGGATTTGAATGTCAATCCGGACTTTTATTTCATAAATTTTACGTTTTTACTTGCGCACTCGCGTAATTTTTGTACTTAACGTACGTTTTCATTTTAAGTCACGTTTTTAGGTAATTTAAGTTTACGTTTTAGTTAAAATAGTTTATTTAAGATATTTTGTTTTATAAAATCACAAAAACATCATTGTAAAAATAGTGATAGCGTTTATTTAATATATTTTAAATTTTTAATTTCCTTTAATTTGCATTTAAGTGTGTAATTTATAAATCTTTTTCTTTAGGTATAATTATCCATCAAAATCCTTATTGATCACTATCCTTAGTGATTATTCGACATCTGACTGTGTTAAACACCAATTCATCCTCCGTGGACTTAACGACCAGAATCCCCTATATTCCTCTGATCTTCATTGCATTTGCTTCGAGCACTTAAGTTTAAGTTACTTGGTTGGCCATTCACAAGTGGCCGGCTTGAGTGATTTAGCTTGACGGTTTGGAGCGAATCAACAGCACAAAGTACTTTCACCAATTTAAACCCCTCAAAAATCCATTTATTTTATCAGCTTTTATAACTTACCCAACATTACTTAGAAAATTCTTTCAAACATTCAAAATAATATATGTTGAGCTTTTGACTTTTTATTCAACTGACCTCAAAAACTGATAACATGCATCATCCTTCTCTGATTTCCTCCTCTATTTGGAAGACTTTTCAAGACCACAGCATTACCAACCAGAACTAAAATCACTATTAAGACTGCTAACCAAACTATACATACTATACATTTACCTCCCCTTAAATGTAGCTATGGGTTCACCATACCAATGTTGACCACTAAGAAATTGAACCTAGGTCCTTCAAATGCTTTGGTCAACAGATCACGTACACATTATTATCAATATGAATCTTTTCCACTCTTATAAGACCCTTCTCATAGCAATCCCTGATAAAGTGATGCCGTATTTCTATGTGTTTGGTCTTAGAATGATACATTGGGTTTTTAACAATACAGATAGTGCTTTCATTATCAATGTTGATGGGGGTGTTCATAAAGTTCAACCCATAATCCAACATCTGATTCTTGATCCAAAGCACTTGTCAACAACAATTTGCAGCAGCTACATATTCAGCTTCAGTCGTGGAGGTAGCCACAATTGTTTGCTTCTTGCATTGCCAAGAAATCAATCTTCTTCCAGGAAACTGACAACCTCCTGTTGTGGATTTCCTATCCATACTAGCCCCAGCATAATCACTGTCAGAGAAAGCTTCCAGATCAAAAGACGACTCTCTAGGATACCATAAGCCCAAATTAGGTGTGCCCTTAAGATATCTGAAAATTCTCTTCACAGCATGAAGATGTTAAGTCTTTGGAGTAACCTGAAAACGCGAACAAACACACACAACATGCATAATATCAGGCCTAGAGGCTGTAAGATACATCAAAGATCCAATCATGGATCTGTACAATCTGACATCCACATCAGCAGCATGCTCATCTTTCGTTAAGGGCACCCTTGGATCTATGGGTGTGACAACAGATTTCACATTAACCAGATCAAACTTTTTCTACATATCTGTAACATACTTGTCCTCAGACATGACTAACCCATCTGACCTCTGTTTGACCTGTAATCCTAGAAAGAAGGTGAGCTCTCCCATAGAGCTCATCTGGAATCTGCTCTTCATCAAAGCCTCAAAATCTTCACACCAAGATTTTTTGGTAGAGCCAAAGATGATATCATCACCATATACTTGCACAAGCATAATATCCTTCCTATCCTTTTTAATGAATAGGGTATTGTCAATTGCGCCTCTTATATAGCCGTTTTGCTCAAGAAAGTTGGAGAGTGTAGCATACCAAGATCTGGGAGCTTGATGAAGTCCATACAGTGCTTTAATGACTTTATAAACCCTCCTAGGATGTGATGGATCAACAAAACCAGGAGGTTGAGCAACATACACCTCCTCATCAATAGTACCATATAGAAATACACTCTTTACATCCATTTGATAGACTATAAACCCCATATATGACGCATAGGCTAAAAATAACCTGATGGCTTCAATTCTAGCCACAGGAGAAAAAACCTTATCATAGTCTATCCCTTCCTCCTGTCTATAACCTTGTGCTACCAATCTAGCCTTATTTCTAACAACCACACCTCTTTCATCCTTCTTGTTTCGGAAAACCCACTTAGTACCAATTACCTTAGCTTCATCAGGAATATCTACAAGAACCCATACCTTCTGTAATTCAAACTGCAATAACTCTTCCTGCATGGCTTCTATCCAGCTTTCATCAGTCAAAGCCTTAGCAATAGTTAAGGGTTATTCTTGAGATAAAAAGCAAGCAAATAGACAATGTTGATAATCTTTGTGGTTATTTCTTTGCTGCTTCTGAATATGACCAATTAATGCATGAATTCCTGGAAATTGTTGAACTTTACTCCTTGTCTGAAAAGCTGACTTAGGATCACCAATTATATTGGCTTTAGGATGAACTTTGTGAATCCTAAGAGTAGGAGTGGGACTGACATTAATTTCAAGAGGCAATTTATTGAAGTTAGTTACCATACCATTTTCATCATAAGAGGCCTCTTCAAAAATTCCTTCAGCAGGCTGATCAGAACACTCAGTTCTGGCATTGCTGATTCATAACAATCATCATCAACATTGCCAGATTTAGCAGATGCACTACTAGTATTATTGAAGTTAGTACTGGTGGGTATAATGTTAGGTACTGGTGAAGTAGACTTGCCGGAATTAACAACTCCATTACCAATATTAATAGAATTATCGGTAGCCTTGAAAGTAGGTTCTGATCCCAGATGTTTCATAGCAATAGCATCTAAATCTCTTTTGAATGCCAGAATGGCATCTGAATCACCATTTGGGATACTTGAGTGCTGGACTGTTGAAGACATAATCCTTTGCTCTTCTTCCTCCTCAGAAGCTTGAGATCCAATACCTGCACTGTTAGTATCTTTAGAGGATCATGCATGTTTGATAGCTTGATTGTCCGGAGACACATGAATATAGTTCATAGAATCAGATAGATAGTCAATGTCAAACATCCATCTATATCATACTCCCTTTACATTTGGCTTTTCCTCAAGAAAATTAACATGCAGAGTTACTTCTACTCTTTTAGTTACTAAATTATATACCCTATACTCCTATAGGCTTTACTATTTAGAGAATACCCAACCAAGAAACCCTCATCAGATTTGCCATCAAATTTCCCAGTGCACTAAGGGTATCAAGAATTGTGACATGGTACCCAAAAGGCTTTATGTGGCTAACAGTAGGCTTATTCCCAAAAAGAAGCTCATAAGGAGTCTTAAGCTGAGGTTTTGTCACTTTAACTCTGTTGAAGATATAAGAAGCACAGCTAACTGCTTCAGCCCAAAAGGTAGTAGGCAAGAGTGAGTCAGCTAAATAGGTTATGGCTGCTTCAATAAGGGTTCTGTTCATTCTTTCAAAGAACTCCATTCTGCTGAGGAGTTCTAGCACTAATGTATTCTTGTTTTATCCCTTTGTCCCCACAGAATTCAAGCATACTTTTGTTCTTAAATTTAGTGCCATTATCTGATCTAATAATCTTAACCTTATGGTTAATCAGATTTTCTATCTGCCTAATGAATGTCTGAAGAATGCCTGAAGTCTCATCCTTGGTAGATAAAAAGAAAACCCAACAGTACCTGGTACAATCATCAATAATAACAAGACAAAAGGAGGCATGATTTATACTCTTTACAGAGGTTGGTCCAAAAAGGTCAATATGCAAGGTGTGCAATAGGGCAGAAACAGTTCTTTCTAACTTGGCCTTTCATGATGCTCTGTGTTGCTTCCCCTTAGGACAAGCAACACATGTATGGTCATTTTTGAAAACCTTGGAAGGTAAACCTCTTACAAGGTTTCCCTTCACAAGTTTATTTAAATTCTTGAAATTTATATGACCTAACCTTCTATGCCATAGCTTAGACTCATCAATAGTGGCCTTTGCAATCAAACAGGCAAAACCTTTAGCAGGTTCAGGTGTCTACATATCAAAACTGTACATGTTATGTTGTCTTGGGACCCTAAGAAGAATCTGATTTTCATCAGGCATCTTAAATTCAGAAGTCAACACAAAACATTCAGTCTCAGTAAAAAGAACCTTATGTTGCTTATCACAAATTTGTGGTATTGAGAACAAATTAAAATGGCCTAGTTCTTTTACAAATGACACACTATCAAATTCTAAGTTACCAACCTTAATTCTACCTTTTCCTGTGATGTAGCCTTTGCTACCTCCAAAAGTAACCGAACCACCTTTGATATTTTCAATTTCATCCAAGTAGTCCTTGTTACCAGTCATATGCCAAGAACATCCGCTGTCAAAGATTCCTCTATCTCCCATGTTTAAGTAAGGATGTTCCTGCATAAAAATGAGAAATTAGTTTCTCTTGGGACCCATGCCTGTAGAGGCTTGGGTCTACCTTGTGGACCTTTAAATTTGTTAACATTAGAAGAAACTGGTCCATTGTTATACTTGAAGTTAGGTCTGGTCTGTCTCCAAGTATAACCTGCCAAGGGCTTAACAACAGTACCCCAATTTCCCTTTGCAGCATTAGATTGAAACATTTGAGCTGCATTTTGAGACATGGGTCTTCTCACAGGTGAATGAGAACCACAATTAAGTCTTTGATTAAACGGGTTCACCTGTGGTTTTTTAAACTTGGGACTGGGTGATGGACTGGTAGGTTTTGATTTATACCAATAATTAACATTTGTTTGGCTAGATTTAACATGACCAATATTAACTCTAAATATATTACCCGTATTAAGATTTTGCCTACCAATACTAACTTGAACACCAGTACCCACCCTTGGTTTATCAGAATTAACGTAAGTACTACCAGTATTAATGTGTACTGGTCTAAGAACAAACTTATTAGCATGGTTAATCCTGTTCATATTATTCCACACCGATTTATCCCATTCCCAGTGTTTACAGCCTTTTGTTTTCTCTCCTCAGCTTCCTTAGCCATTCTCTTTTCATGGAAGTCACAATCTCTAATCAGATGGCTTAAGCTATTACATACAAAACATCTTTTAACCTCAAAGGAGTAACCTGCACCTAACTCCTTTTCCATTCTAGCATTCAAGTTAACCTTGTGAGTGCTATGTATTTCTATTTTCTGTCTAGGAGTTGTCCTTTGAGGAACAAAGCTAGGTGAATCTGCTTTTAGCTTAGATGGAGACACAGCCGGTTTAACTGGTTCAGGTTTAGCCACAAAAGTTTTGACAGACTCAGCTTGTTTTGGCACATTAGTTTCACCTTTTAAAACTGGTTTAGAGATCCTTATGGGCTTAGACTTAGATTTTAAAGAATAATCAGAGATACTACCAGTGGGTTCTTCACTGTCATTAGATTGACAGGAAGAGTACTCACTAGTCTTATCTTCTGAAACACTAGTTTCAGAACTTTTCTCACTAAATCCTTTACTGCCATTGAGTTGACAGTCAGTGAATTCGATGGAATAGTCCTGAGAGGCAACGGTTTCAGGGTTCTTCCATTTGCTATATTCAAATAAAGACTCATCATACTCTTTTTCAGATTTAGGAGTATAATCATCAATAATTGGTGGTGGAACTCCCTTGTAATTGTTAGTTTTAGCATATCTGTAATATCTAGGTTTACCTTCAAAATCACTTTCTGAATGAACAAATACATTATTAAACATCTCTTCCTCGTATCCTAAAATCTCTTTATCAGATTTTATCCCATACCCTAAACCAATTTTACTTGTGGAGCTCATTCCTGAATCAATAAGCCTCCACAGATTTTTAGCACTACCTTGCCATTTGTCAACTATCTTTTGCAACTCTTCTTTATCTTTAGCAGCTTTCATTCCTATTCTTCTATATCTTCTAAGCTTCTGATCTTTTTCAAAAATTTCATTACCTTGGAAGGTAATCTTTTCATTAAGAGAAGCATTTTGTTTTAGAAGATTATTTATTTGTTTTTCTAATGTTTTAACGGCACTTTCATAAGCAAGTAATTTAACTTCTTGATCACCATGGCCCAGATGTCGTACTCTTCCTTTTTCAGAATAGGAAGTTTGAGGTTGGAGATGGTTGCTGTTGCAGGAAGTTGTTGATGTTTTTGCTCAGAGGCCTCTTCATCACTGTGATGATTTAAGAGGTTATCATGAAGAGAAATTCTTAAGGGTTTTTAAGTGAGATGAGATGAGTGTTCTGGGTGTGTTTTGTTTCTTCAAATCAAAGTCCTTCAATAGGCTCTGATACCACTTGTAGGTCCAAAAGTTTCTGGATCTAAGTAGCCTTGAATGAGGAACGTAGTGTTTGGTATGTCGTAATCAAAGCTGTAATGGAAAAGATTATTACAATGTAATGAATAAATGTTGTTTGTTTACATTTATAGAATGTAATGATTCATTACAAGTAATGACCCATTACACCAAAACTATTCCATAGGGGTTCCTACTTTTTTTTCGTTACATCTTGTAATGGAATCAAAATTACATAAAACTCCATCATTAATTAACCACATTAAATAAATTTTCTACCATTAATATGTATTTTAGTCTTTTTATATCTATTCCATTACGTCTTATCATACAAACCAAACATGATTAATAACTACAATGAATCATTACATTACATTCTTCATTCCATTACATCGTTTATTCCATTCAGTTGATATTTCATTCCGTCTTACCAAACGAACCCTAATAGTAAACTTGAATGAATTCAATTTACTATATGAAGAACTATTTGTAATTGCTTAATGTGTTAATGTGGAATATTAACACACAAGTATGAAGAACACAAGAATTACTAATTTCATATTTTCTATTAACTTTCTCAAAGATTAATGCTTGCAAATCGTACATTAACCTAACACCTTAAGAATCCTTTTATACTCCAAGGAAACCCTAATTGTCTAACAAACTTGTAGAAGGGTAAAGATATCTTCTCCTAAGATATCTCTACGCGTTCATATCTATTCCTAATATAACTCTAACAACTATTCTGTTTTGGACATAAACAGACTTAACTCACGACTATTTGTTCTGCCAGACTTAACATCTTTAGTACTTGCAGACTTAACTAGAACAGACTTAAGTCTGATCTACCAGACTTAACTAACAAAGCTACTAGACTTAACAAGACTTAAACATTACAAAATATAATTCCCAAAAAATCTTAATCAAACAAACAGGCTATGCGACTGAGATACTCAAAGACACAGGGATGTTGGACTGCAATGATGCGAAGATACCTATGGAACCAGGACTGAAGCTAAAAAAGTTAAGCAAAGAAAAGTTTGTAGATCATATGGAATATCGAAGCATAATAGGATGTTTACGATATCTGTTACATACAAGACCAAACTTAAGTTTTCCAGTTGGATTACTTAGTCTATTCATGCAACATATGAAAGAAATAAATCAGGTTCTACGTTATATCAAAGGATCCAAAAACTATGATATAACTTACGGGCATGATGGAAACAAGATTCAAGGCTACAGCGACAGCAGTTATGGTGTCAACACTCAAGAAGGAAAAAGGACAACAGGAATAGTTTTCTACTTTGGAAACTCACCTATCACCTGGAGCACTCAGAAGCAAGGAACATTAGCCTTATCATCTTGCAAATCAGAGTTCATTGCAGAAACTGCAGCAGCTACTCTGGTTAAAAAGGCTTCTAAGCAAGATAACATACTTTAATGAAGAAAAGATCACAATCTATGTGGACAACAAATCAACAATAGCACTCATGAAGAACCATGTATTTCATGGAAGAAGCAAGCACATAGACACAAAATATCACTTCATACGAGAATGCGTTGAAAAGGAGGATTTAACAGTCGAGCACATCAGCGGAGAAGAACAAAGGGCTGACATACTCACAAAGGCACTACCAAGGATACATTTCGTCACAATGCAACAAATACTTGGTGTGAAGAATCTCCTTCAGCATGATCAAGATTAGGAGGTGAATGTTGGGATAATCCTGATCATTGCCTCATAGATTCTAAAGTTAAGAAGGTAAATGACCATTTACGCAATACATAGAAAGTTTAGTCCAGGGACTAAATTGTAATAGACCCAAACCTGAAAAGGTGTGTCTTTTCAGTTTGGTGTAACCACCACCATCACCACCGGTTACCAACAACCATCACAATGGTTCATAGCACCGGTTGGATTAGTATAAATAGGATCAAGTGTAACCGATTATAGTGTCAATTCTAACAGATTTCTCATATAGCAAATTTAGTATTTTTGTTTGATTTCAACGATTGTGATTATACTTGTGTATAACCATCACTTAACAAGAAACTGAGTGGCACAAAAATTCTTGTGCTAGATAATATGATTATATCACATGATTGTCAAGCTCCGAAGGTCGAATTCTGCCTAGAATCAAAAATCACAAGTTGCAAGGACATATGCTTCAACATTAAATTGCAAAAAAATAGCGTCTATTTAATCAATGAAAACCACCTGTGATTGGATTTCTTGGCCTAATCTAACAACGGATGGATCTTTGTTACAGCTTGAGAACCTAGAGGCGCAACATCTCCACCAGTCATCAATGCATAATCAAGTCACTAAAAAACTTAATCACAATTTTAAGCGACTGTAAACCATGGATAGTTTGACGAACACACCCTATTTTAATCTGTTTTCTTAATTGCCACCATTTCATTCGTTAATATGTCCATTCATTATCTGCATGTCACAGTTACCATTTTCTATCTTAAATAATTAATCATCAACAAATGTCACAAAGTAAGGTTGTTGAGATTTGTCAGGGTTAAGAAATTCATTAGCGGAATCCTATCAAGCCCCGTATAAGAAATTCATTAGCAGTATCCTATTGATCAAACCCACATCCTATCATCAACTACATAAAAAAAGAAACCCAACAAAATATAATCATCATCTCTAGCTCTTAACCTTAACCACAAACCAAACAATACTCTTCAACCCACTCATACGCATAAACGCTAGAACCAAAATACAAATACCTTATAAATCGTTACTGAATTGATTATGTAAAGTTGTTTTGTGGATGAGGATATAAAAAGAAAGAAGTAGGGAGTGTTTGTTATTAACTTGTTAAGTGAGACTTGTAAAAATAGAGGTGTTTAACGGCGAAATAAAATAACACTAAAATAAGGTAAAATGACAATGATATACTCATGTGTAAATGAGTCTTACGAATGAGTGTTTGTAATAACCCTTCAATAGTAAGGATTACCGGTGCACGTTGTTTTCCAATAAAGTATGACGGGTGCTATTTTTTTGGGCAAAAGACGGGTGCAATTGTCAACGCAAACCATAAAATATATCTATTTCCACAGTACATGAAAGTTGTTACTCTGAATATAACATTTTAAGCTTGTTTACATTAAAGTATGAGCCAAGTTGGTTACTACTTTTTTCATGATTATTTTGCATTTTAACTTGTAATTTCACATGCAGTGTGAAGAATTTATATGTCTCTTACACGATGGTGATGCGGATGATGATGATACAGATGATGACGATAAATATTGGGAGAAAAAGTTACCCCAAAATTATCAACGCTATATCGAGATGTGAGACAAGCCTTTGGACTACGGCACCAAAAAGGAGCTCTACCATATCTTTTGTCACGGTTTCCTTGCCGATGAGGGTCAACTGGTAATAATTTTCTTGTGGTAAACATATTATTGTAATAAAGTCGATACATATTTTATTTTGAGTAAATTGCATTTTTGGTCCTTGTGGTTTGATTAAATTGCAGGTTGGTCCCTATATTTTCAAAACTGCAGTAGTAGTCCCCATTTTAAAGCTTGGATTGCAAATACAGTCCCTCAATCGATGTGAAATAACCAAATTACCCATGTCTTCTTCTTTATAAATAAAGGGTATTTTAGTTAATTAACTTTGGTCAAAAACCAAACATGCAATCCAAACTTTCAAATGGGGACTACCGCTGCATTTTTGAAAGGATAAGGACCAAACCTGCAATTTGGCCGAACCACAGAGACCAAAAATGCAATTTACTCGTTTATTTTTGATAGATTTCCATCACAAACAAACACTTAGAGTGATTTCATATGGCGTAATATCTATATCTATACTATATAAAATGGAAAAATGGTCAAAGTGGAAAAAGTGAAAAATGTTGAAAGTTGAATGTTGAAAACATGGTCAATGGAGAGAGAAATAAATAATATAATTAATACTCTTATTAAAACACATCATTAATACTCTTATTAAAAACAACCAATTGAAACCGATATCGGGTTGACCCGTTGAAACCGATACCGGGTTGACCTGTTGAAACCGATATCGGGTTGACCCGGGACGCTTCAAACCCGGCGGTGACGGTTTAATTTGACATTTTTTCGACCCAACCTATCGGTTTGACTCGGTTTAAATTGACCTGTTTTTTTATCGGAACGGTTCAACCAGTTGAACCACCCAGGTGAAATCGGGTTTCAAATTTGACAAAATTATATGAGAAATGATGAAGTAGTTGTGGAACCCGTGACAATTTTTTGAAAGGAGAGACCAAGTAATTGTAGTTTTGGTTTATTTTGCTTTGACACATGTAATTTGTCATTTGTATAATGTTATTTTAAAAATGTTGCTCTTGCACCATTTAAGGGAATAGCATATATGAATCGTCGTTTAAAAGTTAATATATATTGTATAGCCCTTTGTCAAGTGTATCAATAATGTTATGTAAGTTTATTAAAATCACAAAAAATAAATAGTGTTGTTATCTTTAGCGAGAATTATTTGTACCTCAAACAAATAGCTTTGAACAATGCATAAATATCTATACAAATTGATAGTACAAAATAATCTTATATGGTGATATCCAATTTGCAAAGTTACAATTTTAAAAGCCACACACCAAATGATAAACGTTACACATGTAAAAAATATAGTTATCACTGCCTAAATTACTGACAAAACAAGAAAAAGCGGTCACACATGTTGGCTATACCTCTAAACTACAATATAATATTGCCAACTACATAATACCGTTGCTTTTGTAATGCTTGAATCTATTATTACTAAAAATCTTAATAACTTAAAACAATCCTATTAGAAAATATACTCACACACTTAGATCGACTCCACATAATTTTTTAAAAACTATATATTTATGCTACTATGCAACCACGCATCAGAATTGTAATTATTCGAAAACGATTCTCTAATGCTACAAATACAGTTTGTTGAAAGAAACTTATGGGTCATCGGAACTTTGCAGAAAACTAGACATCGCTGCCGCTAGGCGCGGGTACTCGTCTAGTATACTCATAAATGCGCATCTATTAAAAAACAGAAAGATTATTGTCGCGATGATGAATCTTTTGTCGCTTGACGATTTACGATTTAAAAGATAATTGGTTTTTAGAAAGAAATGTGAAAATTAGGTCCTTTTTGTTTCGATTAAAAAATAAATGGCTAGTGATATTTGTTCATTTGGTCTTTTTGTTTATCTTTATTAAACTCACCCTCACCTATCATATCACTCATGCTGTCTCATGCATATTCATATTCTATGATCTTCTAACATTTTAAAATTTTGTGGCATGTCACAAATGATTTAGTGGTCGTTCACACTTTTGCTTGAGGTTAATGTGGTACTTTAGCCACATTTCATTGTACTTAACTTCTATGTGATTATATATACTCTACCGGGGTATCCCTTTACCAAAAAAAAACATTTTAAAATCTTTATTTGGTCAACAGTGGTTTTCAATGTGCAAATTAACCCATGGGATATGTTCATTACTATCGGCTGATAAAATCTCAAGCTATGATTACCGAACTACTCCTATATCTCTACCCGAATCAAGGTTCTCCATACCTAAACTCGATATTGCCATTTAGATAACAGTCTTTCTTCGCTTCAAGAATTCCAACTGATCTGATTTTATTTGTCAAAACAGGTTCAATTTGGTGACAATACTTGGGGATGATAAATTATTTTTGTTCAGAACGACACTTCAGTCAGTTATGTTTTTACCTCAATATACTTATGCGTGCTATCTTTTGTTCAAATTTAGAGACAATCCCAGTGTACCAGATTATACTCTTTTGTTTAGAACAGAGTGCGAGCTGGATAGAATTTCTACGGGTACAATGATATCATATTGGAGTGTGTATCCGATGAATATACCCACAATCAAACCAAAGAATGATTATGGATTGCATGACTCATTAAATATAGTGAAAGCAGAAGGACTTGCAATGAAAAAGGGTCAAACAGAGCATCTGGGGTATACTAGGATTGAAGAAAGGAAGGATGGCTGGATGGAGGCCATGTTGTTCAAACTAACAAACAAGTTATAAGATCAAAAAAATGGTTTCCATCTCCAGATATGGTTAAAGTTAATAGAGATTAGCAAGGAAAACAGAATGATTATAGAGGGCATCGAGTTTAGGCCATATATGTAGGTTTGCAGGGCGGATCCATCCAGAAATCTATAAAAAGGTATGTACTTAGAGTTAAAAGATCAAAATTCTGAAACAATTTTTTTTACACACACATATGCACGTATGTACGTACAGTCTCGCTCAAGTATGTTTGCCTTTGAACTGCACCTTCTTCAATCTATAAACACAGCTAGAAGAAAAATGTCACAGTTGTATATTTTTATCTCACCCTGGTAGCTAAGCTGACAAAACTCTCTCTAAATAATTTGTACAACACCAACATGCATAACTGGATGCTGTTCCATATCTCGAAATGTGTTGGTTGTGTTTATGTGTGTTTCTTTTGCATTTTTATGTATTTAGTTTCCAGGTTTCCTTTGTGTGTATATGTGTTCATCTATTCAGCATTGAGAACTATAACATTTCTATCGACACATACTCTTTCAGGTACATGTTTGAAACGTCTGTTTATGATGGCATCATTTTATTCACTTATCCGGTAAGGAACTAAACCTACAAATTTTTACTAATCTATTAATTAACATCTTGTGAAGTATATAAGTTGTCATGATAATAAATAGCAACCAAGTTCGATCAATGATCCACTGTAGTCAGCCATAATTCCGAAAAGCAAAAGTTGTATTTTTTGGAGATCTTAAACGCTTAGTTAGAATTTGATTTTTAATGCTCATTGCATACATGTATCAAACAACTTAAACAGCACAAGTCTGTTACAGGATAGCACATGTGAGATGTTTGTTATTATAAATAAAGTTTTATCAAAAATATAATACCTCAAACTTGAGTGACCTAGGTATTGAACTCCGTTCAAGTTATCAATAGTTCGATATAAACATTATGATAGTGATAATACTTCTTAATTACAGGTTTGATATCTCAAAAAGTTTCCTTCTATCCAAATTTTGGTGATCTTTTGGAAATTCATGAACAAGGAAATATCCTGGAAGTATGTTGGAGTTTGAGTTTTTCATTGCTGAAGTTTTATTTGGTGGCATATCTTTGCTCTCGGGTTTTTTCATATTTCGGGTTTGACATGCATTTTGTATCTTCTCTTGTGATTATTTTTTTTTTTTATTTTTTTTTTGTGCAAGAGGTAAATTTTTATAGTAATCAATCAACCAATGTACAAATAAGAATCATTCACTCATTTAGGACATACCCCAAATCAGAGAATATCAGACAAAAAAAATCATACAACCGATATCAGATACTACACAACCATATATCTGACAAAACTACATACAGACCAAAACAGAGAAACTTCAACAGTGCTTCCTCAAAGCAAATAACACCTAAATTACCTCATGAATGCACCATACCATCTAGCTACATTTCCCCAACTCCCTCCTACCAAGACCATTCAACCAGCCACCCACAATGATCAAGGCAGAAAGGGATAGAGGCATCACTAGGAACCCATTTCCCTTCTAGACAAGGGCTATGCCAAGTAGTCTACATTTCCATCTCTAAAATGGCTTCAACTACTTAGGAACACACACCTTGAAAGAAGCCAACCATTTCCTCCTTTAGTGATGTATTGGAAGGACCAAGAAGGATCATCTTACACTCCTCTCTATTCCTTCCATCATACACCACCCACCCAAACCATTTACCCTACACAATGAGAGACCCTTCTTTATGGTACATCCTTACTGATTAGACCTCCTATTTCACCAAAAATGCTTGTCCAGTTCCCTCCCAAGGCCAAACTGAAACAGAACATAGAAGGTTACTATAGGTACAATCATACCAGATAGGACTCCAAGGTACAAGGTATCTCTTCATTGTAATGGTCTGCACATTTGAAGCATACATCACAATGATAATAGATTGATGTTGTTATTCAGATAGCCAAACACCCCTCAATACCACAGAAAAACCTTCAATTCACTTAGAATCACTTGTGACTATAATGAAAGCTATATCCAAACACCCCTAAAAGATACTAGGACCTTTTGCAAGAGATACCCCATGTACTTTCCATCTTCTTTACAGCTGCACTATTCTTAACTATCAACCCCAGAAGCCTATTTCTCACATTATCCACAATATTCTTGAAGACATCATCACTACTTCTACTAACATCCCTGAAAATTCTTCCATTTCTTTCCTTCCAAAAATAGTACACACTAGCAGCAAAGGTCAATCTTTTAACCACACTATCAATATTATTACCATTACCCTCACCGATCATAGTTTGCATAATTTCTTGGAAACTTCTGCTCTGCCCTCTCATATCAGTCAATGCAATGACTTTGCTCCACACTTCATTAGAAAATGAACACTGAAATAATAAGTGTTGTAAGTCTTCAGAGTTACTGTAGCATAGACAACATCCATTAGCACCATAAATCCCCCATTTCATTAGCTTATCTTGAGTAGACAATCTGTTTTGAATTGCTAACCAGAGAATTAATGTGTGTTTAGGGATTCACTAGGAGTACCAAACTATTTTCCACCATTCAACACATGGATTTTGGCTATTCAAATCAGTATTAACAATTCTAACAGATAAGTCAACTTCTTTACCATTGTTCGTTCTCTATACAATTCTGTCAGTATCATCATTTAAACTTGGCACAGTCAAGCTAGTGATCATAGGGAACTTCTCATACCATTCATCTGGCCATTGCCAGCTTCCATTAGATATCATATTACTCACTTTAAGATCACCCTGCAGCCTAGCATCATAAAACTCCCTATCGGTCACCATCTGAAACAAAGGACCTATACTACTCCAATTATCATACCATAAAGAAATACTTTAACCATTGCCAATCTGAGAGACCACATTCCTTCTAATAAGATCTCTTATGCCTAGTAAATTCCTCCATCCCCAACTATCACTTTTCTCAACTTCAATATTCCATATGCTTTTATTTCTCAATTTGACTGTATGAACCCATTTGACCCATAAAGTATCCTTTTTGACAGCAATATTCCATACATGCTTGGCTAACATAGCTTGATTCCATATTTTAAGATCCTTCTAGCCCAAACCACCTTGATCCTTTGGCCTGTAGATTGTGGCCCAGGCAACTTTAGCTTTACCTTTATTAGCTTCACCTTGATTCCAAAGGAAACACTTCAATAGCTTGTTGATTTCTTTGATGATAGATGAAGGAATGAGAAAAACAGATGCCCAATATACATGAATTGACTCAAGAACAACTGCAATAAGTTGCAATCTCCCTGCATATGATAGACATTTGTGCTTCCAACTCTTGACTCTATCCCTTATCTTATCCAACAAACACCCACAATCCTTAGTACTTAGCCTTTTAGTAATCAAAGGCACTCCTAGGTACTTGACTGGAAGTTTTCCAACAGCAAAAGGAAGAACATCATTAATGGCAACCTTTTCATCTTCATTCATACTCCCAAAAAATGCTGTACTTTTTGAGTGATTAGGAACCAAACCAGAGCAACTGCTAAACTTCTCAAGAGCATTCTTGATAACATTCATAGATGTAGTGTCTCCATGACACATTACTAACAAATCATCAACAAAGCAGACATGAGAAAGCTTAATTTCTTTACATCCAAAGTAGTATTGGAAATTAGGTTCCTGAGCAATTTCCCTATGGAGAATTAAGGTGAAAACTTCCATGATTAAGGTGAATAGGTAAGGAGAAATGGGGTCTCCTTGCCTAAGCCCTCTACCCCCTTTGAAAAAACCAACTCTATCACCATTTACATTTAGAGAGAAGGTTACAGTAGTAACACATTCCATTATCCACTCAACCATCTTTACATGAAAACCAAACCCTTCAAGAACCTTTTTCAAAAAGACCCAACTAACTGTGTCATATGCTTTCTGGATATCAATCTTGAATGTTGTTCTTTTTGGACCACCTTTTATGTTATATCCCTTCATGATTTCCTGAGTAAGCATGATATGATCTTGAATATTTCTACCAGGAATGAATGCACTTTGATTATGATTGACAAGGCATCCAAGAACAGGTTTGATTCTATTAGTAAGGACCTTACTGATACACTTATAAAGGACATTACAACCGGCAATAGGTCTGAATTCAGTAACCTTGCTTGGTGTTTGGACTTTCGGAATCAAGGAAATTAGAGTAGCATTGACTTCTTTAAGAAACCTCCCAGAACAGAAGAATTCCTTCACAGCTTTACATATATCACTACCAATAATATTCCAAGCTTTTTTGAAGAAAGTAGAGGTAAAACCATCAGGACCAGGTGCTTTAGTATCTTCAATATCAAACATAGCATTCTTAATCTCTTCATTAGTCACTTCACCAACCATACTACTAGCCACTTCAACACTAATTCTCTTCTGAAATAAAGTATCACTGGCTTCAATACCATGGACAGGAGGGCTTGAACCAAGAAAGTTTTCAAAGTGTTTTAAGAATAATTGAGGAATTTGCTCTCCCTCATGTCTTCTTCCAGAGGCATCAATAAGAAAATGAACTTTACTTCTAGTATTTCTCCCCTTAAGCACTCTATGAAAGAACTTGTTGTTTCTATCACCCTCATTCAACCATTTAATGCTAGCTTGTTGATACAAGAAGTTCTCTTCATCTGTTTATGCTTCAAACAATTCCTCAATAAGTTTAGCCTCCTTTATTATAAGATTATGATTATGAGGATCACAATCAATGGCCATTTGGACATCTTTCAATTGATTTCTCAGATTTTCAACTCCCTTGAATAAATTGCCTTTACTCCATCCTAATTTGTTTAAAGGAGACTTCAGACTTTTCAATTTCTTCACAATTTGGTACATAAAGAATCCTTGCACTTCTTGACTCCATTTATCCTTAAAAATAGGAATAAATTCCTGCTTATTAGTAAGATAATTGGAGAATCTAAAAGGTTTAATTATTTTTTTGACACCAGTAAGAATACACAAAACAGATGGGGTATGATCAGAAATTATGTATGGAAGAAACTTAGCATGAGATTGGGAGTATTGCTTGATAAATTCTTCATTGGTCATCACCCTATCCTGCTTCTTTAGAATACCAGTCATAATTCCAGCTTTAGCTTTTTGTAAGTTCTTTGTCCATGTAAAATGCAGGCCTGATTTGCATACATCTTCCACTTCAATTTTGTTAAGACATTCTTTGAACTCCACCATATCAACAGTTATAAAGGATACTCCACATGAATGCTCACCAGGTTTCAAAATGACATTCAAATCTCCAGAAATACACAAAGGATTACCATTAACATATCTACCATTATTAATCAACTCTCTCCATAGCTTCCTTCTTTCAGTTCCTTCATTAGCAACATACACAAAGGAGTAAAAACATTTGACCTTATAACTTGGAGCACTAATAACACAGAAAATGGATTGACTAGTTTTGTGAAGAATCTGCACTTGGGTATCCTTGTCATCCCACCCAATAACAACTCTACACCCTTTATCACACTCCTGCATATTTGAAATCCAAACCCACTCCTTAAACACTTTATCACAAGTGCTCACCAATTTGATCTTAAGTCTAGTTTCCAAAATAGTACAAACATTCAGTTGTTCACTCTTAATCAAATTCATCACCTTTTTTTGCTTATCAAGGGTATTCATCCCTCTAATATTCCACACACCTATTTTATATTCCATTTAACTCATCATTAAGAACATTCCCTTCCATACGAGTCACCATATTCTCATCCATAACTTTTGGTGTACCATTATTCAAATTTAAGACATCTTCAATAATTTTCTCCTTTCCTTTCTTACATACTTCTTGTTGCCTATCCACATCTCTTCTTTTGTTAAAGTATTCAATCATATCTTGTGTTCAGTACATTAGATCTGCAAAACTAGGCTGTAACTTTTTATCCAAAAATCTGTCCACAATCATTCTATCATTCAACATTCTTATCTCTTGATCATTATCTTCTGGAAGGGAGTCAAGAATGGAGTATTTATTTGCAGTCTTCCTCAATTCCTCAAATTCTGTAGCTTTTATATTCCAAATATTCTGTTTCAAATTAGCCTTACCTCTATCATTCTCAGAACTTTCATTATTTAAATGCTTCCTTCTATACTCTTGTCTTCTAATCTCAAAACCATTTTTCCTTGTATCACCATTATTTGTACTGACATTGTATGGATGTCTCTTAGAATTGGGAGCTTTAGTTTTATTGTTTCCAAGTTGAGCATTCATTTTTTCCCCCTATATACCTCCACTAGTTAACCCTTCACAATTTACCTTAGGCCCCTCCTCCACATCAGTATCAGCAGTTGCATTTTTTTGATTTATCATTCTCAATTACTACTACTTTGCTACACTGTTTGATTTCATGACCAAAGAATTTACAATGATTACAAACAGGTGGTTTCCAGTCATATGTTACCTGAACCTTCTTGCTTCCTTTTATATTGTTGCATAGATCCCTATATTGAATCTCTATGAACTTCTTAAACTCTTTCTCAGCATTCATTTCAACAAGAACTCTAGCAAACTCAAGATTACCCATTCCCTAATGGCACATATTAGAAGTCATAGTATCCATCATAATAGGTAAACCCAAACTGCTAGCCAAAGCACTAATTCTATCTACTGACCATGCTTCAAGTGGGACATTAGTAATTTTCACCCAAACTGGCAATTTCCTTGGCTCTAATTTCTCCATTCCCAACTCAGGATTCCATTTTTGAACAAACAAAGCCTTATTCAGCACCATCCAGAGACCTTTATCAAGAACTTCATTCAATCCCTTACTATCCTTAAACTTGAAAACATAATGGCCATTTTTTTATAGCATCAATTTCAGTTACTCCTAACTTTCCCCACATTCTTCTAATGTTATACCTAAGATATTAAACCCAACAAACTGACCGCAAATGGTATACTTCCATCTTTTGGTATACTTCCATCTTTCACTCCCCTTAGAAACCAACATTTCATCAAATACAACAACTTCATTACCAGACTCATTCACTACAGTAGGAATGTAATTCAAGGCTTTAGAGATCTCATCTTTCTTAACCATATTAGCGTATGACACATTATTTTCAGTACTTGACTTAGGCATATTATCAGAACAAACATTTACTCCATTCTTATCAACAACATCAGGCTTATTACAACCATGACCAGTACTGACATTATTCTCATAGACAGTAACACTTATAGGACTTGCATTGGGAGTAATTGGATCATAAGCAGAGTTATCTCCTTTACCAAACACCTCCTCTACTTGATTATCAGCAGTATCATCCATAGAAACAATTACTTCCACCTTATTTTTCAATTCATCACTAATGGCACACTTATTCATAGCACTATCATCACCAATATCCTTCTCCAGACTATTACCCCAAATTTCACCATCCTCTAAAACCCTAGATACATCATTATCAGCTTCATGAACTTTTACACTCCTTCTTTAACTCAAATTGTCCGTAACATGATTAGCATACTTCCAAGGGACCTTTGTTTGCCTCTTCGATAACCGCTTCTTATTCGACATTCCTAATTTTGCTTTTAAGAAACATGAATTTTGGCGCCAAAATTCAAGAACTTTGAAATTACGAAATCAAACAAAATTACTGGATGAAAACGGCAAAAAACTTGATCATTAGCTGCGGAATTAAAAATTGAACCGATTCAACGGTTTAAAAATGAAAGAAACCAGAAAAAATGAGTTTAATTGAAGCTTTTTAGTGTTTTTTCAATGGTGAAATATGGCGGGAGAAAATTGTTAGGCGGTTAGAGAAGAGAGAAAAAGTAAGACGGGCCTTTTTTCGGCTCCAATTATTTTACAGCCACAATATTTAATTTCTCTTGTGAATTGTTCTTGAGGTGTTGGCTTTCAACCCATATCATGTTGGACTAATAGTTAAATAATGTATCATACTTGCATTTGGCTACAATGATGATGATGAAAATGGTATTATTGTTTTACGTCTTTATTATACTAGCCGGGTACCCGCGTACAGCGGCGGCGATAAGTATAGTTATATGTGTTTGCTTACCCGTTTAGTGAATTCGTTTCACAACACTTCGAATGTATATGTGTTAGTTGTAAGTGTTTGTTTGGGTTACCCGTAACTTTCCCGTAGCTTTCCCGCGACATCATTATTCCCGCATATAGAAATACCCTCGCAGTCTCTTACGCGTCAAACACTACCCCAAAAGTATATGATTTTGACGAATCAAGATTATATTGATTGAAATAAATGAAATAAATGTTAAAGTTGTAAAAATTTGAATTAAAATAAAATAAACCCATTAAAAATATAAAAACTAAAAACTCATAAAAATATATCAAAATGGATGTTGAATTAAAGAGCATAAAATTTTAGAAAATATGGTGAAATTAGATTATACAAAAAATAAGTAGATAAAAAGATATTTTAATTTAAAAATAAAGATGAATTTTTAGTTAAGAAATGACACATGTCATTTTATAATTGGAGCTCTTTATCTTAATTTTTAGTGGTTAGGAGTTAGGTTTGGAGTTTGTTAGAAGTTAGGCTTGGATTTTGTTAAGAAGTGACACATGTCATCTCATGATTGGAGCTCCTTATCTTAATTTTTGGTTAGAAAAACTCTTTCCATAATAAGCAAGTAAAAAAGTCTGAATTTTTAAGCTTTCTAATTTTAGAAGGCGTAAATGCATTATAAAATAGTATAGATATAGATATAGATTATGGAGATGTGCACATTACCATTTCCTTCAATTATTAAAGGTTCTAAATTGTGAAGAGAAGTGGAACAAGAAAAACAAACTGTGTTTGCAACACAAATGATACAACCTAGAGAGGGCATTGACTCGTACATTGCCATGATTACGCAGCAACTAGTGATTGGCATAGAATTACTTGGACCAAGTTTTCATTTAAAATTGTGTATTTCATCTACAATTAACCATTAGGTTCTGAAAAGCTGTTTATTAGAAACTGTATAGTTTCATAAATGTTTACCTTATTAGATCAAAAAGTCGATTTTGATTTTTTTTATCATACACATCTGAACAATTAATTACTACTAGTATATTCAAGATTACATCAACGATTCCATGTTCTTGACATATTCACGATTAAACAATACAAAAATTTAACAGAGTAAGTACAAAAATCGTCTTTGTGGTATCGATTGTAAAAGTGAAAATCACGGTAGACGTTCATAAGTAAAAATTGCTTAGTCTTTTTTTTTTTTTTTTTTTTTTTTTTTTTTTTTTTTTTTCTTCGTTTGAAGGTATTTCTTATTTTTTTTTCTTTTAAATATGTTTTTAAGCATAACTCAAAAACACAAAAAAAGGTCTTCAAAATATTCAACGAAATCCAAACCGTCTGCAAACCTACTTCAAGAACACATTTAACAAAATCAAAGAAATCTCGGTCATCATGATCGAACCTTCTTCAAAAACACATTCTAAATCAAATGCGTTGTAGCAAAAACCACATGGGCCGAGATCCTCAAATGGTAGAATATTCATCATATCCGTATCGACAACCTCAACGAAGTGTTCACTACAGCAAGTCGTGCAAACCTCCCATCCAATCTAACCATCGTGTTTGATGCCGTTATCCAATCCACTTTATGGATCCTTTGGCGGTTTCGAAATGATTCTACATTTGCGGCCAAACGTCCATCGAAGAGCCTAATTATTAATGATGTAAAGCAGTTCTCTTTCGATTGGATATCAAATAGGTTTAAGAAAGCAAAATTCAATTGGATAGAGTGGCTCTATAATCCTTGTAACGCCCTATCCATCCCTATGTAATTTTCTAGCTACTTGCTAGTGTTATATTTCATTTGTTGTTCAAAAATTAAAAATAAAAAATAAAAAACAAAAAACTTTATCAATCCAGGGAGTTTGAAACTACACCACCACATGATCAAACAGGGTAAAATAATTTATTTATTTTTTCTTTCGAATCTATAGGTTGGGCACAATCACATGGACAAATTACTCTAATCATTATTTTAAGATTGGGGATCCAAATTAGGCAGTTGACTTAGTGAATTTTTGAACAAGTCATTGCCTTCTTGTTCACATTACAATTTATTTAAGTTGTCCTTTTAGCACATGAAGAGGTAGAGTAGAAGCTTTGTGTTTTTTATTTTCTTCTTCGTATTACTACTTTCGCAGGCCTAAAATAAATGTCAATGTTTTTATTTTGAGACGTCCCAAAATAAGTACCCGTTTTGTGTTTCAACCAATTAAAATGGAATTTAGTGAGTATCAATCATATTTGATTGATTGATGGATAGTGTAGTTAGAGGAATTTTTTTAGAAATTTATGCAATGTGAAAGTGAATATTTATGGGCAAATGATTGAAAAAAGTATTATACTTGTCATCATTTCTTTTTGTGGTAGCGAACAAATTTTTTTGCTTTGGTGGGTACTTTTCTTTCAAATTTATCCTTTTTAGGGAATTTGCGAAATTTTTAGACATTTTTGCCCCTCTAAGCTAATAGATTTTTTTTCCCCGAAGGGCGCAAATGTCACATAGTACCCTAAAAAGGACCACAAAAGCAAAATAATTTGTTCGCTACCCACAAAAGAAAATGATGACAAGTATGATACTTTTTTTAATCATTTGCCCAATATTTATTTTGAAACGGAATGAGTGGTAATTGATCCTATAAATAGGAATATATAGATAGTAACATATAATGTTGCACAAACTAGCTGGTAAAATTGATATTCTATGTTTCAAATTAAATTTGATCAATACTTTCGTACTTTGTTAACATTGTTGAGACTGTACACTAAGGCTATGTTTGGCGCGGAGCTTTTTGGAGTTTTTTTTTTGGCGATGAGCGGTGAGCAATGAGCTTTTTGATTTTTATTGTTCGTTTGGCAAATGAGCGGTGAGCTTTGCTAGCTTTTGAGAAGTTGTGAGCTTTGCTACTGCTCACAGCTCACTGCTACTTTTACCAAACACACCCTAAGATGCGGGACTACTAGCCTAGTAGTCAGAGTAGCGGACATCCTTATTGTTAGTACAAAAAGTGTAACGGGTATTGATATAGATCATGATCGCTTACTGGGTCGGGCTAATAAGCTGTTTGTGGATTGGATTTGTACTAAACCAAGTAATGAAATGATTTCCTGCACAAGTGCAAGTAAACCGTTAGCCTTACCGTAGGGACGGACCCCACGATTAAGCTCCGTGAGAGTAAGAAATCAGATTTGTCAGAGAATATCAGGGTATGTGTGTAAATGTGTTAGAGAATTCCCTTTTATAGGTGAGTCCAATACTAGGGTTTCCTAGTTTTTCGCTTACAATTGTTAGTGGCTAGAGTGAGACCCTTGTCGGGCAAATATCCGCAGTAATTGTGGTTACGGACACAAACCATCTTCCGTGATCATTGGTTGATCCGCTGGAGTACTGCGGAAGTATCCTTTGGATGATCTGCATGCGTCTTTGTGTGTCTGGACCGTAGCCAATTTATCATTGGGCTTAATGGCGGCCCGGTATTTTTGCTTGTCTACTTTGTTGGCCTGGGCCCAAATGTGTATAGCACGAGCTGGGCCCAATATGCTTATTGTAGGTACTATACGTCATCACTTATATATTCACAAGAGTTATTATGCTTAAATGTCACTAGTTACGTATCATTGGGGCTAATTAGGTCGCGTACATCTAAGTGAGTGCTTCACCCTCTATGAATAATCTGAATAAGAAAATTCTATTTCGTTTCATTTTTTTTAATAATTTGTGTCATTACCTCGATCTATTAATGATTTCAATATATACATAATATGATATTATTAAGATGGCAAGCCTAGTTAATGGGCATGATCCGTTTATTGGGCCTAGTGTGAGGGTGGAGATTAATACTGAAACTGTTATGGTTTTAAGTAAAAATCGGGGTAAGGTTCTGGGTGAACAAAATAAGTCAGAAAACGTGGTGTTAGGCTCGTGTGACCCAATAAAGAATAATGATAGAAGTGCTAGAAGTGAAAGTAATATAGAAGGGGTGAATAAAAACAAAAATATGGATGAGGTTGAAGGACGGGTAGGGGGTAAGGTGGACAGAGAAGTCAAGGAGCAAGAGAGTGTAAATTATAGAAGAGACAAAAGGGAGGTGCCTCCGTCTAGCTCAATGGGTAGTGGATGAGATAGATCAAAGAAAAGAGGAAGGTGAATAAGGCGATGGAGTTCGATTGTGGTGAGGATGTATTAGAGAATAATTAAGGTAAAACACTCGGGGAGACTTCGGTGGTCAAACAATAGATAGGTAGACGAAGCATTACAAAGGCTAAGGAAGTGGCGAGAAAAATGGGAGTACATGGCTTAGGGGAAAATAAGAAAGGGTATCAGATGCATATAAGGAGTTTTATGATGGTGAGAGCGATCGCAACGGGGTATTTCGTTTTGGGTGTAAGAATGAGGGTGAAGAGGTTAGTAGCAAATGTGACGTAAACTTGGAACATGTGAAGGAGATAGGGGAAATGGTTGGGGTATCATGGATACGAGCCGAAGAAGAGAATGAGAAGGGGAGCAGGATCACGAAGGAAATGACGAGGAGGGGAATGGGGCCCTGGATACGCAATAGTTTGGTAATGTTTTCGTTTTTGTTTTTTAATATTTAATTAATGAAGATGATTTCTATAAATGTGACGGGTATGGGAGATAGTAGGAAAAAAGGGTGGATTAGCACTACAAGAATCAAGGCGATCACCCACAGACCAAATTTGTGGGTAAACGACATAATTTTGTGGGTAATTGGCTAATACCCACAAATGACCCACAAACCTACATGAATGGGTAAAACCTCCGAGGCAAATTTTATACCCACCATATTTTCAAGCGGTGGGTAACTTTACTCACGACTCTTCAAGTAGGTGATTATGTTTAGTGCGTGGGTAAACTTTTTGTGGGTTATCATAAGATACCACGAAAATGCCCATAATTATAGTCATGGCTAATCCATGGTTAAAATTCCCTACGAAGATAATCGTGTGTAAACCAATGAGAAATATTTTGTTTGTCCGCAATAGACCGTGTTAAATTAGCCACACATATTATCATGCGTAAAAGTAGTGGGTGTATGGAATGCATAAATTAATCAAGATTGATTTTCTTATAGTAATAGATGGCTAAATTTTTACACCATAACATGGGAAAATTCTTGATAAAATTTACATGATTTAGATGAATATACCTATCAAACTGCTACAAATATAAAAACCACATGCATCATGCACCAAGACTTGAGAAATATAACATAACATAATGCTAGTACAAGCTAAGTGATTCAAATATGATTCTAGAGGTGTTAATCGATCAAATCACAAATAATATGAGATCGATCATCCCGTACAAGCACTACTACACAAAAGCTTAAATAGATCACTTCAAATAGAGTGGTTTTCTTAAAAACTGATCTAACAAATAGAAAAGAGGGGGAAGTAAAATAAATAGATTAGTTATTTGCATAAAAACTTATCTAACTAACTTCTAGTTGTAAAAAGAATTTCTCTCATTAAACATGAGAAGCTAATACATCGAGTATTAATAAATAAACGATCTATTTAACTCCAATATTTTTAGCGGGATACAAATTATCATTTGCCTCTTCACCAAAATTACAACTTTTCATTTGCCGCTTCCCCAAAGTTTAGTCACACAAAACCCTATCTACCATTTCCCCCATCTTCACACAAAACCCATCTTCCCCAAAATTTTCAATCACTACTACCAAACCCTAACAGGCCATTATAGCACCACCCAGCCGTCATCAGATCCGTTACCACATGAATCAGATCCGTCACCAAACCGCCACTAACTCATCCCTCCTCCTCCGTCTCCAACCACCAGTTTCACCACTCCAACAACCAACAACACCGCCACGTGGCGGTTTCATATCCCGTAGAAACAGAGGCTCGTTGGTGGTGACACGTGGAGCACCGGGAGCTTCTACTTATCTATTTGCATTCATTTTTCCCTTGTCTTTACTTGTCGTGGCGGTTTTACTTCGGTTAAGATATCGATAAACTTGATAGAGACTTTTATGAAGAGGTATATACATTACTTTTTTTATTTAGCAATTTGATTGGTTTTGTGATTTGTATATAATTAAAAGTCAACTTTCTTTGGCTATACAATGTATTTACACTTAGCAACTTGTCATGATATTGGTTCAAGTGAAACTACTATTGTATTCAACTATATATGGTCTTTGGTTTTTGTTGTTAACCGAAACAGATGGAAGATAATCAAGCTCAAACAGCCCTCAAAAACCGCCACCGAACAAACCATATCCAGTGAGTGGTATCAATTTATTATTAAGCTTATATATGTTGTATTTCTTTTTTATAGTTGATTTTTTTTTAAAGATTTTGCTATAGTTTTGTCTTATTAAGAATTGAATGATAATATGCTGAGTTCGATTAAGGAACATGTTTATGGTTAGGTTAGGTACGCTTGAGATATTATTAGGATAATTTGTTCACGAAGGGTATTTGGCGTATGCTGATAAGAAACGATTTTTGCACATGATAGATGAGGTTGGTTTCTTCGTTTGTAATAATAATATGAATCACGTATATCACTTGAGGTTTGTAATCAGCCGGATTGCAAACTTTAGTAGTAGGTTTCTAGGGAATATATTTGCCACTTGTAGGTATTGCTAAAGAATGATATTCGGTTTCTTCTTTTGTATAGTATGAGTGACTACTAAGGATTCTAAAGTTTTAAATTTTTGTTTAAAAAAGATAGTTTTTATTAACTTTGTGTGCTAAATTGTTTGTTTGGTGTCAAGGTGAACACGCTGCAAGGAGATGGCGATTGAAGAAGCGTACTAGAAAGATGGTCTCGTGAGGCGTTGGCAAAATGGCGGTCATCTGGCGGTGGAGAATGGGATTGCTTCAACGTCGCGCCCGGATTGGCATATCGACTATGATGATGATTGTGGTAAAGTTTTGTTTTTTTAGTCTTTCCTTTAGATAAGGTTGTGTATGTGTAAAGTAGAAAGGTTGATGCTAATGTTAGGTGTTTTAACTTTTACGAGTTGTGTCAATTCTTTGGTTTCAACAAGCAAAACTTCTGAAATTTAGATATGCACATGTTCACTATAGGTAACCTATTTTACAAACATTAGCCCTAACATAAACTACAAAATAGGTAAAAGGACATGCTAGTATTGTGTTACTAGTCATTCTTTCAACAGTTTGAGCTGTTGGAGTATTGGATGCTACATTAATCTTTCTAGTTCTAATTATGCTTGAGACATATGATTCTACTACTACTGATAATATTAGTTGTAATTGACTTCCTCTTCCGAACTATGTCGCTTCTAGATTGATTGAAGCCAAGGATGTTGTTTTCGAATGTGGTCCTAATTGCGGATGTGAACCAGGTTGCATCAATCGCATATCCCAACGAAAGATAAAATATCAACTTGAGGTTTTACTAAATCCACAATCATTTTTAAATCAGTATTATTCTAGAAAATGCTTTTATTTTGTTTTCTTATTGCCTTCCTTTAATGTGAACGTGGTTTTTCGTACACTGATAGTGGGGGTTGTCAAGACCGAGATTTTATCCCTTCGGTGCACCCGTTTGCGAATACATTGGAAAGCTTGAGTACAAGTGAGGTGGATAAAGTTTCCAAGAATGAATATATATTTGAAATTGATTGCGAGCACACAATCAAAGGGATCGGAGGAAGGGAGGTCAGTATAGATTAAATGCAATATTTATTGTTTTCTGGTTTAGATGTTTGCCAACATTTATTTGTTACGTATCTGATGTTACAAATTAATCGGATCCTTTATTTTTTATAAAATTTCAGAGGAGGGTAGGAGACGCATCTGGATCAGAAGTAGATCGAATTGGAATATGTTGCGGCAGATGAAAGAGATCCTGATTTTTGCATAGATCTTTGGGAGCATTGGTAATGTTGCGAGGTTTATTAACCACAGCTGTGACCCGAACCTATTTTCTGGCTGCATCTGAAAACATACACCCAAAGCAGGTGAATCTTTATTCTTTCAATGTTGATATTTGTTTGCAAACGTTTTAAGGTTTGGACTGCTGTTAACATGAGAAAATTTGATCGTCTACGATGGCACGAGGGTTGGTGTGCTTTGTGGTGCCATGGTGTTGGCTCACAACTATTCCTGTTGTATACTTTTGTTCGAGTTTGTTACAATGTAACCGTTTCTTTACTAGTGTCATATTGGATTGGTTAATTAATGGGTCATAACGGGTAGTTTTGTACAGGCCAAAGTAGGTTTGACCTGTTGGGGATAAACCAGGTTTCTAATTGACTAAGGTTTGATATCATCGAAATTTTTGAATATAAACACAAAGTTCTTGATCCTGGTATGAAATTTTTGACATATTGTTGATGTTTACACGACTTTTGTTAATACAATTTTTACCTTATATTGTTCATTACTTCTTATAGGTAACCATCTTTAACTCATTGTTGTTCTTTTAATGACAGTTGATTGATATAGTCGAAGCCTTCATGGCGAAAGGCGGAAGTTGGATGGGATTGCAACATCGATGCATCTATCATTTCTCATAGTTAAACAGGGGATACACATCGTAACAAGATATACAACAATTATCGTTCGAATTATGTTCTTGATTCGGGTATAGTTAAATGGTGTTGTATTTTTTGAAGCCATTTGGCTTCGTATTGTAAGAAGATTATTTTGTATTGGAATATTAGTGTATTTTATCGATTGAACATAAATTTCTATTAAATATGGGTTTTAATATATATATATATATATATATATATATATATATATATATATATATATATAAAGGGAATATATTAGTTATAATTTATTGTAGCTAATTTGCTACAATTTTGTGCTTTATAATGTGGGTCCCTGATTCTTTTTGTGGGTTCTGATTCTTTTCTGTGGGTCCCTGATTCATTGCTAGTGTATTTTTTATGAAGGATTGTAGCTAATTGGCTACAAAAATTGTAGCTAAGCTATCCCCATATATATATATATATATATATATATATAGAGTATGGTTATTGTAAAAAGTGACTAATGGTAAAAAGTATAGGAAGGAATTATAGCCATAGGATTATGAGATTAAATTGGTGTATTAATGATATTAAATTGAGGTATTAATGATACATTTGACACATAACCTTATATGTTGACACACTTGAACAAAACTTATTGTAATTGACACATAATTGATGTATTATTGACACACAAACAATTTTTTTAGCTAAATATGTTGACGCACTTGCACATAATTTCTTCTAATTGACACACAATTGTCACATTTTTAATACGATATTATTGACACATACACTTTTTATCCTTTTTATCTTAAAAACTTTTTATTTGATCCAAAGCCTATATATATATATATATATATATATATATATATATATATATATATATATATATATATATATATATTAATTCTAAAAATTGACTTAATAGATCGGTTCTTAGGTATGAACTGATCTTTTTATTGAATTAGTTAGATCAGTTGTCAACCGATCTATATATGTATTGCTCATAAAGATCACCCTTAGATAGAGTGGTTGGTTACCGATCTATATGAGGCTTTTTAACCGATCTAATTAGCTTTTTTTGTAGTAGTGAAGTCAATGAACCTTAACCCTTTCAAAAAATTTGTGTAATACTTTATTGCTTCTCCATATGTGTCTCCCAATTATTATGACGCTGCTTTGCATCCTCACTTCACCTTGTACCTTGCCGTGGTGCTAAATTTCTATGCTTCTACTCAGTTTTGTGTATATATTTTGTAAGATGTCAATTGTTGACGGATAGATTGATGGATTTTCATGCACTTGATACATGTGTAAAACATCAAACATACCAATCAAGAAATAAATGATATGAATGCACAAGTAAAAAGATCAAAGAAATTGAATGTCGCTTACAAGACACATATGTGCTTATGCTATTGATAATGTCCATGTAGGATCGTATATTTTATGTTGTTTAGATGATTCGGGTGGTCTAGGATTATGATTATACAAGTGAGCCATTTTTGAGAGAGGAAGAGAGTAGAGAGGGTGTTCTAGAGAGAGAAACAAAAACAAATGCAAGGTTAGATTAATAAGAAGCACCACCCCTTCCAAGGATGGAAGGGCCTTTTATAGTTACAACTAATACGGCCCCCCGTCGGGTTGTGGATCAGGCATACAGTGGGTAAAGACCCGTCCTTCCTCCACGGTGTTACTCTAAACTAATAACTAAACTATTAAACACATAAATAACGATATGTCTACGAGCTAACTTGTGCTAGACTATAGTTGGGGTGACCGACACTTCACTATGGATTTTCTAAATCCTAACAATCTCCCCCTAAGGGAGGTCACCCCATGATTTATATTTCGAATCCTAGCATTCTATTTGATCTTCAGTCTTGAGCTCGTAGACTACAATTCTTTACTTCCGCAATCTTTGTGCCTAAGCAGTGACTCTTCATAGTCTGATTATTATGTACTTTCAGTGGAGGCCTTTGAACTGATCCACATCTTTGATGATCTTCGAGCTTTCATTGAGATCATCAGCTACAGTAAATCTCTGGATCATCCTTTTGTTGTGTTGCCTTCATGTGATATTGTGACTTTCGGACCGACATGCTTACACTTTCTGGATCATGACATCTTTTCATAAGAGTAGCGGAAGCTTTACTGGTTCATGATATTTGTAGCTATCAGAGCCAGGTTATGTAGATATGCACTTGTCATGATTTCTGTAATTAAGTGTGGATCTTTGTGAGCATGCGGCTATGAATTGACTTCTCAATTCTGATCAGCTGCAACCGTCCAAATGTACCTGCAAACAACAATTAGCAATAAAACACATGAAAGTGTCTTTGATCACTTTCGTTGAATTGAGGTACACGGCCCACGGTTCCCCGTTGATCAATACAAGTACTTCCTGTGATCGGGTATAATTCCGAAGAATCTCCTTGACAAGGTTTCGCAGATGTTCTAGCTGTTCTCAAACCGGAACGTCTCAAAGAAGACAACACGGAGTGAGTGAACCAGCAAATTGAGATTTACTGATTGATTCAAAATGATTTGAAAACAGTCGTGTATTGCTTAATAAAGGGTTTTACAATACAACGAAGGTTTTATGGAAAATCAATTATCAATCTTAAATACCCTTTTAGTTTTGAAAACATAATACACAGTCGACGTGCTAAGAAAAAGAATTTTTGAGCACAACGACCGGTTTTTCAAAGGTATCCGTCAATCCATTTTCTAGGACCAGGATTGATTCAATAATGAATCGCCCCATTGATAAAGTCCAGATGTCACAAACAAGTCTTGGCAATACCACAAGGATAATGCGTAGGACTCTCAAAATATATTCTCACATTCCACATTGTGTGAAACTGTGAGTCTTCATTGATTGTGTCCTAATGAGATTTATTGATGATCTCTTGGCTCTAGACTCAATTGCGCACTTTGTTTTCCTATGCCGGAGACTAGGGAGAGGGTCTCCTTCTTCAATATCAAAAATCTCTAAGAGAAAATCGATAGATTATGTAGGTTCCCCGTAAGAATGAAACAAGTCCTTTTAAGAGGAACTTGAGTAGTTTGGGAAGTTAGGTGCAGTGCGTCACTGGGTCCATGACGTCTTGTCTTCAATACCGGCGTTACCTTAGTAGACACCAGTAGCATATGTATTGAACCCGGTTTCTGCCATAAGGTTGAATTAATGGAGGGCTATTTCTTTTCACCCTTTTCACATTTCATTTCTTTTTCATTCTTCAACCCCTTTAGTGCTTACTGATACTTCATAGCTAGAACCTTGTTGGGTTTATTCCAGTACTAGCTCTGTCTCAGTCCGCACTCTTCCCATATTCTCATTTTTCTCCTTTTTTCAATATACCTAAGGACTCTACACTATCTAGTGGATTGTCCCTGGGTAGATCCATCCGGTTCTGGCGGATCGTGGGAACTAATACCTAACCTCACCATCCTTATAACTCCATGCATAAAGTAAAATGGTCGGTCTTTTAGTACAGTTCTTTCCTTCTTGAAACCAATTGAAAAATCATTTGGAAAAACAATCAAGGTACTTGTGATACGGGATCAAAGCATTTTGTACCTTAATAGTTTTGATCATTTAGAAATGCTCCCCCTCAATATGTGCATATGATTTTGAAATTGTTTGGCACATGGAGGCAAGAGTTCTTAGAAATAATTTCTTGATCACAATTTTCATAGAAAAAGCCATTTGATTTTCTTGGTAAATTCTCCCCCTCAAAATGTGCGTTGGTTGTTTGAAATCATTTAACACATAGAGGCAGGAGTTCTTTGAAGTACTTTCACGATCACACATGCCATAGAGAAAACCATTTAAAAACTCAATCAAGGTACTTTATGTTACAACATAAAAGCTTTTGTACCTCGATAGTATATTTTCTTTTGAAATGCTCCCCCTCAATATGTGCTTCGAGATTCGAAAGCGTTTAGCACATATGGGAGAGCAGTGCACATTTGAATCAAACGATCATCTTTTATCACATTTCATAATTAAATCACAAATTCTCCCCCGATCAAAAATATCAAACCCTTTGAGATTTTGGATCCCAAGTGATTTAATTAGGTTTATAAAACATGAGAGAACTTGTGGCCTGGTTTAAATACTCATCTGGTTTTTGGATAAATGCTCCTCCTCAATCATGTGCATCATGTATATGAAATTGTTTGGCACATGGAGGCAGGAGTGCCTTTAAAGGACTAAAACAGATTTGAGATTTAAATCACGATCTCTCCCCCGATCAAAAATTTCAAACCAATTGAGATTTGTGATCCCAGTTGATTTAAATAATTTAGAAAATTTTAGGGGAAAGACGTGGCCTGATTTAATTTTGAAAAATGACTGATAGATGACCAATTATAGACATTAAAGATTGTTATTGTCAGGTATGATAGTTTTTAAGAGATCTTTTAAGTAAAACAAAACAATTTCACAATCAAACAAGAACAGGAAAAAAAAATATTTTGAAAGATCTTTGAGTTTTAAAGAAAATCATACCATGACATAACATTAAATCTTTAGATCACCACATATTTTGTACAAACGGACTTTTATGAAGAAATATCGTTTGAAAATATTTAATTTGAAATCACTCTCCCCCTCAATCGATGACCGTAGTCGTTGATTGAGTGACTTAAGTTTTGATAAAATGAAGTCCAATTGATTTCCAAAATTTAGTTCAATTTATTTTCAAAACAATATTTTTCCATTTTCAAAACAATGTTTTCAAAATTGTTTAAAAATGGTATCATGCACAAAGATACGTTAGGTGGTTGAGAAGCTTCTGTTGTTGCTATAAGGCTGAAAGAAAACCATCAGCTGATGCAGTGAGACCTCTGAAGTTGCATCTGCCGTGCCAACTATCCATGGATAGATCTAATTAAGCTCTGTTTCTTCTTTTGTCGACCCAAGAAATAGTTACCCTTTCCTTTCGGCATCCAATCATCTTTATTTGTGGGATCCGGATCAGGAACATTCTTTTAAACCATCTATCTGCATACGTTAGTGGACATACAAACAGATATATGGTGGTCGACATCACCCAAACAACAATCGACTAATAAAAGTCAATCCAACGTGTCAATCAGATCAAATAAGGCATGGGAATAATGTGTTCATAAAACTATAATCATCTAATCCTAACAATCATATCCTAGGCACCTAGTCCTTCAACGTAGGTTAACATCTTTTCTCAGTTAAGCATATAGGATAATTATATAAGCTCGTTAGATGATATAGATTTAAAAATATTCTCCCCCTCAATCAATGACTTATTTTCTGAAAACTTTAAAAGCGCAGAAGTCATTGATTGAGTTTTTAATTTTTTACGAAAAACTTTGAATCTGATTGATTTTCAAGCAACTCATTTACCACCATTTTTGAAAACAACAAATATTTTTCAGAAGAATTTATAGAAGGAAAAACATTTGTGTAGGAACAGCAGTCCTTCGACATACTTTCCTCAATTTGTTTTTAGGATAAGTGCACGAAATTTATGAAAATTGTTTTAGCGCAACACTTTCCTTCTTTGAGGAGCGGGTTGCTATCTGAAATAATAGCAAACCATTGTTTTAAGCACGGATTACAGTCTGAAGTAACTGCAATCCATAGTTTGTGACATGTTTTGAAAAGAAATATTTACACCTTCTGCTCGAACTTCATCTATGGTCCCGTGCCATTGTTGAATGACATTTCTAAGACCGTAGATGTTATCGATACCAGAAGACATGTCTTGAGAAAACATATTTTTGGTCTTTTTCAAATTTTTCTGATTTTTATGGGTTTTTGTTGATTTTATATTTTTCTATTTTGTTTTTGTTGGTTTTATATTTTTTTATTTTGTTTTTAATAAATATGTACAAAGATAGAGATGATGATATAGTTTAAGAGGATGATGATATGAGTACCGAGATAAGGATATCGAGCAGCACGTCGTAGAAGATAGAATTCGTCATCTCTTCAACATCCACCACCAAAGCTTCTGAGGCTCCAGAATAGAAGATAGAACATGAGCCTTTGATAAAGAGAGACTTTGGCAGCTTCCCCCCAAACCGAAAATCCATTAGATGAGCAAATTCGAAGCTCTATTTCAAGATTGCCTTAGCCAGGTGCACAGAGAAGCATACCATTATCATAAATCCTGCTGCTCCTTTTAAGAACGATAATCGAGATTCTCCGATCGGGGTTATATCATCAAAATAGATCAGCTACGTATCATCCCACGCTTGAATGAATCTTCTCATATTTCTTTTCAAGCGTCAGGCGATCCATACCAAAAAGGTGTCAAGAGAATAATTCCCCAAGTAGTTGAATTGATGCTGTCAGTCTCTTTGTATAATGCTCAAGAACTCTCCCGAATACACATCGTGAGGGGAATGAAAACACCTCCCCAATGTTCACATTTTTCTTCCCTGATGATCGCGTATGAAGCTCAAGAATCCGAAGTACACACATTCCCACCGAAAGACTAACTGATAACACCTCCCTCATGTTATACATTTATCTCCCCTGAATATGTCATACTTGTGTACCTCTTTTAACATCAGAAACTAACTCTTCCATCTCTTCCCCTACATAGTTGGAATAAGAACACTAAACGCCATGAGTCAAACCTTAAGTTTCTCTGCGGTAATGACATTTGTCTTCCCGGGATTTCTTCAATCACTTAGAAGTATTAAGTTCATCAAGTTTACTCGCGTTTAGATGCTTGTCTCCTTCCCCCTTGCTGGTTTTGACACTTCAGAATCAGCAACATAATATAAGTCCAAATACTTGAAATCTTTTGAGAAGATCGCTTGAAGACTTGTGAGAATCAACTTGCTGAAGTAGAATGTGAGCAAGTCTAATTGGGGATTGAATCTGACATTTCACTCTCCCCCAATTAGTGCTCTCCCCTAAACTGACAATATGTATGATAAATGCTTGGATTAAGAAGAAGTCTTTAGATCGTTAAATGCAACTCGTCTTTAGTCTTCTAACATGCAGCAGAAAATGTAAAACAGACTGAAGACTCGACCTTCTTCAAGATTGTCCAGTTGGGGAATAGATAGTTAACATCTTCATCTCACCAAAAATGCATCCAAATTAACTTACATCTTGCAAGTCCCCTTAACTAAAATCTCTCCAATCAAACAAGAACAGAAAGATGTTCATCAAGGAAATTAGCAATCAGCCCGCAACGAACACACTAAATGGTAACACCAAACTACCAATCACATCAAACAAGAACAAAGAGATTGTTCGGAATCATCATGTTGATGTGTACGCGAAGCATCAACCGGAAGCACTTTGTCGATAAATTCATCGGTCCGTGAGAAGATGTCAACCAACGACTCTTAGAAGAAACATCATGTGAAGATGACCCGATAAGAAGAAGCTCGGTTCTTACATGAGTTTGGAGCCGTTTGACCATATATTCTCAGATAAAACTCAACATGTAGCAGATTCACACTTCTTCCCTCCCTCAAGAATTGCATACGGAGATGCCATTCTTGATTAAACAAGTGATTATCATCTAAATGTATTCTATTCATACTTCTCCCCCGCAAAGGTAGCATATGATGTCGCCATCGTCATTATAATTGAGCAAATGGAATAAGAAAACAATCAACAATAGTCCGGTTTACTTGATAATTGAAAGCGCATGGAGAAAGCATGAAGCATGTTGACGAGAATGGTCATTAATAAGAAGATTTCTCTTCTTCAGAAGATAAAGCGCACTGAAACGTACACTTTTATTTTCTTTAGAGTACGAGGCTTGAACTGTTGTGTTCAAACGTCATAATCTCTCTCTTTTCAACTACTCTTGGCAAACTTGTAATCAACCCCATTATCATTCAGTAGGCTCTTTGTCGTGACTGACTAATGGAGAAAACCCAATATGATGAATTTGATCCTGAAGTAAGCTAACCCGAACTCGTGACTTAAACTTGCACATATGTAACAAAGAGCGATGCCGATTTCCATTAGAATCGCTAAGTACACTCTAAGTACTCTATACTCTTCAACCAACCAACCATCAAGTATAAGACGTACATCACCTCTTGACAATCCACAATTGAATGTGACACTGAGCACTACAACGTAATGATGAGTGTCTAAATACTCATCATTTTTATACTGTTAAAATGCCAAAAACGTCTGAAAACACTCAGAAATGCTTCAAAATGATAAAAATATCACAAACAAGTGTTTTATATGTTTTAAATGCAAAAACATCATAATCTGGTGAAAAACGTATCAAGTTTGCATAATTGGCAGTTTTAGTCCCCCAAGTTTCAAAATTTGTCAAAATTAGTCCCTGGTAATTCAAAAACTTGTAAAATGTCATTTAAGGTCCATGAGATTCAAAAGTTGTCAAAACAAACCCTTTAAAGTTTAAAATCACAAATTGACAACTTTAGTCCTTTAACTTTGAAAATTGTCAAAAATAGTCCTTGGTTAATTTAAAAAGTGAAAATTATCAAATTTTAACCCTGTACTATTTATAAATGACAAAATTGGTCCTTATGATAAACTTTTGGAAAATTACAAGTTAGGCCCTTAAAGTTTCAAAGTTGACAATTTTAGTCCTTGGACTTATAAAAATGGAATTTTATGAAACATTTGTCCTTGTACTATTAATGAATGACAAGTTAGGCCCTTGTATTAACTTTGGGAATGTTACATGTTCAGTCCTCACTTTTCACCAAATTACAATATTGGTCCTTGTGCTTAAATCCAAACCAAACGGACCTTTGATATTAACAAGTCCAAATCCAGTCCTAAACCCGGCTAGCCCAACACCCAAGCCCAATATTTAAAACAGATAACCCCGCGCCCACTGTTCATCCTCAACCTCAACACCTGTTTCCAGCCACACCTCGACACCTGCTACCACCACCTCACTATATCCTCTCCACCTCACCACCACTTGTATACCAACCCCCCTCCACCTCCACAACCTCCCAAAGTGCATTAATTGCACTGGCCCAAGCAACCTTTAGGACTTTTTGGCGCCAAAAGCAATTTTGATGGCTGAGATGAGTTTCAGTGATCCAATGACCAAGATTATTGATGGGATTTGACTGACAACTCAAGTGGAACTCAGAACACTATAAAAGAGAGAAGAAGGAGAAGGATACAACTACTCTTGGGCTAGCCAATTGTCGTAGTGTAATTTAAATTTACAATCTTTCTTAAATTAATGTCATATCTTAGTTAAATGTTGTATTCTACTTTAAAATAGTGTAATGAAACAATCTTTACAGTTTTATCTCAAGTTATCTTTAAGTTTCATGTTTTCTCAAATTCATACCAATTTAAAATTCATGTCTTTTACTTTATGTTGATTAAAGTTGATTATTGGACTGCCTAGGCTCATGTAAGCTCCTGAAAAAGCTAACTAAGCTTTTAGAAACTTTAATTCAGCTTCAATCTTTAAATATCAAAAATAGCTAAAAAAATCTAGAAAATAGAAAATTAAATAAAAAAGTGTGTGTTCTAATGATGAAGCTTGGAGCATGGATGATAATTTGGATGCCCATGGTTATTAGTACCTCTGGTGAGGTTTAGGTTATGGTTTGGTTCATTGGTATCCTTGTTCTCAGTTTCTCTCAATTGTAAGCTTTATTTTCCAATTTTGCAATTTACTATTGTTGTTGTTGTTTTGCTTTGATTTCTTGTTTCTGAGTTTATTTTATGTTTCTTAGTTAATATTTAATGTAATCTTTGGTACTTATGATTTGAATTTGAAAATTACTTTGAAAACCAAATTGACTATCAATATGTCCATTTTTGATAATCATAGGTATAGACTTTTGTGACTATTTGTTTATGCTAAAAAAGATCCATTTTGACACTTTGGATTCTCTGGATTGTAAAGATTGGGTTTACGGTTATTTGCTTTGAAAAGTTCAATTTATGTTCATTTAAGGGTTGTTTGGATGTGATGACTGATCTGAGTTATAGGCTATGAAGGGTGTTGTTCTTGTTTTATGTAAACTCAACATGATCTAAGTAACTCACTGATAGTTTCAGTTAAGTGGTATAGCATGATAAAGGTCAAAATTGACACTTTGATCCTCTATTATGAGTATTGTGAGACTGTCATGTCTAATAACCTTGCATACCTGTTTACAAGTTGTTAATCTTTCATAATTTCATGTCATTTATGTTTAATATTCCATATTTAGTCAGTAGGATTAGTTATAATTTCATATTAGTCAAAGTTTGATGTTCTTGTAAAAGTCAAATTTTCATATAGTCGTTTTTGAATAAAATGTATAATTTTGTGTAGGACTCAGTGTTAAGTTTTAGTTTTAATCCTTTTGGGATGTTAAAATATAGCTGCTTAAATAAAATATAAAAATATTAGTTTACATATACTCAGCTTGTTAAGTGCTTATTTCCTAGCTTATTTTAAGTCATTTTCTGTAGTCATGCCCTGTGCACAGGTTTAGGTATCAAGTTGGTAAGCTTGCATAAGCTTTATTACTTGACCCTAGCTTGTGCATTTGGCTTCTTTGTGTAGCCTGTGTGGCCTTTTTGTTATATGTCTGTTTACTTTTCAGTTTTTAGCTTATTTAGATAGCTTAAATCATCCACCTTTTTGTTACCAATCAACTCACTTCACTGAAGCAAACAGTGAAGTGAGCTGATATTCCAAAGCTCTTAACAAGCTCCTTAGTAGACTTAAGCCTGTGATTCTTGGCTTTGTGAGAAGCTAAGCTGTCCAACTCAAGGTCTCAGGAAGAGTTGAGCTTGTTGAAGCTTATTTGATAGGTAATTTAGAAACTTGTGTTTGCCCACTCTCAACATACCTCTGAGCAATTCAGTGGTATTACCCCATTTCCACAAGCTTCTCAGAAGCTCTTGTTAGGTCATAAGCTTGTGAAGCTTGGTTTTTCATGAAGCCTAGCAACCCAAGTATGAGATCCAGAGCTTAATTTTTAGCTTGTAGCTCATTAAGTAGGGCTGCAACATACTTTTTATTTGTCCCATTTCCTGTGCACTTAGCTTATACCATCACACTCAGGAAATGGGAGACTTTTCATAAGCTTCCTACAAGCTCACTAGTGGACCCCACTAGGTGAGCTTGGGCTTTTTGGAAAGCCAACCAGCATGCCTTGCTATTACAATTTTCACTTTGGCTTTTTGAGCTTGTTTCATCAGCTTAAATTGCCCATATTATTAGTTGCAGGGGGTGTTTGGGACTGCATGTCCCTGGAACAGCTTATTTGCTTATATGAGCTTATTGGCTTATTTCCAGTGCACATGCTTGTATAATCTCACTTATTATACTTGTACATATATATATATACTTTTGTTTCACCCCTTTATAGCTTTTTCAAGCTAATTATGAGCTTATGACTTCACTGTGAGCCCCAAAAGCTCAACTGAATAAGTCATAAGCCCATAATTTGCTTATTTCTTAGTTTTAAACTTTCATTTTTGATAAATTTATATATTATCTGTGTATATACTAGTCCTATAAACAGAAAAGCCCAAAACAAGCTTTAAGTACAAGTGCTAGCTTCTATGTGGAAGCTTATGGCTTATTTAGCCAACTGTTGTGGAAATAAGCTCCCACAGAGCTTATTTCCAAGTTTTGAAAAAGTTGTCTTTATTAAAGTTCCATATTTTAGCTTAATAAGTAGTTTTGTAAAAAGAAAATCAAAAAAATAAAATGTTTGGCAAAAAGGGGGTAGGCAGGCTCGAACCTGAGACCTCCCCCTTATGAGAGTGATAGTGTGTACCTGGATACCATGCGCCCTTGGGTCTTGTCTTGGTTAAACCTTGCACAATCTATTACTTAACCTTCCTTGTCCAAATAAGCTTATACGAGCTTATTCCCTTATTTCTAGCTTATTCTTAGTAGCTTTTTCAGTTTTTGTATTTTTTATAAAAGTGTATTAGTATTAAGTATTTTCTGTAAAAGTTTTAGATTTTTCCAAATAGTTTTAGTATTTTTTATCATTTAATTAGTGTTTTATAGTAATTAATTCATAATAAAAAATATAAAAGTCAAAAAAATATAAATCTTTTTTCTAAAATTTTCTTTTGTCAAATATTATGTAAAAAAATTAGTTTTACACTCGTAGGCCTTTTATTTCATAAATTTTACGTTTTGTCTTGTGCTCCAGCGTCATTTTTGTAAATAACGCTCGTTTCCGTTTTAAGTAACGTTTTTAGACATTTTAAGTTTACGTTTAAGTTAAAATAGTTTATTTAAGTTATTTTGTTTTATAAAATAAACGTTCATCGATCTGTAAAAAATAGTGATAGCGTTTATTTAATAGTTTTTATCTTTTATTTTCTTTAATTTGCATTTAAGTCGCTAAGACATGCAAATCCCTACTGTAATTATAATCGTTTTATATGTTTACGTTTAATCTAAGTTAAACGTACGTTTGTATATCTTTTATTATTTTTAGGTTTCTGATTGTACGTTTCTTAATTGAACTAGCTGTGACAGAGCTATTACTATTCACATTCAGTGTTAGTCAATCAGATTCCTGTTTTCCTATACTAATATTATTTTCGACAATTCACAAGTCATTATACCAGAATATCACGCCTCACCAGGACATAAACGATCCAAGGATATTTTAATCCTTGGTAAACTTGCATTCTCTCCCGGGTTGTCGCCCTTTTATCATCTGTTACGGTTGACCGTTCACAAGCGGTTGATTAGAGTGACGGAGAAATAAAAGATGGGTAGTCCGGGAGGAATCAAATTTTGGCGCCGTTGCCGGGGATCGAACCCGGGTCATCCGCGTGACAGGCGGATATACTTACCACTATACTACAACCCAAAAATATTTTTCGTTTCTGTTTATATTATATCAAAAACCCAAAAATATTTTTTCCTTTCTTTTTATAAGTCAAAAATCAAAAAGATTCTTCTAGCCTTTTCTGAGTTTCTTTCTAAGATTCTTAGACTCATCTTAGTGATGATTATTCATAATTACGTGAGTGGCAATCCCACTCCAATTTCTCACCAAATCCCTGGTGGCAATCCCTCACTTCTATGAACCAATTTAATTCGGGGTCGAGTCAAGCTAGCGACTCGGTAATCAAAAATAGTAGCTTAACATGGGTTTTCACCCGTGTGTACCACCCTAGTGTGGGGGAGATGCCCTACATGTTGTATATAGATCTAAAAAACTTTGAAAATTGTATATATTAAAAAGAGAATAATTGTTATGTTTCTACACTTAGCTAGTAAATATTATCTTTTTACGTTCTAAGTTTCGGCATAACAGCCGGTACTTTGAATATTGAGGACAATATTCATTTCTAAGTGTGGGGGGGAAATTCTGGCGAATTTTGATCATAAATGTACCCTTTTAGTCCCTTTTTCCCCAAAATGGCCAAATTTTAAAATTTTTTATTTAGTGGAAGTACTATGTACTAAACACAACAAATGGTAATCAGTCCGCCATGTCTAACCCACATAAGGATTGGCTAATCCAGGAGCAAACGGCTCTTGGTAAAGATATCTCAAATCCGTTTATGGCTTGCAATTTGCCTAAAATTGTATGGTATTCGACTCACCATATCCTTAAAAGTGAAGAGTTGGCTAGCCCGCAAGTTTATGGCTTGTGGTAAAGGCAGTGGAAAACCATAATTGGTAATTAACTCACCAAAGATAATATTTATAATTTATCTAAGAGTTGGCTAGTCCAGAAGCAAACGACTTCTGGTAAAGACAAATCAAATCCGTTCACAGCTTATGATTTGCTCAAAATCATTTGGGTTATCATTGTACCAAGATTCTTACTTGAATCAAAACAATTGGCTACTCCAGAAGTAATCGCTTTTGGTAAAGAGATGAAATTCATTAACTTTTCATAAATCATTGCTAGGGACTAGCAATATCTTAGTGTGGGGGATTGATGAGTGTCTAAATACTCATCATTTTTATACTGTTAGAATGCCAAAAACATCTGAAAACACTCAGAAATGCTTCAAAATGATAAAAATATCACAAACAAGTGTTTTATATGTTTTAAATGCAAAAACATCAAAATCTGGTGAAAAACGTATCAAGTTTGCATAATTGGCAGTTTTAGTCCCCAAGTTTCAAAAATTGTCAAAACTAGTCCCTAGTAATTCAAAAACTTGTAAAATGTCATTTAAGGTCCATGAGATTCAAAAGTTGTCAAAACAAACCCTTTAAAGTTTAAAATCACAAATTGACAACTTTAGTCCTTTAACTTTGAAAATTGTCAAAAATAGTCCTTGGTTAATTTAAAAAGTGAAAATTATCAAATTTTAACCCTGTACTATTTATAAATGACAAAATTGGTCCTTATGATAAACTTTTGGAAAATTACAAGTTAGGCCCTTAAAGTTTCAAAGTTGACAATTTTAGTCCTTGGACTTATAAAAAAATGGAATTTTATGAAACATTTGTCCTTGTACTATTAATGAATGGCAAGTTAGGCCCTTGTATTAACTTTGGGAATGTTACATGTTCAGTCCTCACTTTTCACCAAATTACAATATTGGTCCTTGTGCTTAAATCCAAACCAAACGGACCTTTGATATTAACAAGTCCAAATCCAGTCCTAAACCCGGCTAGCCCAACACCCAAGCCCAATATTTAAAACAGATAACCCCGCGCCCACTGTTCATCCTCAACCTCAACACCTGTTTCCAGCCACACCTCGACACCTGCTACCACCACCTCACTATATCCTCTCCACCTCACCACCACTTGTATACCAACCCCCCTCCACCTCCACAACCTCCCAAAGTGCATTAATTGCACTGAAACTGCCCCAAGCAACCTTTAGGACTTTTTGGCGCCAAAAGCAATTTTGATGGCTGAGATGAGTTGCAGTGATCCAATGACCAAGATTATTGATGGGATTTGACTGACAACTCAAGTGGAACTCAGAACACTATAAAAGAGAGAAGAAGGAGAAGGATACAACTACTCTTGGGCTAGCAAATTGTCGTACTGTAATTTAAATTTACAATCTTTCTTAAATTAATGTCATATCTTAGTTAAATGTTGTATTCTACTTTAAAATAGTGTAATGAAACAATCTTTACAGTTTTATCTCAAGTTATCTTTAAGTTTCATGTTTTCTCAAATTCATACCAATTTAAAATTCATGTCTTTTACTTTATGTTGATTAAAGTTGATTATTGGACTGCCTAGGCTCATGTAAGCTCCTGAAAAAGCTAACTAAGCTTTTAGAAACTTTAATTCAGCTTCAATCTTTAAATATCAAAAATAGCTAAAAAAATCTAGAAAATAGAAAATTAAATAAAAAAGTGTGTGTTCTAATGATGAAGCTTGGAGCATGGATGATAATTTGGATGCCCATGGTTATTAGTACCTCTGGTGAGGTTTAGGTTATGGTTTGGTTCATTGGTATCCTTGTTCTCAGTTTCTCTCAATTGTAAGCTTTATTTTCCAATTTTGCAATTTACTATTGTTGTTGTTGTTTTGCTTTGATTTCTTGTTTCTGAGTTTATTTTATGTTTCTTAGTTAATATTTAATGTAATCTTTGGTACTTATGATTTGAATTTGAAAATTACTTTGAAAACCAAATTGACTATCAATATGTCCATTTTTGATAATCATAGGTATAGACTTTTGTGACTATTTGTTTATGCTAAAAAAGATCCATTTTGACACTTTGGATTCTCTGGATTGTAAAGATTGGGTTTACACAGTTATTTGCTTTGAAAAGTTCAATTTATGTTCATTTAAGGGTTGTTTGGATGTGATGACTGATCTGAGTTATAGGCTATGAAGGGTGTTGTTCTTGTTTTATGTAAACTCAACATGATCTAAGTAACTCACTGATAGTTTCAGTTAAGTGGTATAGCATGATAAAGGTCAAAATTGACACTTTGATCCTCTATTATGAGTATTGTGAGACTGTCATGTCTAATAACCTTGCATACCTGTTTACAAGTTGTTAATCTTTCATAATTTCATGTCATTTATGTTTAATATTCCATATTTAGTCAGTAGGATTAGTTATAAGTTCATTTTAGTCAAACTTTATGTTCTTGTAAAAAGTCAAATTTTCATATAGTCGTTTTTGAATAAAATGTATAATTTTGTGTAGGACTCAGTGTTAAGTTTTAGTTTTAATCCTTTTGGGATGTTAAAATATAGCTGCTTAAATAAAATATAAAAATATTAGTTTACATATACTCAGCTTGTTAAGTGCTTATTTCCTAGCTTATTTTAAGTCATTTTCTGTAGTCATGCCCTGCACCACAGGTTTAGGTATCAAGTTGGTAAGCTTGCATAAGCTTTATTACTTGACCCTAGCTTGTGCATTTGGCTTCTTTGTGTAGCCTGTGTGGCCTTTTTGTTATATGTCTGTTTACTTTTCAGTTTTTAGCTTATTTAGATAGCTTAAATCATCCACCTTTTTGTTACCAATCAACTCACTTCACTGAAGCAAACAGTGAAGTGAGCTGATATTCCAAAGCTCTTAACAAGCTCCTTAGTAGACTTAAGCCTGTGATTCTTGGCTTTGTGAGAAGCTAAGCTGTCCAACTCAAGGTCTCAGGAAGAGTTGAGCTTGTTGAAGCTTATTTGATAGGTAATTTAGAAACTTGTGTTTGCCCACTCTCAACATACCTCTGAGCAATTCAGTGGTATTACCCCATTTCCACAAGCTTCTCAGAAGCTCTTGTTAGGTCATAAGCTTGTGAAGCTTGGTTTTTCATGAAGCCTAGCAACCCAAGTATGAGATCCAGAGCTTAATTTTTAGCTTGTAGCTCATTAAGTAGGGCTGCAACATACTTTTTATTTGTCCCATTTCCTGTGCACTTAGCTTATACCATCACACTCAGGAAATGGGAGACTTTTCATAAGCTTCCTACAAGCTCACTAGTGGACCCCACTAGGTGAGCTTGGGCTTTTTGGAAAGCCAACCAGCATGCCTTGCTATTACAATTTTCACTTTGGCTTTTTGAGCTTATTTCATCAGCTTAAATTGCCCATATTATTAGTTGCAGGGGGTGTTTGGGACTGCATGTCCCTGGAACAGCTTATTTGCTTATATGAGCTTATTGGCTTATTTCCAGTGCACATGCTTGTATAATCTCACTTATTATACTTGTACATATATATATATACTTTTGTTTCACCCCTTTATAGCTTTTTCAAGCTAATTATGAGCTTATGACTTCACTGTGAGCCCCAAAAGCTCAACTGAATAAGTCATAAGCCCATAATTTGCTTATTTCTTAGTTTTAAACTTTCATTTTTGATAAATTTATATATTATCTGTGTATATACTAGTCCTATAAACAGAAAAGCCCAAAACAAGCTTTAAGTACAAGTGCTAGCTTCTATGTGGAAGCTTATGGCTTATTTAGCCAACTGTTGTGGAAATAAGCTCCCACAGAGCTTATTTCCAAGTTTTGAAAAAGTTGTCTTTATTAAAGTTCCATATTTTAGCTTAATAAGTAGTTTTGTAAAAAGAAAATCAAAAAAATAAAATGTTTGGCAAAAAGGGGGTAGGCAGGCTCGAACCTGAGACCTCCCCCTTATGAGAGTGATAGTGTGTACCTGGATACCATGCGCCCTTGGGTCTTGTCTTGGTTAAACCTTGCACAATCTATTACTTAACCTTCCTTGTCCAAATAAGCTTATACGAGCTTATTCCCTTATTTCTAGCTTATTCTTAGTAGCTTTTTCAGTTTTTGTATTTTTTATAAAAGTGTATTAGTATTAAATATTTTCTATAAAAGTTTTAGATTTTTCCAAATAGTTTTAGTATTTTTTATCATTTAATTAGTGTTTTATAGTAATTAATTCATAATAAAAAATATAAAAGTCAAAAAAAAAATATAAATCTTTTTTCTAAAATTTTCTTTTGTCAAATACTATGTAAAAAAATTAGTTTTACACTCGTAGGCCTTTTATTTCATAAATTTTACGTTTTGTCTTGCGCTCCAGCGTCATTTTTGTAAATAACGCTCGTTTTCAGTTTAAGTAACGTTTTTAGACATTTTAAGTTTACGTTTAAGTTAAAATAGTTTATTTAAGTTATTTTGTTTTATAAAATAAACGTTCATCGATCTGTAAAAATAGTGATAGCGTTTATTTAATAGTTTTTATCTTTTATTTTCTTTAATTTGCATTTAAGTCGCTAAGACATGCAAATCCCTACTGTAATTATAATCGTTTTATATGTTTACGTTTAATCTAAGTTAAACGTACGTTTGTATATCTTTTATTATTTTTAGGTTTCTGATTGTACGTTTCTTAATTGAACTAGCTGTGACAGAGCTATTACTATTCACATTCAGTGTTAGTCAATCAGATTCCTGTTTTCCTATACTAATATTATTTTCGACAATTCACAAGTCATTATACCAGAATATCACGCCTCACCAGGACATAAACGATCCAAGGATATTTTAATCCTTGGTAAACTTGCATTCTCTCCCGGGCTGTCGCCCTTTTATCATCTGTTACGGTTGACCGTTCACAAGCGGTTGATTAGAGTGACGGAGAAATAAAAGATGGGTAGTCCGGGAGGAATCACGTAACTCCTTAAAGTGATAGTTATTTTGTGGTGGTAAGAGCCCAATTCCCCAAGTGGTAAAAGAAAATGAAAAATCACCCAACAATAACTAGATTTCCAAGTCTTCGTTTTTGATAATAAGCTCGAACAAGGATCTTGAAGAATCTTCATCCAACCATCCCTGATACCTTCAGATACTAAGTACACTCGCCCGTGAAATTTCACTTCAACCTCAAATAGATAATAATGAATTAACGCCGTTGTCACATTTTCTGGTTAAAACTCAAATCTAGCCTCCTTTATCTTTTTAAGTGAACTATGATAATGGTTTTATCCCGACCATGGTTAGATGAGCATAACCCCATAAAACTTTGAAATAACCAAGCTGCCATGAAGAAAATCCAAACACACATCCAATTCATGAAGTACACCCTTTATCCCTTCTTCGAAGAAGAAACCGTAGCACCAGCATCAGATAAGATCCAGAATTACACTTTCCATTTCTCCAGGATGGTTCCATCATCACGGGATTTTACAATTCTATAGTTTAAACCGAGAAATAGTTTCTTCGCGGGATTTTACAAAACCAAGAATAAACCGAGAGATAGAGCCGGAAATGCACTTTACTTACACCGGGATGATTCCATTGTCACGGGATTTTACAAATTTATGATTTAAATCGAGAAATAGATTATTTCGCGGGATTTTACAAAATCAAGACGAAACCGTAAACAATGTCAGCTTGAATGTTTTATGACGACTTTGGTTTCGGTGAATATCAGTTTTAGGGGAACATGCAGCGGTTCATCAACGGTTCATTCTCTAATATCAACAACATCATCAACAATTATTTACCTATAAGTAGACAACTTCACAAACCATACTAAGTCGAGTAGTATACACTGCTTCCCCCTGAGGTTGACCGTAACATCAAAGTACACGTTTCTCCCCCATGATGGTTTCGAACTTTCAGAAGCACCATTAACGTGTACGACCATCTGCACGAAAAGTTCTTGTCATAAGCAAACATCTTGAAAAGCCATGACTGACGTTGAAGATTTTTGAAAGATTTTGCTTAGACTGTGAAGTTTCATTGACATTCAGTGGCATCGAATATTCAATGGGAATTGCTGATTACATCTCAACCATTAAACGCTTTGGTAAACACACCATTCACGTCGACGGCTATAGCAATGACCACTTGGAGAAATAGATCCGATATCCCAAACTTGAACATGACGTAAAATTACCCAGATTTGTTACTTAAGCTTGCACTAATCCTTGTGAAGAAGAAACGGTGTACCCAATGTACAAAACCTCTTGACGTATCCTCAACTGCGTGAGACACCGAAGTGATAGTTACGTTGTGGGTTAAGCGAGAAATAATCACAAATGAAACTAAATAGCCAAGTCTTTATCACACTCTATAAATGCACAAACAAGTCATTTCACATCCAAATGAGAAATATCGAACCAACAACCCCATAGTCAACCTTGATCAAACAATTCAAGCAGTGACAAAAGTATTCTCTTTGAGAATGTATACACCAAAATATTAAATCACATCACATCAAGTCTCATCATCATACCCAATCTCATCATCAACTCTTATCATCAAGACTTATGAAGTCCAAATCTCATAGAGACAATCCAATATTGAGAATCCCATGTTTCTGTCATCCAAATCCAAATGTAACATCACATTAAGCCTATAATATCCGAATCACACAAATTATCTCGAGACCATCAATCGTACAAATTCTCAATGAGGCACTCGTGATATAAATCGCATTTTAACAAAATTTGATTTAGCATAAACCATGTGATAAGCTCATTTACTGTGATTTTAAACCATCAAAAGTTCACGAGACCAAATCACTTCGTTAATATCCACGAGACCAAATCAAAAGTTCACGAGGCCCAATCATCCATAAAAACTTGTTCGGCCCAAGTGTAATAACATTTTGTTCGGTACAAACAACAAATCTGATCTCACATTAGATCAAATAACAACTCATCAACACACGTTCCATTCCCTGTCCAATACATAGAATAATTCGGTCCAATATTACCAGCCCACGACGTTTCACTGGCCCACGAAGAGTCCAAATTATTACAAGGTATGTGGCCCATTGTGATGTTAACGTTAAGGTCCAGCAATGACAACCCTAAATTTGGGTATAAGAGACACATTACACACATTTACACCCCTTAATGCTCCACTAACAACCCTAATCATAAATGTCCGCCCCCATCTCAAAATATGTCTCAAACCCTAAAATCCCTCATCAAACTAATCTGCTCTTTCATTCCAATTCAGTCCGCCTCTCTCTGCTTACATCCAAATCTCAGAAACGATCAACACCTAATTACACTCACATAATTCCTCCGCCCCATTTTACTGATGCAAACACAAGGCTTCTTAATTTAGATCATTGAATTAGATGAGTTTCGCCACAGGGATGGCATGGACTCGTTATCAAAGCCACATGGATGGTAGAGGGTTTTTTGATACGCCATGGATAACTCACAAACCATTTACAGGTAGGTATTACATCTTAATAACGTTTTGATTTCTTATTACCGAATAAAAGAAAGGTTGAAACCTGAAGGTTTTGATCTTTCTTTGAGATTCGAATAAAAATTGGATGTCCATACTCTAGATCTGTGAAGATAGACTATTTGATTGATTGACCATTCATGGCATTCGAAAAACAAGAAAAATAATATGAGATCTAGTGCTTTTCCTTTTGATTTCTTATGGTTTTTGGTCATAGAATGAATTGAAGAAATGAGTGTAACAAAGTTGTTATAACTCTTTTCTTTGTAGTCGTATATCAAAGAAGCATAAGTCTTCAAAAACAGTTGGTCAATGATGAATTTTTATTTCGTGTATGTGGACTTTGAGTTCTAAGAGGCTTGTAGCACACGAAAAAAGAAACTGAGGTCAATATATTTTTTCAGTGTGTGAATTTAGGTCAGTGAAGAGATAAGTTCCATAAAAAGACTTCTTCTTAATCCAAGACTTGTGAGAATCAACTTGCTGAAGTAGAATGTGAGCAAGTCTAATTGGGGATTGAATCTGACATTTCACTCTCCCCCAATTAGTGCTCTCCCCTAAACTGACAATATGTATGATAAATGCTTGGATTAAGAAGAAGTCTTTAGATCGTTAAATGCAACTCGTCTTTAGTCTTCTAACATGCAGCAGAAAATGTAAAACAGACTGAAGACTCGACCTTCTTCAAGATTGTCCAGTTGGGGAATAGATAGTTAACATCTTCATCTCACCAAAAATGCATCCAAATTAACTTACATCTTGCAAGTCCCCTTAACTAAAATCTCTCCAATCAAACAAGAACAGAAAGATGTTCATCAAGGAAATTAGCAATCAGCCCGCAACGAACACACTAAATGGTAACACCAAACTACCAATCACATCAAACAAGAACAAAGAGATTGTTCGGAATCATCATGTTGATGTGTACGCGAAGCATCAACCGGAAGCACTTTGTCGATAAATTCATCGGTCCGTGAGAAGATGTCAACCAACGACTCTTAGAAGAAACATCATGTGAAGATGACCCGATAAGAAGAAGCTCGGTTCTTACATGAGTTTGGAGCCGTTTGACCATATATTCTCAGATAAAACTCAACATGTAGCAGATTCACACTTCTTCCCTCCCTCAAGAATTGCATACGGAGATGCCATTCTTGATTAAACAAGTGATTATCATCTAAATGTATTCTATTCATACTTCTCCCCCACAAAGGTAGCATATGATTTCTCCATCGTCATTATAATTGAGCAAATGGAATAAGAAAACAATCAACAATAGTCCGGTTTACTTGATAATTGAAAGCGCATGGAGAAAGCATGAAGCATGTTGACGAGAATGGTCATTAATAAGAAGATTTCTCTTCTTCAGAAGATAAAGCGCACTGAAACGTACACTTTTCTTTTCTTTAGAGTACGAGGCTTGAACTGTTGTGTTCAAACGTCATAATCTCTCTCTTTTCAACTACTCTTGGCAAAATTGTAATCAACCCCATTATCATTCAGTAGGATCTTTGTCGTGACAGCTAATGGAGAAAACCCAATATGATGAATTTGACCCTGAAGTAAGCTAACCCGAACTCGTGACTTAAACTTGCACATATGTAACAAAGAGCGATGCCGATTTCCATTAGAATCGCTAAGTACACTCTAAGTACTCTATACTCTTCAACCAACCAACCATCAAGTATAAGACGTACATCACCTCTTGACAATCCACAATTGAATGTGACACTGAGCACTACAACGTAACTCCTTAAAGTGATAGTTATTTTGTGGTGGTAAGAGCCCAATTCCCCAAGTGGTAAAAGAAAATGAAAAATCACCCAACAATAACTATATTTCCAAGTCTTCGTTTTTGATAATAAGCTCGAACAAGGATCTTGAAGAATCTTCATCCAACCATCCCCGATACCTTCAGATACTAAGTACACTCGCCCGTGAAATTTCACTTCAACCTCAAATAGATAATAATGAATTAACGCCGTTGTCACATTTTCTGGTTAAAACTCAAATCTAGCCTCCTTTATCTTTTTAAGTGAACTATGATAATGGTTTTATCCCGACCATGGTTAGATGAGCATAACCCCATAAAACTTTGAAATAACCAAGCTGCCATGAAGAAAATCCAAACACACATCCAATTCATGAAGTACACCCTTTATCCCTTCTTCGAAGAAGAAACCGTAGCACCAGCATCAGATAAGATCCAGAATTACACTTTCCATTTCTCCAGGATGGTTCCATCATCACGGGATTTTACAATTCTATAGTTTAAACCGAGAAATAGTTTCTTCGCGGGATTTTACAAAACCAAGAATAAACCGAGAGATAGAGCCGGAAATGCACTTTACTTACACCGGGATGATTCCATTGTCACGGGATTTTAAAAATTTATGATTTAAACCGAGAAATAGATTCTTTCGCGGGATTTTACAAAATCAAGACGAAACCGTAAACAATGTCAGCTTGAATGTTTTATGACGACTTTGGTTTCGGTGAATATCAGTTTTAGGGGAACATGCAGCGGTTCATCAACGGTTCATTCTCTAATATCAACAACATCATCAACAATTATTTACCTATAAGTAGACAACTTCACAAACCATACTAAGTCGAGTAGTATACACGCTTCCCCCGAGGTTGACCGTAAAACATCAAAGTACACGTTTCTCCCCCATGATGGTTTCGAACTTTCAGAAGCACCATTAACGTGTACGACCATCTGCACGAAAAGTTCTTGTCATAAGCAAACATCTTGAAAAGTCATGACTGACGTTGAAGATTTTTGAAAGATTTTGCTTAGACTGTGAAGTTTCATTGACATTCAGTGGCTTCGAATATTCAATGGGAATTGCTGATTACATCTCAACCATTAAACGCTTTGGTAAACACACCATTCACGAATTCTGACGGCTATAGCAATGACCACTTGGAGAAATAGATCCGATATCCCAAACTTGAACATGACGTAAAATTACCCAGATTTGTTACTTAAGCTTGCACTAATCCTTGTGAAGAAGAAACGGTGTACCCAATGTACAAAACCTCTTGACGTATCCTCAACTGCGTGAGACACCGAAGTGATAGTTACGTTGTGGGTTAAGCAAGAAATAATCACAAATGTAACTAAATAGCCAAGTCTTTATCACACTCTATAAATGCACAAACAAGTCATTTCACATCCAAATGAGAAATATCGAACCAACAACCCCATAGTCAACCTTGATCAAACAATTCAAGCAGTGACAAAAGTATTCTCTTTGAGAATGTATACACCAAAATATTAAATCACATCACATCAAGTCTCATCATCATACCCAATCTCATCATCAACTCTATCATCAAGACTTATGAAGTCCAAATCTCATAGAGACAATCCAATATTGAGAATCCCATGTTTCTGTCATCCAAATCCAAATGTAACATCACATTAAGCCTATAATATCCGAATCACACAAATTATCTCGAGACCATCAATCGTACAAATTCTCAATGAGGCACTCGTGATATAAATCGCATTTTAACAAAATTTGATTTAGCATAAACCATGTGATAAGCTCATTTACTGTGATTTTAAACCATCAAAAGTTCACGAGACCAAATCACTTCATTAATATCCACGAGACCAAATCAAAAGTTCATGAGGCCCAATCATCCATAAAAACTTGTTCGGCCCAAGTGTAATAACATTTTGTTCGGTACAAACAACAAATCTGATCTCACATTAGATCAAATTAACAACTCATCAAGACACGTTCCATTCCCTGTCCAATACATAGAATAATTCGGTCCAATATTACCTGCCCACGACGTTTCAGCGCCCACGAAGAGTCCAAATTATTACAAGGTATGTGGCCCATTGTGATGTTAACGTTAAGGTCCAGCAATGACAACCCTAAATTTGGGTATAAGAGACACATTACACACATTTACACCCCTTAATGCTCCACTAACAACCCTAATCATAAATGTCCGCCCCCATCTCAAAATATGTCTCAAACCCTAAAATCCCTCATCAAACTAATCTGCTCTTTCATTCCAATTCAGTCCGCCTCTCTCTGCTTACATCCAAATCTCAGAAACGATCAACACCTAATTACACTCACATAATTCCTCCGCCCCATTTTACTGATGCAAACACAAGGCTTCTTAATTTAGATCATTGAATTAGATGAGTTTCGCCACAGGGATGGCATGGACTCGTTATCAAAGCCACATGGATGGTAGAGGGTTTTTTGATACGCCAATGATAACTCACAAACCATTTACAGGTAGGTATTACATCTTAATAACGTTTTGATTTCTTATTACCGAATAAAAGAAAGGTTGAAACCTGAAGGTTTTGATCTTTCTTTGAGATTCGAATAAAAATTGGATGTCCATACTCTAGATCTGTGAAGATAGACTATTTTATTGATTGACCATTCATGGCATTCGAAAAACAAAAAATAATCTGAGATCTAGTGCTTTTCCTTTTGATTTCTTATGGTTTTTGGTCATAGAATGAATTGAAGAAATGAGTGTAACAAAGTTGTTATAACTCTTTTCTTTGTAGTCGTATATCAAAGAAGCATAAGTCTTCAAAAACAGTTGGTCAATGATGAATTTTTATTTCGTGTATGTGGACTTTGAGTTCTAAGAGGTTTGTAGCACACGAAAAAAGAAACTGAGGTCAATATATTTTTTCATTGTGTGAATTTAGGTCAGTGAAGAGATAAGTTCCATAAAAATCTATAAAAGATTGTATAAAAAATGGAACGAGTCTGAGATTTGGTTATAAGACAAGGGATTTTGAGGTGTTATAGTTAACTGAGTTGTTGTTTGGTTTAGGTAGAGTTGGATTTATTTTGGTGATGTTCTTCTTCTGTTCTTTTTGTTACGGGTCATTCAGTATTACTGTTATCTCGTAGTCATTTCAATTAACATGGACTGATGATAGGTTTGAATAGAACCCGAGGTCGATGTGTCTGTTTGGTACGTTGGTAATGGTTTTGTTCGATTGTATGTTGATGTTGTGAATATGTGTCTTGAGTCTAATTCTTCTTCTCGTTATCATTTCTTCAACAAACCATGGACTGATGATGTTGTAAACGTTACTGAGGTCTTGACTGGTTTATTTGGATCATTCAATGATCAACAAATCGCTTTTGACTCAATAGTCAAAAAGCATTATACGCTCAAATCGCTTTATGATTATAGGACGAATCGCTTTCAATAAAGCGTTTGAGACAAGTCGCTTCTTCTTTAGTAACACAAATCACTTCTGATTTAAGGACAAGTCGCTTTTGACTTTTTGACCTCATATAGACAAGTCGCCTCTTCCATTGACCAATAATAGACAACTCGCTTTTGACTCAAAAGTCAAACCGCTTCATAAAGACACAAATCGCTTCTGGTACATTGCAACTGGACAGTTTTGACAAACCTCTTTGAAGAAATAAGTCACAAACCGCTTCGAAAAACCATAACAGCAGCATATCAGACGTCAATAATCAGACCAGATAAACAGTCACTTTCTGAAAACTAGCAGCTTGAAAACAGATTTAGAACCAGTGATACTACTCAAAAGACTGCATAAAACTCGTACTATCACATTTAAAAAACTGTTTGGCCATCAATATGCATAGATCATCATTAAAACCATATCAAACCGCTTCAAAAGCCACATCAAACATAGTAAAAAGCAAGAATCGACCAACAAACAACACAAAACTTAGTTATCACAATCCATACGAATCAAACCGCATCTAAAAACCACAAACCGCATAAGATAAACCGTATAAAAATCATTCAAATCACCAAAAATAACATAACCTAGGCTCTGGTACCATTTGTAGGATCGTATATTTTATGTTGTTTAGATGATTCGGGTGGTCTAGGATAATGATTATACAAGTGAGCCATTTTAGAGAGAGGAAGAGAGTAGAGAGGGTGTTCTAGAGAGAGAAACAAAAACAAATGTAAGGTTAGATTAATGAGAAGCACCACCCCTTCCAAGAATGGAATGGGCTTTTATAGTTACAACTAATACGCCCTCCTGTCAAGCTGAGGATCAGGCATACAGTGGGTAAAGACCCGTTCTTCCTCCACGGTGTTACTCTAAACTAATAAACACATAAATAATGATATGTCTACGAGCTAACTTGTGCTAGACTATAGTTGGGATGACCGACACTTCACTATGGATTTTCTAAATCCTAACAGTCCATAAGATATTGTTCCCTCTGAAAATTGATACACAAAACAGTCTATAAATTAATTTGTTAGTAGTATACTAAAATAAACAAATTATATAAATAAATGAATCGAAATGGATCCAGTATAAACTCTCGAATCACAAATGAACTCAATATATCAAATCTTCTCATTTAGAATGCAATAAATCATTAAATTGCAACCAAACGCTTAAAAATTATTCAACGATATTGTTGGTTAGAAAAATAAAATGGCTTCCAGTACTCATACCATTACGTCATTGGACAACAGTTTGCATCATATGAAAAATAAGATGATACCCTTCTATAAATGTTGATTGTATATGGCTCGAAATGGTCCGGGATCTTTGTTGCCATGTCCCTTGTTATGTTCTGCAAACAAAAATTGCATATTACCCAAATACTAATTTCAGTCAATACGCATATATAAAGAAATAAGAGTTGAGATCAATATAGAACTCATATTTGTCATAGAACAAATGAACCAATCATAACCCTCCATTTTTTATCTAAATTAATACAAAATCATTTTCCACTTTTTTTAAAACAACATATCGCATACAACGGTAAATCTTCAAAATATAATACACCACCGTCATTGACGAAATTAAATTCTTTCTATAGATATGCACTTTTATATTTTTCGACAAACATTTTATTTCAAAAATTCCGTCCGAAAAAATCATATATGATTTTTACGAATCATATATGATTTAAAAAATCATGTATGATTCGATTTTACGAATCATATATGATTTTTACAATCATATATGATTCTCAAAAATCATATGTGATTCGTAAAATCGAATCATATATGATTTTCACAAATCATATATGATTTTTGTTGACCGAAATTTTGAAAAAAAAAAGTGGTTAAAAATATATAGTAGTGCATATCTATAGAAAGATAATTTAATTCTCAATGCCACATAATTTTTTTATCGCGTAACTATTAACGGTTTGCGAGATATTTAATTTTTTAAAAAAGGGTGAAAGTTTATCATAATAAAAAAATGAATGGCTATTATTGGTTGATTGGATCTATGGTAAATTTTGGTTCTATATTGAACTTTTGCCAAAGAAATAATATGAATATGTTATGCAAACAAAAATTCCATAGGACCCAAATACTTATTTCAATCAATATGCATATATTTAAAAGAAATATTATGAATATGAAGACTGAAGTGTGTAGATAATGATAAAAAAAAAAAACAATCATTGTAAATACACATACCACAACAGTTATATTAAATCTTCAAATCATCTATTTCGTTTTCTTTTAATCGTTTATTACGGGGTTTTAAAAAAAAAATCAAAAAGGTGAAAATAAAACAAATTATGAGTAGTTGGAGGAGGTTATGAGAGCAATGGGGGTATAGACATATGGTTTAAGAATGTGAAATCAAGTGGCGGGGTGGGGCGGGAATCTGTGAATTTTTTTTCATATTTAGAGGGAAGTTTTTTTGTGAATGTTAAAAAATAAATTGAAATAATACTTGTTCCAAAATTTGAAATCACACCGCATAGAATATTTAAAAGACCTTTATGATTTTTTTTTTACTTTAGCATATAAAAAAGTTTGACTTAATAAATATATTAAATCACATTTAATACATACTATATAGTCGATGTCCACCCCTGGGTGTTGAATGATAAACCCTATGTGAAAATTACATATTATGTATAAACATTTAAAAATTACAAAAGCATATTAATCTCTAGTGGTTTTTAACATGACACTTGGGCTTGTGCCGACTTAATATGTCTAATGCTCTCGCGCAATTTGAGCGATGAAATCGTAAAAACTCGAACTAGAGTGGAAAACTAAAAACATTAGCTAGGAATTGAAAGGCTAAACTTTTGGCGTTGGCGACGTCATCTAACTCTTAGCGGTATGAGAGTTATGGTCGAAACATTAGGTTGCGTTTGTTATGTTTAGGGTACATTATAACAAGAGGCCAGGGTTTGTTGAGATGGCATAGAGCCGATGGATCAAAGTGGCCGACTAGTTTAGATAATGTGGAAAACTAGAAGGGGGGTTAAATAGTTTTACCAATTAAAACTTCCTTTTTAATATTTAGATCGACTTATGTCAATCTATTTAGATGTGTGTGTTGGATGTTGATAAACAAGCACATAGAAGTATGTAATGAAAAGATAAGAGTAAGAAGCACAAAACCACAACGCAAGTATTTATAGTGGTTCGGCTACAAGGACACCTTCCTTGCCTACTCCACTCCCCGAGTCACCTACTCGAGAGTTCGTAATCACTACACCAACTCCTTATGGCGGAGAAGCCTTCACAACGTCGCCTACCCTTTTTCCGGTGCTAGGCTAACCACCGGGTTCTTTCACTCCAAGGTGAACCACACCTACACAACGTCGCGTACCCTTTATCAGGTACTAGGCTAAGTACCTAGTTCTTTCACACCAAGGTGAACCACACCTACACAACGTCGCCTACCCTTTATTAGGTACTAGGCTAAGCACCTTGTTCCATTGCAATGGAGGAATTACTACCAAACACTACACCAACGACTAATCCCAAAGGAGATCAACTCCTTTTTACAACATCATCAAGGATATTCATATCCTTGGATCTAGTACTAATCTATCTTGTACATCGAAACACACCATATCGAATGTACATCTAAGGAACCTTTCACTAATGCCTTTAACTAGATCTTCAAGACACCCTTCACTAATGTCTTGAGACTTGACTTCTTGGCACCCTTCACTAATGCCTACAATACGGACGATCGACACCTTTCACTAATGTCTTCGTCTTGACCCTTGAGACATCTTTCACTAATGTCTTCAACACTACACTTCTTAGAAGAAAGAAAAGAACCATCAACAAGAGGACTTCAGTAGTCTTGATGATGAGGAAGCATGGCAACTCATGGACTTGAGCTTGCTTGACTTCAAAGGTGGTGATCTCGCCTTTAAGAGGAACCTAGAAGATCACACAAAAACAAAACTACAAACATAGATCTCTTGGATCTGAGGTTAGAGAGTTTTTAACTCCGGGGGAAAGTATGTTAGAAAGGGGTGAGCAACAATAAAGAAATGGCTCACTATTTATAGAAGAAAAAATCTACTGTTCCCCGGATAATTGTCTACCCAGACAATTGTCTTAATGGGTGCTCTTATTCGAAACACCATTAAACAACTCAGTCATAGATGTGTCAATGTGTGAATACTGACTCTCCTCAGGTCTTTAAGATAGTAGGCACGGTCCGTGAACGTCATTAACTAAATAATACGTGTGGTTGCTTCTCAATCTTAGGCACATCCAAAATTCTCCCCATACAAAGTATGTGAAAGTTGATATTACCCCTTGAATATCACTAGCTTCAACAATAGTCGATTAAGTTATATCGGTCTCCCACCATGATAAGGAGATTTCAACCTTTTAGAATGGAATGTCTTTTCTTAATTGATTTAAAATATGCTAGATGACAATCTACTCATAATGCTACTCCGATTTGCACGACTCTATTACATTTCCCGATTCGTCAGTGATTGATTAAACTCGTATTAGAAAATTTTGGGAGCTATCAATACTAAATCATTCTTACTTTTCCATTCCTAGTAATCTTGAGTCCACTATTCCATTTTTTTCATTCTTGTCTCCGTTTTATTGAATCTAAGTGAACTTGATACCAATGATTTAGTCATAATGCATGTTTATGAACTTAACTAAATCACGAATCTCTCAAACTTAGCATTCACCGATGCACTCAGATCGTGATGTAGTAGCGTGTCTATACAAATATTTGTGTACTTATACTTACGATGTTTTTATAGATCCGAAGGATCTATAACCGTATAGTGAGATATAATGCGTATGAATCGGGAGTTAGAGGTTTTATGTTATGGTGGAAAGTGGTATATAATCAGGGTGTTATTCAGGGTGTTGTAAGATCTGGGTGTTAATGTTTTAAGGTTGTGAGACCTTCGGGTGTTACAAGCTTTGGGTGTAACATGGGTTAAACATAAATAAACCCTGTATAACTGGGCATTATTTTTTGAACCCATAAGGTTACTATAAAACCTTAGAAGTTTTTTGTTGTCCTAAAATTTTTGTTTACGATATGATTTATTTTGGAAACAAAAGTATCCAAAAATAGTTAAAGTATATTGTTAAGAAAGTTTGTACATTATCAAAATACCTAAAATCCTAAATCAAGTACGGTCACATTATTACTTTTATTGCAAGAAACTAAACTAGGTAATCCCTAAGGGGGCATTTGGTTTGAGTAATTTACAATCATGAAATTTGAAATTCCGTGAAATTTTAAATTAGGAGTAGTTTCATATCTTTGTAAATTAAAATCCTTTTATGTGTTTGGCTGTTAAATTTTTTCTCTTTTACACCCATGACTTTTGGTGGATAAAGATGAAAAATTAAATGTTTGAATCAATTTAGGCCATTTTATGGAAATTAAATATCTGTCAATAGGTTAACAAAACAGACATGACGTGAAATTTAAATTTCAAGTGCGCTTAAATTCCTCCAATTTCCTCTAACCAAACAACCCTACTATGGCAATTGTTGATTGCAGCTATAAAGAGGATATTCATATGTTGTTTATTGATGACGTAAAAGTGAATAAATATATTTGATTATATTATGTAACTCATCATGAAGATAGATGTATGCAATTGTTTAATAAAAAAATATGAGATGTAACTCGATATGTATATAATAAAATCACCAACGATAGTAATTGGTCGCATAATTTACGTGAAACTTATTAATACTTCATGTTTAATGTTTATACCATAGGCATGTCTACGTAAAATCGTCCGTGAGGTAATAAGTTGAAAATTTTTTAATCTTTTTAGTTTAAGATTATTGTAGTGATAATTATATAAATATTTAGTTACAAAATTGAATTTTAAAGATTGAATGATAATTATACATGTGTAGTTAAGAACTCAATGACCATTACCATAGACTTGTGTAGTTAATAATTTACATTTATATTGTTTTAATATAAGTTTTAATGTTCAAATTAATATCTACAGTTACAAGTAATTGATAGTTATAATAAATAATTATTACTTGTATTATAATGTTTATTTATTTTCTTAAAAGAAAATTCTAATAATAGAAAGCATGTAAGCTTAAAAAATTTAAGGACTTCTAAAAATTAAAGCATTGCTTTATATATACCAGAGATTTATTGTACGTAAGAACGTTGGAAATAAGAAAATTAGAAAATAGAAAGTCTACTATTCATTAAATACTCCATCCGGCCCTAAATTATTGTCATTAAACAAAAAATATATAATTAAAAAAAAATATATTTATTACAGCTTCGATTTCTGCAAAAGTCCTTAGAAGACAGTTTACCTTTTGAAAATTATTTAATGTTTTCATATAGATTTGTAAAGGACAATTTTCATCAAGGGTAATATAATAAACTTAAGCAATTCCAACTATTATATATAGTATTGGATAATTGATTTGGGACAAACCAAAAAGAAAAGATAGACAATAAAAGTTAGTAGTAATCTTCCTCATTTTTATTAGTGTTAGAAATTACTACCTTCTTCCCAAAATTTAAGTCCATTTGGACTTTTTGAATTTAACTTTGACCTTAAATATTTTGGTTTGTATTATATAATACTTCATGTAAAATATATGATTAATTGTGTTTTAAATGCAGTTTTCATTTGTATAATTTCATCAAGTATTATATAATACAAACAAAAATATTTATGATCAAAGTTTGATTCACAAAGTCAAAAAAGACATAAATTTTAGGACGGAGGGAGTACTTATTTGTCCTCACACAACGTTTATCATTTCTCAGTCTCTGAATTATTTATGTTTTAAATTTATTTTCTTTGAAAGTCATACTTGTTTTTAGTCCTATATAGAAACCAAACACTACATTAAAGTTATTCACAGTTGAATAGGAGCCTAGTTGGTGGCCACTCTATTTACAATTATTTTGCATTTTAACTTATAATTTCGCATGCAGCATGAAGGATTTATAAGTCATGAAGAAGATGATGATGATATAGATGACGATGAATACTGGGAGAAAAAGTTACCCGAGAATTATTAACGCTATATCGAGATGTCAGACAAGCTTTTGGACTACGCCACCAAAAAGGAGCTCTACCATCTTTTTTGTGGCGGTCTCCTTGCTGATAATGGTCAATTGGTAATAAATAGCTTTTTACAAACATAATAAATGGACAAATATTTTGTATTTTGATAAATTTCACGACAAACAAAACCCTAACACTAAATAGATGTAACATTCATATTCATATTGTATTCATAATCTTCTAACACTCTGGAATGTTTATTTGCTCAACAGTGGTTTTCAATTTGCACATCAACCCACGGGATCTGTTCATTACTATCGGCTAATAAAATCTTAAGCTATCATTGCCCAAATATATCTCTATCCGAATCAAGGTTCTCCATACCTAAACTTGACTACATATGTAGCTTTTATATCGTAATTAAGATAACTGTCTTTCTTCGCTCCAAGAATACCAACTGATCTAATTTTATTTGTCAACAGGTTCAAAGTGGTGAAAGAAACTATATATCAAAAATATATACGTGGCCAATTGAGACTTCAGTCAATTATGTTTTCACCTCAGTATACCTATGCATGCTATCTTTTGTTTAAACTTAGAGACAATCCCAGCATACCTGATAAAACTGTTTTGTTAGAAACAGAGTGCGAGTTGGATGGAATTTCTATAGGAAATATGTTTGTATATTGGAGTACATATCCATTGAATATACCCACAATCAAGCCAAAGAATGATCAAGAATTACATGACTCATCAAATATACTGAAAGCAGAAGGACTTGCAATGAAAAAGGATCGAACAGAGCATCTGGGGTATACTAGGATTGAAGAAAGGAAGGATGGCTGGATGGAGGCCATGTTGTTCAAACTAACAAACAAGTTACACGATCAGAAAAATGGTTGCCTTCTCCGGATAGTGTTAATAGAGGCTTGGAAGGTATACGGAATGATTTTAGAGGGCATCGAGTTTAGGCCATATATATAGGTTTGCAAGGCGGATTAATCCAGAAATCTATGAAAAGGTATGTACTTAGTGTTAAAAGATCAAAATTTTAAAATAATTTTTTTTACACAGACATATGCACGCACATACAGTCTCACTCAAGTATGCTTGCCTTTGAACTGCACCTTCTTCGATCTATAAACACAGCTAAAAGAACTAAACCTACAACTTTTTACTAAATTATTTACATCTTCCATGTTGTCATGGTAATCAATAACAACCATGTTTCATCAATGTTCCACCGTGTCTTATAAACTTGTACACGATCCATGACTCCTTTTGGTTGTTTCACCATAATACCCTCCACTAAAGCAAAAGGTGTATTTTTTTCAATGCTTAAACGATTGTATCGAATAACAATTGGACAGCATAACTCGGTTAGAGGGTGGCACATGTGAGAGGGGTTTGTGTTATGAATAACTATGCATCAACAATAATACCATTAAGTTTATAAGGTTGCTTTTTTTTTTCCCTTGAAACTGAATGGAATATAATTTCATTGCTGAAACAAAATTGCTACTGAATGACATTGACCTGTTTTTACCTACAAACATAATCTGACAGTAATCCTTTTATTCCAGGTTTGATATTTCTAAAAGTCACTTTCTATCAAAATTTTGACGACCTTCTGGAAATTAATGAACAAAACAACATCCTAGTAGTCTGTTGGGATTTGCAGTTTGCAGTTTTTCGTTGCTGAAGTTTTTATTGCTGGCATCTCTGGTTTCTGGTTTTTTCGTATCTTGCTCTTGTGTATGACATCTCTTATTGGTTTGTCCTTGAATCCGTGATATGCAATTTGTATCTTGTCCAGAGAATTGTTCATGAGGTGTTGGATTTAAGTCCATTTTGCCTTTGTTATCTTCTAGACTTTGTTTACTTTCACTTTCTGCCTGTGGATGGGTTTTTAATGATGATGATGATATATTTGATTTATATCTCAGTTATATCATGGGGATGTGCAATACTAGCTTTTTCCCTTCACATTATCGATTTCGTTTCACTAATGGTTTATCATCCATTTTTATTACTCTTTCGTAAAGAGAAGAAATATATGTATCTGATCCTCAATCAGATTAATAACATAATGGTTTTTAAGATTGTGAAGAAAATCTGGAACAATGAAATAATTGTGAACACAAACGATATAATCTGGGAAGACTGTGACTCACACCAACCAGCGATAAAGTAGCAACTTGTGAGTGGTCACTTGGACTAATTTATTATCATTTTATTTTGTGTATCGTATTATTGAGAATTACATTATTAGATTAAAACAGCTGTTTTAGATTGTTCATTCTACATATCTAAACAATTAATTACTACCACAATACTCATAATTACATATTTACGTCAATGATTCCATGTTCGTCTTCGTGGCTTCTACAACTGTGAAGAAAACGATTCTAAAAATTTGAAAACTACACTAGAAGTCCGTAAAACAAAATTTGCTTAGTCTTTTTTCTCAATGTTTTGAAAACCCGGTCTTTTTTCTAACGGCAATTCTAACTATTTCACAATCTGAGACACCGCAAATGTATCTCACATGTCCTAAGAAGGACTTGAACCCACAACCATTATGTTGGGGAGCTTACCACAACATGTGATATTATAATCGGGACACAAGCCCTTTCATCGTGAACAAGGTTACTGGTTCAACCTTTTTGTGGTTTTCTTTCGTTTATATTTCTATATCGTAACACGTTAATTTTCTTTCAAATATATGCTGAGTGCAGAACTCAAAAAAGACAAAACATCTTCAAATTTTAAATTTAAACCCCATCTTCTAACCTATTTCAAGATCACATTTTAAATCAGAATCTCAATCATCCAAATTAGAACTACTTCATGAACATATTTGAAATCAAAATTACTTGCCTCTTATGTTATACAACTCTCTCCTGCCGGCCTAAACCGGGTTTATTTTTGATGGTTTGAACATGTTTAAGGTACGTCTTGTGTAATTTCCAAGTTTTTGTATTGAATCTACAGTATCCGTAGAAAAATTGCACAAAAGAAGAAAACATGTTTAATAAAAATTAAACTTTTAGCTCACGGAAAATTGAAGTCAGACGGTATACGCTTTTGCAAAACGTTGGTGTCCTGCTAGTATATGAACATACATAATGCACTATCATTTTAAAAGTTGTATACGTTGGCATTTTCTTAAAGTATAACTCTATGATAGTTAAATATAATAGTATTGAAGTATAGAACATATATTCATTTTACAATACGACTTCAGTGACATAGACATATTACTTGCATAAATACTTTAAGGTCGGAATCAAATTAGGCTGCTGTTGACTTGTAAATAATTGAAAAAGTCATTGTCTCATTGTTCACATTACAATTTATGTAAGTTGTTGTCTTATTAGCACATGAAGAGGTAGAGTAGAAGCTTTCTGATTTGAAAAACCTTTTTTATTTTCTTCTTCATATTACTACTTCAAACTTCAGTATTTATCCTACCAAATTGATCCTATAAGTCGGAACCAAATATATACATACGACCATATATATTGTAACATGTAACGTTGCACAAACTAGCTGGTAAAACTTATATAGGTTATGTTTCGGATTACACATAACCAATATTTTTGTACTTATGTAATACGCTGTTGTTAAAACCATATATTTAAGACGTGGTATTTAATGATTGATGCCGTGGCATCGATCTATTTAATGAATTCAATTTACATAATGAAGTAATGATATTATTTGTACTAAAAATATTAACTTATCAGTACTGTAACACGCAGGTTTGATGTTCGTTTCATGTAACATGCTTATTTTTTATTTTTAAAAGTGACAATAACTTGAACCCGGTGTTATTGTTGTTGTTACATTAGTGGTTAATTGCTTAGGTAGATGTTCGATGTTTGATTAGTTATATTGGAAGAACCAAACCAAGAACAAATTACATAAAAAAATGTCATCTCACTTTCTTTACAAGACAATAAAAGATGAAGGGACCAAGGGGAAAAAAAGCACCACAAGGTGCATACCCTAGAAATCAGAGGGAAAACTGATAACAGGCTGACAGAGCATATGAAGAGCAGATTGAGGCAGACAACAGATTCATGCAAACAACAGACATAGCAGATTCAGGCAGACAAATGTAAAACCAAACAAAACCATATGAAATAAGACAAATGAAGAACCAGGCAGAACCATATGCACAGACATATGCAGAAACACACAATCGGAAACAAACAAGACGAGAACCAGCCATAATCAAATGCAAAATTAGGCAGAATTAGAGAGAAACCGGGCGGAACCAAAACATGTTTTTAATACCAAGAAGCAACATATACCATAAAAGCTATATCATTCCAAAAAGTGGCAATAACATAGGACCAAACTTGCACACAAATTTAAACAACGAACAGACAATCCGCAAACCAACAAAACTTTTTTTTTCTCATACTTCTGATACCATGTAGAAATCAGAGGGAAAACTGATAATATATTAATTACATACAACCGAACCAAGAAAAAAGAACACAAGACAAGGGACAAAATCCCAAGAACAAAAGACAATAATGCATTTAGAGCATTAGGTGTGGTGAAGAACCATACCTCTTCATTCGGGGCCCGCGGGTGTCACATCACCTCCACATCACTATAACAACTAACCACAACTAACCCCCCTCCCCCTCACAACAATAATGCATTTAGAGCATTAGGTGTGGTGAAGAACCATACCTCTTCATTCGGAGCCCACGGGTGTCACATCACCTCCACCCATGTAGAAATAAGAGGGAAAACTGATAATATATTAATTACATACAACCGAACCAAGAAAAAAGAACACAAGACAAGGGACAAAATCCAAGAACAAAGACAATAATGCATTTAGGCATTAGGTGTGGTGAAAAACCATCTTCCATTCGGTTCATGGTGTCGCATCACCTCCACATCACTATAACATACTTACCACATAACCCTCCTCACTACAATAATGCATTTAGAGCATTAGGTGTGGTGAAAAACCATACTCTTCATTCAGGCTGGTGTCGCATCAGCCTCCATCACTATAACATTATACAACTAACCCTCACCCACCCCACCCCCCAACAACTCAAACTTCTTCATTTAGGCATAAACTTACAACAAACCTCAACTTACTCATTTGAATTAGAATTTGTAATGTTTGGTTTGTCATGAGGTGTATCTTCGTTGTGGAGATGGCGAAGGCTCTTCTGACGAGCCATGACGAAGTTCACGGTGTAGGCGGCAAAGGTCCCACGGTGGCCGCAAGAGTCACACTAGGTATTTATAAATGCATAATCAGGTAGGAGCAAATGGGATCAAACAAAACTGACACATATTTATTACTAAACTAACACAATAATGCATATATTACCAAACACTGACATTATCGAAAGGTGCAGGAAATTGTACTGCTAACCCTCTGATTAGTTGCGTGATGACTGGTGAATTTTATATAATTTAAGTCTACAACAACAAAGAATATCTACATACACCAACAGTAATTTTCGGCACAAAACACCACGGAATTCTATAATTACCAGCAACAGGTAGTATATATGCATTAAACAACCTAATACAGCAACGATATTCTGCACTATTTACCCTTTAATTTATGCTCAAAATAGTAAAAAAATCCAGCACTGAAAGTGCCTAATATAAATTCGGCACATGGAAAGTTCCACGCATGCTCTGTTTGGACAAGAAATGCTCAAAAGGAGATGTTTGGGTTGTTATACAACAGTTGTTTGGAAAGGGATGTTTGTAAAACACTGAACTAAAATCTAGTTTACTATTTCTTTCGAAAAGCACTTTTAAGAAGTCTTTTACAATAAACTGTGGAGAGAATCTGTTTTAAGGTTGTAGGAAAACCCGTTATCAAAATCAGAAATTATAATAATGATACAATATAAGAAAAGAGGAAATTCATAAAGAAAAGTTACAAGCATAAACTTTGACTAAATCACAGAAAGTATATGAACCCGAATTCAAGAACGAGATCGAGGCACATGTTTGACACGCTTCATTTAAAACATATTGGTCGTCTGTTTCTCATTGTACAATGATCGAAGCAGTTGTACTGCTAGAGATGAGCAAAATTGCCTAAAAATTTATTGGAATTATTTTTTGTATGATTTGAGAGCAAACATTACTGTGTGAATTTGTTGGTACTCATGGAACAATAGAAAGACCTCGTTACTTATAGCGCAACTCATAAACACTATGTAATAATAGTCATTAAGATTGTTAAATGGCTATTAAAAAAAGTTGTAAGTTGTAACACTCCTGTTTAGCAAAAGATTATAACAGCTCTTTCAATTTGCTATTACAAGTGTTTGAACTTGGGAAAAAATTTCACCATAGTGGATGCCCTAACTGACATGTTTGAACTTGGGAAAATTTTCGGATCTAACACGGAGCAAAAGATTCACCCAATTCCAAAGCTGCACACGGGTTCCACAACCAGTTTCTTCTCCCACCAATGTTGGATGGACAAGATTAAAACAGTTTCTTTCTTTAGTTTCATTATAAACACCCCACTTTAAGAAGTATGTAAA
>OU343222.1:319952313-320044334 GCA_910596185.1 Chrysanthemum makinoi | reverse complement strand
AATGGAATTTCTATAGGAAATATGTTTGTATATTGGAGTACATATCCATTGAATATACCCACAATCTTCGCCAAAGAATGATCAAGAATTACATGACTCATCAAATATACTGAAAGCAGAAGGACTTGCAATGAAAAAGGATCGAACAGAGCATCTGGGGTATACTAGGATTGAAGAAAGGAAGGATGGCTGGATGGAGGCCATGTTGTTCAAACTAACAAACAAGTTACACGATCAGAAAAATGGTTGCCTTCTCCGGATAGTGTTAATAGAGGCTTGGAAGGTATACGGAATGATTTTAGAGGGCATCGAGTTTAGGCCATATATATAGGTTTGCAAGGCGGATTAATCCAGAAATCTATGAAAAGGTATGTACTTAGTGTTAAAAGATCAAAATTTTAAAATAATTTTTTTTACACAGACATATGCACGCACATACAGTCTCACTCAAGTATGCTTGCCTTTGAACTGCACCTTCTTCGATCTATAAACACAGCTAAAAGAACTAAACCTACAACTTTTTACTAAATTATTTACATCTTCCATGTTGTCATGGTAATCAATAACAACCATGTTTCATCAATGTTCCACCGTGTCTTATAAACTTGTACACGATCCATGACTCCTTTTGGTTGTTTCACCATAATACCCTCCACTAAAGCAAAAGGTGTATTTTTTTCAATGCTTAAACGATTGTATCGAATAACAATTGGACAGCATAACTCGGTTAGAGGGTGGCACATGTGAGAGGGGTTTGTGTTATGAATAACTATGCATCAACAATAATACCATTAAGTTTATAAGGTTGCTTTTTTTTTTCCCTTGAAACTGAATGGAATATAATTTCATTGCTGAAACAAAATTGCTACTGAATGACATTGACCTGTTTTTACCTACAAACATAATCTGACAGTAATCCTTTTATTCCAGGTTTGATATTTCTAAAAGTCACTTTCTATCAAAATTTTGACGACCTTCTGGAAATTAATGAACAAAACAACATCCTAGTAGTCTGTTGGGATTTGCAGTTTGCAGTTTTTAGTTTGCTGAAGTTTTTATTGCTGGCATCTCTGGTTTCTGGTTTTTTCGTATCTTGCTCTTGTGTATGACATCTCTTATTGGTTTGTCCTTGAATCCGTGATATGCAATTTGTATCTTGTCCAGAGAATTGTTCATGAGGTGTTGGATTTAAGTCCATTTTGCCTTTGTTATCTTCTAGACTTTGTTTACTTTCACTTTCTGCCTGTGGATGGGTTTTTAATGATGATGATGATATATTTGATTTATATCTCAGTTATATCATGGGGATGTGCAATACTAGCTTTTTCCCTTCACATTATCGATTTCGTTTCACTAATGGTTTATCATCCATTTTTATTACTCTTTCGTAAAGAGAAGAAATATATGTATCTGATCCTCAATCAGATTAATAACATAATGGTTTTTAAGATTGTGAAGAAAATCTGGAACAATGAAATAATTGTGAACACAAACGATATAATCTGGGAAGACTGTGACTCACACCAACCAGCGATAAAGTAGCAACTTGTGAGTGGTCACTTGGACTAATTTATTATCATTTTATTTTGTGTATCGTATTATTGAGAATTACATTATTAGATTAAAACAGCTGTTTTAGATTGTTCATTCTACATATCTAAACAATTAATTACTACCACAATACTCATAATTACATATTTACGTCAATGATTCCATGTTCGTCTTCGTGGCTTCTACAACTGTGAAGAAAACGATTCTAAAAATTTGAAAACTACACTAGAAGTCCAGAAACAAAATTTGCTTAGTCTTTTTTCTCAATGTTTTGAAAACCCGGTCTTTTTTCTAACGGCAATTCTAACTATTTCACAATACAGACACCGCAAATGTATCTCACATGTCCTAAGAAGGACTTGAACCCACAACCATTATGTTGGGGAGCTTCTCACACAACATGTGATATTATAATCGGGACACAAGCCCTTTCATCGTGAACAAGGTTACTGGTTCAACCTTTTTGTGGTTTTCTTTCGTTTATATTTCTATATCGTAACACGTTAATTTTCTTTCAAATATATGCTGAGTGCAGAACTCAAAAAAGACAAAACATCTTCAAATTTTAAATTTAAACCCCATCTTCTAACCTATTTCAAGATCACATTTTAAATCAGAATCTCAATCATCCAAATTAGAACTACTTCATGAACATATTTGAAATCAAAATTACTTGCCTCTTATGTTATACAACTCTCTCCTGCCGGCCTAAACCGGGTTTATTTTTGATGGTTTGAACATGTTTAAGGTACGTCTTGTGTAATTTCCAAGTTTTTGTATTGAATCTACAGTATCCGTAGAAAAATTGCACAAAAGAAGAAAACATGTTTAATAAAAATTAAACTTTTAGCTCACGGAAAATTGAAGTCAGACGGTATACGCTTTTGCAAAACGTTGGTGTCCTGCTAGTATATGAACATACATAATGCACTATCATTTTAAAAGTTGTATACGTTGGCATTTTCTTAAAGTATAACTCTATGATAGTTAAATATAATAGTATTGAAGTATAGAACATATATTCATTTTACAATACGACTTCAGTGACATAGACATATTACTTGCATAAATACTTTAAGGTCGGAATCAAATTAGGCTGCTGTTGACTTGTAAATAATTGAAAAAGTCATTGTCTCATTGTTCACATTACAATTTATGTAAGTTGTTGTCTTATTAGCACATGAAGAGGTAGAGTAGAAGCTTTCTGATTTGAAAAACCTTTTTTATTTTCTTCTTCATATTACTACTTCAAACTTCAGTATTTATCCTACCAAATTGATCCTATAAGTCGGAACCAAATATATACATACGACCATATATATTGTAACATGTAACGTTGCACAAACTAGCTGGTAAAACTTATATAGGTTATGTTTCGGATTACACATAACCAATATTTTTGTACTTATGTAATACGCTGTTGTTAAAACCATATATTTAAGACGTGGTATTTAATGATTGATGCCGTGGCATCGATCTATTTAATGAATTCAATTTACATAATGAAGTAATGATATTATTTGTACTAAAAATATTAACTTATACGTACTGTAACACGCAGGTTTGATGTTCGTTTCATGTAACATGCTTATTTTTTATTTTTAAAAGTGACAATAACTTGAACCCGGTGTTATTGTTGTTGTTACATTAGTGGTTAATTGCTTAGGTAGATGTTCGATGTTTGATTAGTTATATTGGAAGAACCAAACCAAGAACAAATTACATAAAAAAATGTCATCTCACTTTCTTTACAAGACAATAAAAGATGAAGGGACCAAGGGGAAAAAAAGCACCACAAGGTGCATACCCTAGAAATCAGAGGGAAAACTGATAACAGGCTGACAGAGCATATGAAGAGCAGATTGAGGCAGACAACAGATTCATGCAAACAACAGACATAGCAGATTCAGGCAGACAAATGTAAAACCAAACAAAACCATATGAAATAAGACAAATGAAGAACCAGGCAGAACCATATGCACAGACATATGCAGAAACACACAATCGGAAACAAACAAGACGAGAACCAGCCATAATCAAATGCAAAATTAGGCAGAATTAGAGAGAAACCGGGCGGAACCAAAACATGTTTTTAATACCAAGAAGCAACATATAACCATAAAAGCTTATATCATTCCAAAAAAAGGCGGCAATAACATAGGACCAAACTTGCACACAAATTTAAACAACGAACAGACAATCCGCAAACCAACAAAACTTTTTTTTTCTCATACTTCTGATACCATGTAGAAATCAGAGGGAAAACTGATAATATATTAATTACATACAACCGAACCAAGAAAAAAGAACACAAGACAAGGGACAAAATCCCAAGAACAAAAGACAATAATGCATTTAGAGCATTAGGTGTGGTGAACCATAATTCTCTTTTCAGGAGACGCGGTGTCACATCACCTCCACATCACTATAACAACTAACCACAACTAAACCCCTCACAACAATAATGCATTTAGAGCATTAGGTGGGTGAAGAACCATACCTCTTCATTCGGATTAATGGTGTCACATCACCTCCACCCATGTAGAAATAAGAGGGAAAACTGATAATATATTAATTACATACAACCGAACCAAGAAAAAAGAACACAAGACAAGGGACAAAATCCCAAGAACAAAAGACAATAATGCATTTAGAGCATTAGGTGTGGTGAAGAACCATACCTCTTCATTCGGGGCCCACGGGTGTCACATCACCTCCACATCACTATAACAACTAACCAACTAACCCTCCTCACAACAATAATGCATTTAGAGCATTAGGTGTGGTGAAGAACCATACCTCTTCATTCGGGGCCCACGGGTGTCACATCACCTCCACATCACTATAACAACTAACCACAACTAACCCTCCCCCCCACCCCCACCCCCCACTCACAACAAAACTCAACTTACTCATTTGGGGCCCACCACTTACAACAAACCTCAACTTACTCATTTGAATTAGAATTTGTAATGTTTGGTTTGTCATGAGGTGTATCTTCGTTGTGGAGATGGCGAGGCTCTTCACGGCGAGCCATGACGAAGGTTCACGGTGTAGCGGCAAAGGTCCCACGGTGGCACGGCGAGTGCCACACTAGGTATTTATAAATGCATAATCAGGTAGGAGCAAATGGGATCAAACAAAACTGACACATATTTATTACTAAACTAACACAATAATGCATATATTACCAAACACTGACATTATCGAAAGGTGCAGGAAATTGTACTGCTAACCCTCTGATTAGTTGCGTGATGACTGGTGAATTTTATATAATTTAAGTCTACAACAACAAAGAATATCTACATACACCAACAGTAATTTTCGGCACAAAACACCACGGAATTCTATAATTACCAGCAACAGGTAGTATATATGCATTAAACAACCTAATACAGCAACGATATTCTGCACTATTTACCCTTTAATTTATGCTCAAAATAGTAAAAAAATCCAGCACTGAAAGTGCCTAATATAAATTCGGCACATGGAAAGTTCCCCACATGCACTGTTTGGACAAGAAATGCTCAAAAGGAGATGTTTGGGTTGTTATACAACAGTTGTTTGGAAAGGGATGTTTGTAAAATACTGAACTAAAATCTAGTTTACTATTTCTTTCGAAAAGCACTTTTAAGAAGTCTTTTACAATAAACTGTGGAGAGAATCTGTTTTAAGGTTGTAGGAAAACCCGTTATCAAAATCAGAAATTATAATAATGATACAATATAAGAAAAAGACGGAAATTCATAAAGAAAAGTTACAAGCATAAACTTTGACTAAATCACAGAAAGTATATGAACCCGAATTCAAGAACTAGATCGAGGCACATGTTTGACACGCTTCATTTAAAACATATTGGTCGTCTGTTTCTCATTGTACAATGATCGAAGCAGTTGTACTGCCGGAGATGAGCAAAATTGCCTAAAAATTTATTGGAATTATTTTTTGTATGATTTGAGAGCAAACATTACTGTGTGAATTTGTTGGTACTCATGGAACAATAGAAAGACCTCGTTACTTATAGCGCAACTCATAAACACTATGTAATAATAGTCATTAAGATTGTTAAATGGCTATTAAAAATAGTTGTAACACTCCTGTTTAGCAAAAGATTATAACAGCTCTTTCAATTTGCTATTACAAGTGTTTGAACTTGGGAAAAAATTTCACCATAGTGGATGCCCTAACTGACATGTTTGAACTTGGGAAAATTTTCGGATCTAACACGGAGCAAAAGATTCACCCAATTCCAAAGCTGCACACGGGTTCCACAACCAGTTTCTTCTCCCACCAATGTTGGATGGACAAGATTAAAACAGTTTCTTTCTTTAGTTTCATTATAAACACCCCACTTTAAGAAGTATGTAACCCAATAATATGTTATTCATCTAAACAACTCGAGCCTATAATTAATTGTGTCCAAAGTTGGTGAAAAAACATATTTTCACCTAAACTTTCAAACAGATTTAACAAGAACAAAGCTAAAGTCGTTAGTTCTTCTCTTACTTCAAACTAACCAAAAGAGAAAAATTGCACAAAAGAAGAAAACATGTATAATAACTTTATGTTCACGGAAATTTTAGTCAGACTGTATATGCTGCTGCGATACGCGGGTCTCCTGCTAGTACGTATACGAAAATACAAAATGCTACTAACATTTTAAAAGTTGTATCTGGTGACATTTCCTTACAGAATAACTTTTCTATGATAGTAACTTATAATGGTATTGAAGTATAGAAGTCATATTTTCATATTACAATACGATTTCAATGACATAGACATAGTACTATCATAAATATTTTAAGGATGGAATCAAATTAGGCAGCTCTTGACTTGTGAATAATTGAAAAAGCAATGTTTTAAAAACCGGGTTTTTAATCGACCCGGTCGAGTCACCGGGCACCGGTTCGACCGCCGGGTCAACCCTTCATTTTTATTATTTTATTTTTCCGACCGGTCAACCGGTTTGACTGGGTCAACCGGTTCGACCGCCGGTCTAACCGGTCAACCCGGTTTTCATAAAAATTTGAAAAACCAAACCCGCCGGGTTTCATGACCCGTCACTCAAACCCCTAGGTCTAACCGGTTGACCAGTTTTAAAACCGGGTTTTATTCGGCGAAGGCCGCCGGTCGGTCCGGACGGATTGAACCGGCGGTCGACCTGAAAACATTGTGAAAAAGTCATTGTCTTATTATTGTTCACATTACAATTTATATAAGTTGTTGTCCTATTAGCACATGAATAGGGAGAGTAGAAGCTTTGTGATTTGAAAAACCTTTTTTATTATTTTTCTTTCATATTACTAGTATTTATCCCACCAAATTGAACTTATAAGTCGAAATCTAAATATACATAGATTGTAACATGTAACGTTGCACAAACTTGCTGGTAAAGCTGAATAGATTATGTTTTGGATTCCACTTAACCAATATTTTTGTACTTATGTAATACGTTGCTGTTAAAACTATACATTAAGATGTGGGATTTAATGATTTATGTCGTCACATCAATCGATCTATTAATGAATTCAATATACAAGATGATTTAATTATATTATTTGAAATAAAAGTATAAACTTATGAGTTTACATGTGTTTCGGCTTATCTAAGATAAGCAAAGGCGGAGCCAGAATTTTACGTTGAGAGGGTCGAAATTGATTATGAAATAATTACGGCAAACAGTATACATGAGAGCAATATATGTTGTGTCATAAAATAATATGCTAGTGATATAAGAAAAAACACGCTAGTAATAAAAGTTGCACTGTTTAAACCAGCATGATAAACGTACAATGAAGCAAAAAAAAAAATTAGAAAGAAATTACAAAATCTAATAACTTGTGCATCATAAATTTGACGCGTCTAACATAAGAACCTATTAATCAATCTTACACCTTGTTGCTTAATTTAACAATTAGTTGAAACATGTGTTTGAAGGGTATGGATCTAGTGAGAATGGTACTTGAAATGAGAACAATGAGAAAAAATATTAGCCACATATTTCAAAAGAGGAAGAAAAATATAAGGGGAGATGCATCTATATTTTTATGTGCATCTGAAATGTGCGGTTGTGATTTCTTCTCAATCTTCTCATTTTAATTTTATTTCTTATTTGATCCTTACTCATGAATACTAAGTAGGGATAATTCTTGTATGGGGCATTTACATACATCCCCACCCAAACTTCAATAATTACATATTTCCTCAAAGCATGCTTTAATAGCATTGTACATCATGCATTAAAAACTTGTGTTTTGGGGAAATATGTAATTTTTGAAGTTTCCTTGGGTATATATGAAATTCCCCCTTTTTGTATTTAACTTGACATTTTTTCTTTTGCTGTGTACTCAACTTTTAATTTTCTTATTGTATGTATCAAATTTTTTAATCGTTCTTGTTATATGTATCATTTTTTTTCAATATTTTTTTATTGTATGTATCATTAGTATTAAGTGTTGTATTAGTTAACAGTTAACTACATTTTTGGTTCTTGTGGTTTGCCAGGTATTATACTTTTAGTCCATTTGTTTGGTCCATAATAATTAACCTCAGTAAATCCGAAATACATAACCACCGCCCACCACCACCATCCACCACCACCACTCACTGCACCCACCACCCACCACCACAACCCACCTCCCACCACCACCTACCACCACCACCACCACCAATCTCTACCATCACTCACCACCGCTGTAAAACCCTAAAAATACGAAACGTGTGAAGAGACTAAAATACCCTCGAAGTCGAAATTATAAAATACGTAAAATACATTTGTATTCATTTAACGAAATTTAAAATCTAACTTACGAATAATTAAAACTTAACGAATATATTTATGTAATCGACATTGTACGACGAAGAAAATAAGTTACGCAACATAAGTTTGGGCCTCACTTTGTTGTAATCCGATGGGCCGCGTTTGTTTGAGCCGAGGATCCAAGCCGAGAGCCCAGCTTGGGTGTGTATTTTGTTCGGTTGGGTTCAAGCCGAGAAGCCCATCACAAACCCTTATACCAATCGGTACCACATATAAATACAAACACAATACACCAAATTTGGAACCCTAGTTTTATTAAGTCACGGCTCATTCTTTTCCTCCCTTTTCTCCATTCGACAAAGCAAGCTAAAGAAGGTGTGGGTGATCGTGAATTGATTCGCTGGTCCTTGTTTTTCTGTCCATTGTACGCCTAGGGTAATATGTCCCTACTCTTTTGATTCCCTTCTTGTTTTTCTTTCATGCTACGTGGGATTCCTCCATGTGAATGTATATTTTGATCTAACAAAAACCTCATCTAACGAGAAGGCATGCATATATTTATATTGTATATAAAAGTTACTGGTGTATGAGTTTCTAAGAGATGTGGGCTCGTATTTATGTGAATTCGTGTGTGAGTGTGCATGCATGGATGTGGGGTATTAAAGTTGTATTATAAAGTGAACTAAACTATGAAAAATGTGTGGTGAATCGAATTTAAAAGAGTTAGGCGTGGGTCATATGAAGGCTTTTATGTCCTTGCATGTTTTTGAGTAGAGTTCGCTTATGCCTATAATCTGTGAGTATGATTGGTGTCATTCGCAAGTGATCAAAGGTTTTCAAGGGTCTCGTAAATGAGTCATGTCTCATATGCTATTTCATTAAATATAAATGGGTGTACTTGGTGTTTTTGGGAGTATGTTTAAGGGCGATCGCGGGGCAAATGGGTAAGCCGTTTTACATTTTGATGGGGTGTCGGAAAGATGAGTCGGGAGTTAGTCATTTGGTACGTTTACTTAGTCGTAGATATGCATAATAAAATCCGCGAGCAAGCTTAAACATGGTCGATCATGTATGTGAACTTATGTCTTTTATTTTTAACGTGCATGGGAATTTTAGTAAGTAACATAATACTTTAAGATTGATTTACAATATAAACATTACACTTTAAAATATTTACCATGTAAACCCTATAATTTGAATTATGATATAATAAGGCCCTCAAATAAGATGTATGCCATATTAAACCCTTAAGTTTACCGTTTATTATTTATAACCCCTAAGTTTGGCTAATTAATGATTATTACCCTAAAGTATTTTAATTCGGTCCAATACTAAAAATGAGAATACGCTTATGATTCTAAAAATATTAATACGATTAATCCGTTATGACTTAAATGAGCTAACAAGTATTAAATAAATCATAATCCGTGTAGATTCGTTGAAGGAGACGCGACGTTACATCTTCGTATTCCTACATTCGTTTGCTTTCCTCTCATTTGCTTTAAGGTACAGATATTCTGACCTTTTCAGTAAAGGTTTCTTATGATGATCTTTTCGTTAGCTTTCCTATTTTACTTATTAGGGTTTCCGATGCTATTGCTATGAACCCTTTCCTGATTGTTTGACCTGTTGCTTATCTGAACGTATGTTTTAATGAACCATGCAATATTTGATTTGAACAGTATGTTAGGAAGACTTTGATATGCACATTTGTTGAACCTTGCTATGTTTGATTATGAATATTTGATTATGAACTTCTAGATATGAATGTATGATTTGTGACTGTGATATGGATTTCTGACCCCTGAATATTTGCTATGAACCCTAATGTGTCTATATGAGCTGTTGCTTATCTGAACTTTGATTTTTGAATCATAAAACCTTTGATTTTGAAAACATGATTTAATCTTTGATAAAGTATGATCTATGTCAGTTATGACATTCTGATTTGACCTAAGTTAGTTTGACACCCGAGCCAAAATATTAACTAGTCATGGGGGTTCCATGTCCGTGTCAGTGATGACTCGACATGACTCTAAGGAGAGTGAAGTTCTGCCACGTCCCTTATTTGTTATCTGTTATGAGCTCAAGTTATATTATATGACCAATGTATGTTTGTAGGGCGTATGGATGCATCCTAGATCTGATCTGTTATCTGAGATGATTTGTCTAGTGAAAGATGTCGTGTGCAATACGCGTCTTCACAACTTCTGGGAGCTAGCTACTCCAAATTATTTTCTAAGATTGTTTCTATATAGTTATGATGTTTTTGTTATGATATGTTCTGGGCTCGTGGTAGTTAACTAAATCTTTATTTGTTATTTTTATGTTAAGTATTCTGATTATGATTCGGTATGTTCAAGTGTTAATAATTATGTGCTCGGCTTATTATATGTTATTATATGTGGTTATGCTTTTACATGTTTATGTGACTACGATCCGCTATGCTAGGTTATGATTAATATGTTTAAATATGATTCGTATGCTGTCATCTGATGTCATGTTAGTTATCGTCATGTGAATTGTTGATCTCGTGATGAATGTGCTAGTTTGAAAGTGAGTATTCTATAAGTTTAGTATGTATAATTTGTTCAGTTAATTTTGTGAACTTTGCTTATCGTTAGTGTTTTATCCGCCTATGTGACCCGCCATGCTTAAACTCACATGTTAGGATTTGATCTGAGAACTGGTTTAACTTATGATATCTGTTTTGATAATTGTTAATGGTTATGCTATGTTTTGTTTGGTCTATTTAATTATAATTTGTCTACTATGTTTCCTATTTGCTTTTGAGAACCATGATTTGAATCGCTATTTCACGCAATATTGAATTAAGTGTGTTAAGTAAAGGTTAATTAATTTGTTGAATGCCATGGTTATTTTCTAGAAAGTGTTTCCGATAGCCTTAGACTTTTCGTTTGGTTTATATGTAATCTATTTCTTCTTGATATGTTAAGTGTCCGGGTTATTTTGATGTGTTTTGCGTTGGAGTCATCAATATGCTATGTGTTTGTCCTTGATTGCTAATTGTTGTTCTGGGATTGCAATTGTGTTTCTGGAATCCTCAATGATTCATTATTCGCTTACCATTTTGTTATTCGCTTTGTTCAATTCAGTATTTATGTTTTTGTTTAGTTTTGTTTTGTTATATCTCATGGGCTTTGTAAGCTCACCGCACTTTTCTTTTCTCTCTAGGGTTTTAAGCATTCAAGATGAGCTTATGGGATGGGATCTGTTTGAGAGTAGAGTTTGAGAGCAAAGATTTGACCATAGAGATCTTAGAATTATTTTGGTTATTAAGTTATTTATGTTATCTTTTGAAAATTTTGTAAAGACTTCCGCTTTGTATAAGTACTTAAAGTTCGATATGAAAGCTGATGGATCTTTACCCTTGTCTAAGTTGTGTTATAATGCCATACCCACCACCTATCACCACCTACCACACACCATCACCACTACCATCACAACCACCACCCACAACTACCACTCACACCACTCACTACACCAATCAATCTGCCATTATGTACTCACCGCCACCTCCACCGCTACTCATCAACCATTTACTACTCACCACTATCACCAAAACCCATACACACCAGCATTACCACCCACCACCACCATGTACTACCCACTACTATTTCACCACTACCTGCACCATGCATTTAATTACTATTTAAATGATTACTAGTACTACTAATACTAGGTGGTATGGTTGTATTGCGGTGGTGATTGGTAGTGGTGGTTGTTGGTGGTGGTGGGTGGCGGTGGTGCCAGTGGGTAGCGATGGCGGTAGTGTGTGGTGTGGTGATTGATAGTGGTGGTGGTAAGTGGTGATGGTCGGTGGTGTTGGTAGTGGGTGGCAGTGGTAGCAGTGGGTGGCGATGGTGAGTGTTGGTGGTGACTGATGGTGGTGGTGGTAAGTAGTAGTGGTAGGTGGTGGGTGGTGGGTGCGTGGTGCGTGGTGGTGGTGATTGGTGGTGGTGGTGGTAAGTAGTGGTGGTGGGTGGCAATGGTGGATGGCGGTGGTAGGTGGTGGTGGCGGTGGTGGGTGGTGATTATGTATTTTGGACTAACGGAGGTTAAGTATTAGGGACAAAAAAAATAGACTAAAAGTGTTACATCCGACAAACCACACAGAACAAAAATGTAGTTAACTTTTAACAAATACAATACTTAACACTAATGATTCTTATAATAAAATTTATTAAAAAAATTAATACATACAATAAAAAAAAGTTATATATATTTCTAGACAATTATCCTTACTAACTACTACCTCCGTCTCAAATTTTATGTCCATTTTGACTTTTTCAAACAAACTTTGACCTTAAATATCTCTTTTTTTGTTATATAATACTTGATGTAAAACATATAAATGAAATTGGGTTTTAAATGTATTTTAATTGATATAACTTTCATTAAGCATTATATAATACAAAAAAAACATATTTAAGGTCAAAGTTTGATTATAAAAGTCAAAATGGACATAAGCGAGTAGTATCTTTAAAGTTAGATACTAGTTATAATGCCCGTATACCTTGGGATTTTCAATTTTTTGAATAATGTATTTTTATTTATTAAAATACAAATAATTTAATTTTTGTTTTGTTTTATTTATGATTTTTAGTTTTGTATTATATGATGAAGAGTATTCTTAAATAATATATTTTTATATATTAAAAAATCAAAATGTTGATTATATCAAATTTGACCCAATTCTACATTGCTTTATAATTTAAACGCATCCAAAATCCGCATTAGTATATCTCTTATAAGTTTTGCACAAGAATGTATTAGTAGTATAATAAGTACTTGTCACAACATTGAATATATACCGGTTAAGAAACTAAATATGTTGGGGGGATTTTCCACCACTTAAACCAGATGATCATTGAAGTAAAGAGTCGCTAAAAGGCATAAGCTTTTCAGTTTTCAACGATGTGGAAAGTGTTCAAATATACCTAAAAAAATGCTGACCATGAAATTTTTAAGATTACAACAATACATAATGAACCGCGTATAATTATAAATTATGAGTAGCCATGTAAGTACTAAGAACTTGTTAAGAAACTTTAACAACTATACGAATAATATGCATGAGTTCTATTGGGCACATTTAGTGCGGGTACATAAGGCAAAAAAGCTTTTCAAAAATGGGGAAAATATTCAAAAAGCCTATAAAGTGGCAGAGCTATAAACATGAAACAATAAGCACTTCTTATTAGTTTAGCTATATTAGCAACAAAACAAAATAATAAGAAGTCTAAGACAAAATCAAAAGACCAGTTAATAACATAAGTTAGCAAATAGTATTAAATTTTTATAAAAGGCATGACTTTATTATTTAATCTAAGTATCTCCTTTAAACTTTCTTCCATGCAAGAATACAATAATTAAGCTTCCATATATCCAATTTATAAAGCCATCAACTTAGCTTGTCATGCATGATGTAACATGTAAACTTAAACAAAACTAACTCAATAGTGCTCTTTACATTAATGACTTTCGACTTCCCATTCTAATTTACAACCCAACTTTTATCTAAATAACTAATTAAAGGTAGTCTCACTGATTTCACTAATATAATATAAAACTAATGGAGCTGTAATATAAAAAGTAAACTCTCAAATATATATATATATATATATATATATATATATATATATATATATATATATATATATATATATATATATTTAAAACTAACAAAGAAATAATGATAAACTGTACATTAAGAGATCGAATTGAGAGATTTAATATTATCCATAAGCATTCTTTAAGAGCTATCTTATAACCTAACTACATAAAATGGTTCATATATGGTCTACCCTATAAAACCAAATAACATAGGCTGGAAGAAGCTTCTTGTGATGTATGGTCTCAGGAAAAGCAAGCAAAGCCTTCTTCTCTTATCAATATCATGCTCATTTACCTTTATAAAAAAACTAAAGCATATACCATCCACGAATGCACAAAAAAAAGTGATCAATTGCTTAAATTATGTATTTACGGTTCCTTTAAATAGATTCTTGAGTTTCTTATGATTAGAAGAATAAAGGAGAGACTTGTATAATTTAGAATGGCGGCCTCAATATAAACCTTAAGCGCGAAAGCACTTCTATCTTGATGAAAGTTTATGTGACTCAGTTATGTTAGTCCATCACAAATAAATTTACTAAACAATTGGCTAACATAAGAGACCCACAAACTCAAATCATTCTTAATCTTGTACCACATATCAAAGAATTAAAACATAAAAGAAATCTACCAACTTGCACGAAACAAATTCAACAACAAATAAAAATACACTATTTCCTAGATCAAAATTGTAAGTAAATATTGCAAAGAAAATTCACAACAAAGGTTGTCATATTGTTTGACTCCTTAACTGAGACTTGTTCAGGGCCATATGACCATTTCTTTTACCAACAAATAAAGATAAAAACAATCTAACCCGTTTAAGATTAAAAATAATCTGTGATCCATACCAATCCATATATCTAAAAGATTGAATCAAGGCGGCCTCCTAATGTACCATTGTGATGTGATTCATTACGTAGCATTAAACAAGTGAATTATTATGTTTATTATGAATGAAAGTTATAGTTTATTAGCATTGAGCTTGATCATAAAGAAAGAAAGTTATAGTTTATTTCTTGATTCTCGAGTGAATTTTTTAGCATTGAGCTTGATCATAAAGAAAGAAAGTTATAGTTTATTATGTTTAGTTAAATTACCAACATGCCAAAAATTGTCTTTTGAGTAACCTTTCTTAGTATGGGTAAAAAAGGGGAGGCTACACGCCTACACTGACCCATACACTTTATAGCCATTTCTTGAAACTTGGAATTTTTAAATAAAGCAAATATTCTAATTAACACCATCTTGATTATAAATTGTAAAGATGATACATGAATAAACAATTATTAGAGAACCATAAATAAAGGTGCAAGGCAATTACACATCAAATTTAGGCAGAGGATCCATTCTCATATCAAGGGGTCCATCAAAAAGCACACTAAATCCTCTATTCGCATTGTTCATCTGCATATAAAAATTCGCAAGGCATTATAAATAGACAAACAACGCTACGAAAAAGGAAATATAATACATGAGTGTCTATAATGCAGTAAATATGCTTGCTAAACACTAATAGCAAATCATCGATCTGTTCTCACTGATAGGTGAAAAGGTAAACAATTTACATACCTGCATGGATGACATTCCCAAGTTCATTAGGATCCTATCGACTCCTGCTATCAGAAGCTTCTCATCAACCTCAGATAGTGTTGACCTGATGTTCTTTAAATTCCACTTTTAGTATAAAATCTAAAACCATTAATATTCGAACTTATTCTCACATGTTTGCTAAGCCTTCAATGTTACCCCATCCCCTATGGTTATATACAGGGGACGAATAGGTTCTTCACGGAGAGCATTCCCCATTCACAATGTTATAAGCAATATTGGATACACGTTCCTGCATAATAATATACAAAGCATTATATGCATTTATACTAATATACATATAATAAGTAAAAGTACCATTAATTTATAGCTTACCAAGCGTTCATAAGAATGCATTAGAACGATAAACCATGGGGTTTCGCTTTTGTTCATTTTTGGTAGTTTCTCAAGTAGTCATTGGCATTGTGGTGTGTACATGCCTACATAAGTCACATTATATCATTCATCTATACTCATTTTTTAATAATAACTTTATATTGTAAAAAAGGCACGAGAATTAAGTACTTACCAAAACCCGAGTAGGAAGACAATACAATAAAGTATCTTTGAAGCTTGCTTGATAGAATACCCAGTGGTTACGAACTTCCTGATGCTTTAAAGGGCACGATATTGATGAAGAATTGACTTGGTTTCCAGTGAATCAAATTTTGACACTTATATTGGTTGATAATCATTAAAAAAAATATATAAAAAAAGGAAAAAAGAAAAAAGAAGAAAAAGAAACATACTCTTATCTAATAAAACAAACTTAAAAATCTATTTTGGTGTTTAATTGTTCATCTACCGACTTACATGCTCATATGCACTTTAAAGCATGTCCAACTTCCTAGCTGAAGTGTAAAACCGACATTCCGATCACTAAGAAGTAGTATATAATGTTAAAATGAATGTCTTTTTTGGAGAGCGTTGAAGCGAATGTGCTAAGTTCCAAAAAAATTGACAAAATGTTTGCGGCATTGAACGTGATGAGGTAGTTACAATACTTGACTCAAAATCACGCTCAAGATTTCCAAAGATCCGGATCCAAGGTTGATAAGCGATTGCTACGTTATTGAACCTACCCCAACTATCGTATCTTGAATTGTCATGAAACTCGTAGTGATCCGCATACGACAAATCACCAACAAACAACACGACTTGCCCTTTCACGGGGTTCATTTCATAATGCGTAAGTGTAACATTAGAATCATATATGTTTGACCAAGATCCCGCACAAAATATGGATCATTTTAGTCAACCTAGCTTCAAATAAGGATCAAGATTCTCTCGTTTCAATTTCATCATATAAAGCCACATTGAAAGGTTGTGACCTAGTTTTTCAATAAAAAAAGGTCCACAGTCCACATTGTAAGCCTTATACACGGATTAAGATGATCTCATCTTCAATTTAAAATAAAAAACGTGCCCATGAGCCTAAAAGTATGGGGGACATCAGGCCCCACCGCGGCTGGAGTCATGAACCAAAACATCCTAGGGGTTTGACCGGTACCGAGCTCATAATGGTACTTGGTGTCAAACTGCATTAATCTTCATTAAATTAAACCATAATCTTTTATTCATTATGTAATTTAGATATCTTTCTAATAACTTACCTCTGTTCATAATATTGCAATGATGATGAATCGAAGTGTAGTTATAGTATCTGTAAGTAGTTGTTCTCCCAGTGGCTTTGTATTTTTGTTTGTTTGTTTGTTTTTTTTTTTCTTAATAAGCCACTATGTTGAACTGGCTTATCTTGAGTCAGAAGACACAATTACACATGCCACATAGTCTCTGTGTTATATGCACCTAACACATGACACAAGTCAATAAACACATCTATTTTCACTCCTACATAATTCATCTAAAGATTGATTAAACAGTAAACTGCAATGATTATTTTTTGTGCTATTGCTTTGTACATTTTGACACAAATAATGCACCTGAACTATTGTCAGAAATCATTTTGAAAGGCAAAAAGTGAAAATCATCCTTAATCCATGAAAAAGTTGGTTTCGTCAAACTTTTTGCAATAATCATCTCTGAAACTTTACATACCTTTATAACAAACAACCTTCAAAATTGATCCAAGATTCATACAAACATGATTAGCTATCATAAAACAAATCTACCCAATCCATATTATGGATTTGCAAATAAATACTCCTACAATACCATCATCTACAATTAACTCCAAACACTAAACGCAATAAAAAAAATTAACACGTAGCTTACCTCGATTTGATGGCCTTGAAATCGGAAAGATGGAGATACCTGTGAAATCAGCGGGAAGTACAATGAAGAGCAAAAAATATCCAAACTAAATAGAAAATGTCACAAAAAATAAAGGGGCCCACAAATACGATACCATTGAGCACAAAGATGTAGCGGCTTAAGCTTTCGTGTCACAATTGGAGCAGGGCACTGGTAGCGGTGTGGTGTAGGTGCGAGGCCACTTAATAGGAGTGCATGACAGTAGATTCAATGCACATCACACATATACTTAAAGAACACGAATTAGATGAATGAAGATGTAGCTAAAAGAAAAACACTATATATCGGCAAAAAACATCATCTGAAACAAAAATAAAGCGAAAGTACGCATCCCGAAGTCCATAATTATCTAGGTTTTCCATATCTAGAGTAGCTCCGTTTATATACGAATTCTTTCTTTAACAAATAGCGCACTTAGAAAACCTACGTCCAAAACTATTCGTGCTATTCGTAAACATACATCGCATATCACCATATCTCATCTAATTTATATATCGGCAAAACATCAAAAACAGAATTCCTAAAACTTCTAAACTAAACTCCTTAATCCTCCATGTTTCCAATATATCTCAATCACAAACACATGCTTAAAAAATAATCAACAAAAACAAAACTTAACCCTAATTTGAACACCGGTTTATAACAGAAAAAGTTACAATTTATAAAAACTCACCTTGAATACCAGTTTAACACACAGCTTTGACTTTTACCTATGCTCAATCATCCACTCTTGTTTTCCCTTAGAATATAGCGACCACATATATAGCAATAAAACAAAATGCCACAGCTTTCCCAGTAAGCAATGAAATTGAATCATTACGATAGCATAACAATATTCAAACAAACCTTCGAATAAAAAAATTTCCATTAATAACTAATCTACATGTTCCTCTGTATACATAATTTCATAGTCAAATCCCTTGGCAGTCGCGACAACAATTTCCTTTTGACAGTTCATTGGTGAAAGTATCTTTCTCTATGGTGTCTGTCAATAATAACTTAATGTTATCAAAGAGTAAGATAATAATAATTCACGCCCATATGACCATATGCCAAATTAGTTTCTAAAACCTATAGTTTTAAACCTTACAATACATAATTCCAATTTATTTTTTAACATAGAAGCTATTGGTCATCTAATGAAGTTACAAACTTATACGTCAATCATGTATTGTTCTTCCAATGTGAACACATGATACCTTGGAACAAAAACACATTATACATCAATCAAAGCACATAAAAACTCAAACCCACAACTTAATAATGATTAAGACCTAAAAAAAATCAATTCATACCTTCATCACATTCAAACCTGATTACAAAATCTCAATCAAATTCAATTCAATAAATCAAAAACTTATTATAAAAATTTACCTTAAACTGTTCCTCTTCTTGTTTTGGCACTTGGCTACATCTACCAGAAGCTGCACGCACAATGGGTTTGGAGATGTGGACACGAATCAGATCATAATCAATTAAGTAGATACTTTTGTTGGTTCCGATGGTTTCTTTACATGAATAAGGTTTCATGGTTGGGACCGATTATTTTGTTTAAATTATTAGGGTTTAGGGTGGATAGTTTCCAATGTAAGCAATGGGTTGTTATTAATCATCGGACACCGGAATTGTGGTTAATCGCACAATGGGTTTGGAGGCGTGGAATTGCGAAAATAATATGAGAGGGATTTGTGGCTTTTGATGCTTCCGCCTATTTTTATAAATTCTGATTTCGGCCAAAACTTATTAAAAAAAGCACCCAGGCCCATGTGTATTTACATGTTTTTTGTACATATATGATATAAAAACGATTTTTAAAACTTTTATAGCTAAATTAGGAATAAAATAGAGTAATTATTTTTTAAAATTCAGGAAAGAAATTCAATTTTTTAAAAATATTACCAAATAAGGTATGGTTTGATTTTTTTGAATTGAAAAATTCCCACTAGAGGTTTTGTTTTATTATATAAAAGATAAGCTTTATCTTCTAGCAGTGTGCAAAAATTAACTTGTGATGATTATAAAGATAAATTAATATAAAAATATGGATGAATAGGGGGTGACGCAACAAAGGAAAATAGCATGTGTTCCACAAAGTAAAAACTTTCTTCAGAATACGGATAACCAGGAGGGGCCTAAAGTTAATATTTTAACTAGACTGTTAGGCTGCCCACAGTCGTGACTTGAGTCATCGCCTGCCACATCAGCTTTCTCTCTCCGGTGATCAAACACGACCAAGTTACCACAGTCGATGACCGAGGTTTTTTTTTTTATCAAACGGTACAATCGGTTGAAATTTAGACCGATACTTTTTTTTCCCTTTCTCGACCGATGTTCGACCCGACCTCCACAGTGGGCACGATCGATTATAAAATCGGTCACTACACATGACCTACCGATTTATTCTGACCCACTGTGACTTAGGGGTGAGCAAAACCGACCGAATCCCGTCCCGATCCCAAGTCCCGAATCATGTTAGTCGGGCTTGTCGGGGTTGGGAGTCGGTTTCTGTTTTTCGGTTAGTGGGTTTCGGCTTGTGGGATCGGGTCGGGACGGGCGAAAACCAAAACAACAAACAAAACCGATCAAATCTCGAATCCGTCCCAATCCCGAGTCCCGAATCATATTTTCGGGCTTGTCCCGGTGAGTCGGTTGTGTTCTTGCCGCTTGTCGGGATTCGGGCTTGTCGGGATTCGGGTCGGGATCGGCCCGATTCAGCCCTACTGTGACTAGCCTTACAAATCTCACAATATGTTTACAAGAGAAACTGGGCTTGTCGGCTTGTTGGGAGAGGCCTAGCACCCACTAGTCCCTCTTTTCCCTCCCCCCCTGAACATAAGCTTCAATATTGTAAATGTCTGAATCTGAATCTGCACGTGGTTTACAAATCTTACGGATTTTGTCCCGATCGACCCATCCGTTAAGTGTTTTTGTTAGTCCCGTTAGTGCAATCCGTTAAGTGTTTCTTGTAAGTCCTTCGTTAATAAATTTTGCACGTTAGTCCTTATTTTTAAAATATAGTTTTTCCCAATTAGTCCCCTTAATAATAGTTTTCACCCGTTTTGTCCGTTTTTATCCGTTTTGTTCGTTTTTGATCCGTTTCCCCCCTTTACGTTTTTATCAGTTTTCTTCGTTTTTATAGTTTTTGTCCATTTTTCTTACGTTTTTCTTAAATTTTTGTCCGTTTTTCTTATGTTTTTCGTACGTTTTTATCGGTTTTTCTTACGTTTTTGTCCGTTTAAAAAAAAATTTGAATAAAAAATTTAAAAAAAAAAATTTTGAATAAAAAATATTTTTCAAATCCCACATATTGTTTTTAAATATGTCCGTTTTTCAATATTTTTCGGAAATTTTAAAAGATTTAAAAAATATATTTGAAAAAAAATTAGAATTTTTTCAATATGTCCGTTTTTAAAAAATATTTGAAAAAATTTTGTTCAAATTTTTTAAATTTTTATTCAATTTTTTAATTTGATATATATTTTTTTCAAAATGTAAGAAAAAGACAAAAACGAAACAACGTGAGGCGCGGAAAAAAGCGGACAAAACTTAATGGAACTAAAAACGAATAAAATGTAAAAAGGTCGGCGGATAAAAAAAGACAAAGCGGATAAAACGGACAAAAGCGTAAAAACAAACGAAAACATATAAAGCAGGGAAAAGGGATAGCGTAAAAACAGACAAGCGAAAAAAGGAGGGAAAACCGATAAAACAAACGAAACGGATAAAAACGGACAAAAACGTAAAAAATCGGGCGATAACTATTATTAACGGAGGGACTAATTGGGAAAACTATATTTTAAAAAATAAGGACTAACGGTGCAAAATTTATTAACGAAGGACTAACGGCGCAAAACACTTAACGGACTGCACTAACGAAGGACTAACAACGCCCTAAAACACTTAACAATTTGGGTGGGATCAGGGACAAAATCAGTAAGATTTGTAAACCACAGGGACGAAACGCACTGAAAAAAAAGTATAGGGACAAGATCTGTAATTTTGACCAAACCACAAGGATGATTTATGTAATTAACTCTAAATTGTAACATAAAATTATAAAGAGTTGGTTACACAAAATTGTAGCTAATATATTTTCTTTTTTTTAAAAGACAACATACATTAAAAAAACCAAATAAAAATAAATTACAAAAGAAATGATATCCAACTTCCCACAAGGTGCATATAAGAGCACTAGGTATAGAGTTATCCAATAACACGCTATTGGTATGTCACATCAATATCACCTCATCTTCATCAAATAACACACCAATAATTAAAACACTACTAACATGTTATTGAGTCCCACAAAATACTCCATTAAAAATACTCACTCACTAAAAAAAAAAAATTGGCTTGAGCTATTTCACTAACTCAAATTGGCATGTTGGCCGGTAAGATGGCTCACAAATGGCACGAAAAAAATCAGCGATTTGCATGTTAAATGTCTACCATAGTACCTTATCTTGTGCTTTAACCAACCAAAAATGAAAACAAATTACACAAGATACAAAATCCCGAACACATTGGATCAAGTACTTCCCATGACCAGACAAAACAAAAGATACCATCTCACTATCCCATGTCCCACTAGTTCTTTATAAATGCATTACGAGGTAGGAACAAAATGGGATCAAACAAAACTGACACATATTCATTACTAAACTAACACAATAATGCATATACCAAACACTACCTAACGGAAAGGTGCAGAAACTTGTACTGTAGACCCTCTGATTAGTTGCGTGATTGATGACCGGTGAATTTTATATAATTTAAGTCTACATTATAGTAATTGTCTAATCAGTATATAGAGTCCATGGGGGAGCTATGTGATCAATGCAAAATCACAAAAAGTAAAAAAAAATATATATATATATATATTCAACTCCTATTCCCACTTACTCATCGTTGTGAAAGTCCGTGTGTCTCATTGAGTTGATAGTACATTCAACATATACAATGTCAATGGTAAATGAGTGGCAGCACCTCAAAATACCTTTTGACGAGATAGAAGTAGCAACTGAAAACTTCAAAACATTTATCGGAAGAGGTGGATATGGTTCGGTGTTCAAAGGAAAACTCCTTGTGTCTGGAAAAGAGACCATGGTTGCTGTAAAGAGGTTAGATGAACAGTTCGGACAAGGTTTAAAGGAGTTTATGACAGAGATACAGTTGTTGTCTGGTCAACAACATCCAAACCTTATCTCTCTTGTTGGTTATTGTGATGAGGGAAAGGAGAAGACTATCGTCTATGAATATGCAGAGCGTGGAAGTTTGGATCAGTATATAAGGCGTACTAAAAAAACCACTTCTCTTACGTGGTTACAAAGACTCAAGATTTGTGTTGATGCGGCTCATGGTTTGAATCACCTCCATAATCATGTTGGTGCTCCTCGGATGATTATCCATAGGGATATAAAAAGTTCAAATATTTTGATCGATGAGAACTGGGTTGGTAAAATTTCTGACCTTGGATTGTCTAAGTTAAGCGTATCAGGTTTTGGTATGAGTGTCCTAGTTTCAAATGGTTGTGGGACACAAGGTTATTGTGAACCAGAATACTACAATACGGGAGTCCTGTCCAAAAAGTCTGATGTCTACTCTTTCGGAATTGTACTATTTGAAGTTTTTTGTGGGAGGTTGTGCCTCATTGTTGGCGATGAAGGATTTTCGCTATCAGGCATGTCGGCCAAAGAATACTACAAAAATAACTCTTTGGACAAGATTATTGATCAAAGTTTAAGGGAACATATGGGCTCGAACTCCATGACCAAATTTTCAGAAATTGCATACAGATGCTTGCACGATGATCGGGAGCAACGACCTGCCATGGATGTTGTCGTGAAAGAACTTGAGGAAGCGCTGAAATACCAGGTGAGTTCTACACGTGATTTATTATTAATGCAAGTGAAATTTTATATAAAATAACGGTAGGGATAATTGTCCATAATCAGAATTCACAACTACAATACAATACAAGAAAACCAGAAAATCATAAACGAAAAAATTACGATTGTAAAGATTAATTAAATGAAAGCATAAAGTAAATGATATCGATTCAAGAACGTGATCGAGGCACGTGTTTGACACGCTTTGCTTAAAACATATTCGCCATCTATTCGGCGTCTATTTCCCAGAGTACAACGATCGGAATAGTATGTTTTACTGCCGGATATGACTTACATGCCTGAAATTCTCACGGAGGTCAAGTGTGTTCATGTGAAAGTGTGTGTTTCACCTGGGTGTTTTTCCAAACGGCTTATCTTCTGCGTATAAAATCAACACCAACAAGCTTAAAATTTCAGCAACCAAACGGCTAATTTTCTGCGTGAAAAATCAGTACCAAAAAGCTTAAAATTTCAGCAACAAAGCTGCCATTTTTAGCAACTAAACGGCTTATTTTCTTCGTAGAAAATCAGCACCAACAAGCTTAAAATTTCAGCAACAAAGCTGTCATTTTCAACAACCAAACGGCTTATTTTCTGCGTAGAAAATCAACACCAAAAAGCTTAAAATTTCAGCTACCAAACACCCTTCTAAACGTCCTTTTTGGCACAAAATTTTCAGCAACTGCATACCCTTTTAAAAGTTCTTTTGCCAGAAAATTTCAGCAATCAAAAAAGTTTTTCTGCATAAAATTTCATCAACAAAAAAAGCCAATTTTTTTTTCCATTAAAAAAAATCAACAAATATACTTTTATGCATATAATTTTCAGCAGTCACACTTGTTTTATCAAATTCCACATATAATTCTTTATGCACAAATGTTCCACTGGTTCTAAAACCATTCAGTAAAGAGAGTTTTATTCACAAATATTTCTTTAAACAAACAACTTTATGAAGAAAAAATATTAGCAAAGAAAACCTTCTTGATTAATGTTACAGCAAGGGGAAAAAATTCCGAAATGTTCACCGAACATAATTACTTCACAAATATATCAAGAACCAAACACTTTTTAAAATTCAGCCAATTGAATTCTTGTACACATATATTAGCAACTGCACAAATATATGAGCAACCAAACTGCATTTAATATTCAATACAGAAATTTTCAGCACATATAAACCAAACATCTTTTATAATCAAACTTGGGACAGAAGATTTAATTTCAAAGAAACAAAATGCTTAATCACACAATTACACAACATTCTTGTACCCACAAACACTATGATCTCGACATAATATTAAACGTAAAGGGGTGTTTGGACGAATCGTCAGAGAAGGTTTAGGGGCTGGTTGGGTACAAGCTTTTATAAAATCGGAACAACTTACACAAATCTCCATAAACAAAAAACAAAACTTGTTATAGATCCGATTTATGAAACCAGACTCAAAATAAAAGGAACAACAACAATCTGTTTTCAACCAATTATTTAAGAGTCCATTACAAGCATTGTAATTTTTATTTTTTATTTATTTTTATCCTGATTAAACTAATATGAAATCTGTTTTAAGATTGTAGGGATAATTGTCCATAATCAGAATTCACGACTACAATACAATATAAGAAAACCAGAAAATCATAAACGAAAAAATTACGATTGTAAAGATTAATTAAATGAAAGCATAAAGTAAATGATACCGATTCAAGAACGTGATCGAGGCACGTGTTTGACACACTTCCCTTAAAACATATTCGCCATGTATTCGGCGTCTATTTCCCAGGGTACAACGATCGGAACAGTATGTTTTACTGCCGGATATGACTTACATGCCTGAAATTCTCACGGAGGTCAAGTGTGTTTGTTGATACAAAAGTTGGGCGTTCCTTGTTTGGAGCTCCGGCTCTCGTACCAATTGAGAATTGTTGCTTGAGACCTGCGCTCTAAAAGACAAAAGACACCATTAGGCTTACTGGGGATTGTTTCCCACGATTACCCTCCGGCGTGAGAGTAAGTAATCGGTTTAGGGTTTAAGGAGAATTAGGGTTCTAAGATTGTCCCTTAAACGAGGGATGTGGTTCCTTTATATACTACGGAATCCTTGTTGGTTCCGTGTTCCTCAACCAGTATCCCACCATAATCGGTTGGGAATGATTATCTTCCTATTTAGAAGATATCGGATATCTTTTCCATCAATAGATTCGGGCTTGGGCCTTCATGAGCCCAAATGTTTAGTCCGCTTAGCCTAGTTCGTGCGGGCCAAGTTAGTAATTGACTTTAGTCGGTCCGTGACCGGATATAGTTATCGTCATCATGTCCCCCGCTAGTATCGCGCATGCGTAACTACGGATGCTAGACTAATTATCGTAGTCGATTAAAGACAAAGCGTAGCAAAGAAGCTAAATTAAATCCTCATGAGACATTGTATAGTCCACAAAAACGAAAGCAGGCACCTAAATCGTAAATCGGGGAAAGGTTACACTGTCCCATCAAACAATCCCAACCACATATTTAGGGTTGGTAGAGTCCACGTGTCGATCACCAGGATTAACTGATTGCGTATTTCAGGACGCAATCGTTTGAAACGATGCTCATACATGATGTCGTGAAGCTCCACCATCAACATACATGCGGTGGATGTCGTGCGCTTATCTCTATAGTGAGTGGTTCCACTTCTTTGCGTTGTTAGCGGTTAAGGTGGGGAAAGAGATCTCCTTTCCACGTGAAAAATCTGGTGACCCCTTCGCCTTGTGACCCATTGCCATGATTGTATCATGAAAATGGTGTCGGGCTTGTCTTTAGGTGTCTCTTTCTTATTGCCACTCTTATGTTTGTCCTTTCCTTCCGATATTCTTGACTAAATGATCCAATCGCCTCTTTGACCATCTTGTCGATGAATTGGCGCAGTTGGACACATTCATTAGTGGTGTGGCCCTTCTCAGCGTGGTAATCACAATATCCATTGCCGATGCGCCGATCCTTCGGGGTCCGCTCTCTGGGCGGTCTTGGAAAATTCGCACCTTACATTTGGAGTATTTCCTTTGGGGTCTTGATCGGCCAGGGGTATATCTATCATTATCCCTCCGCTCCCCGGCGCGATAGCTCTATTACGGTTACTACTCGGTCATTGGATTGTCTCCCGGTTGTTCCTGTGACCGTAGTTCGAATGGTTCCTTTGCTATCCGCCTGCCTTCTCCTGGACGAAGGACCGAGAGCGTTTCATGAGTTCATCGAAGGTTTCAGGAATCTTGTCATTCAACCTCTTGATGAGTTCGGATTATTAATCCGATCATGAAACCAGATCTTCAACACTTCGGAACATGCTTTGACTTGCATGCATTCATCTTTGAAGCGTTCCATGAATGTGCTTGTAGATTCTCCTTGGCGCGCTTTACCACGGCGAGCTCGGCAGAGATTTTAGCGCTTTTTCCTCTGAGTAAAGTTTAGGCGAAACGCGTTTCTCAATTCCTCAAAGCCATTGATGCTTCTGCGTGGAAGCTTGTCACGAACCAATTCAGCGCGTTTCCCACTAGTGTGGAGTTGAACATGTGGCACCACACAGGTTGTGGCCAATTTTCAATTGTCGCTGCTGATTCAAAATTTTGAGGTGATCATCGGGTCACTGTTCCATCATAGGTCTTTACGTTGGCGGGCATGCGCCTTCTTTGCTGAGAAGTCACCGATGCGCCGAGTAAACGCATCCACCTTATGACGGCCAAGGGAGGGATATATCTTCGTCCTCTGGTCATTATATCTGTTTTGGACTTCCGGTGTCGGTTCGCCATCCCGTTGTCCGAGGAATTGTCGAGGACGAATTTTTCCTCTTCGCGCTTGCCGATTGTCCCTGAGTTTGTACTGGGGACTTTCACTTGGGGAATAGCGTCGTCCCAGCTGTCTTGGATTACGTGACTACCTAATGCGGTGTGTGGACATTGGTACGCTTTTCATCTTCATCACTCTCATTCGGATGGTGCGGTGAGATGTCTCATCATCCTCGATTCTCCTCCCGATTCTTTGAATACGGGGGTCGTGGTCTCTCCGCTTCTCTTTCGATGGAGCGGTGGGAGAGTCTCGTGATCGAGGTCGAAATTGAGTCGCTTTCAAGTTCAGACCACGATCTCTTCTTCTCTTCCTCTTGCATGAGGCGCTTAATGTTTCGTAGTTTTGGGATACGAAATCTTCGGTGCCGCTTCAGGTGCGACCCCCTCAAAGCAGTGTGTTTGTTTCTATTACTACACCCTTATTTTGGTGCGGTACCTTTGTCGTCGGTTTCTAGCATCGATTGAAAGGGAGTAGTAAGGATGGTGCGCAGTGGGTCTATTCCACTCGTGTAGTGGTTGCGATGGCAGGTTGTTCCCGGCGCGGTTCCACGAGGGAAGATCAAGTCTTGGCGATCCTTTATTTTTAGCAGTGGTTGTCCCAGAGGTTGCTTAGGAGTTAGTCCGCTTTGCGACTTCTTTCCCATAAGGTCGATTGCGATCGTGATTTCCATGCTTTGTCATTCTAGTCTTTGGTTCTTAGTGTAGGGTCCCACGGATGGCGCCACTTGTTGATACAAAGTTGAAGTTCCTTGTTTGGAGCTCGGCTCTCGCATACCAATTGAGAATTGTTGCTTGAGACCTGCGCACTAAAAGACAAAAGACACCTTTAGGCTTACCGTGGGATTGTTTCCCACGATTATCCTCCGGCGTGAGAGTAAGTAATCGGTTTAGGGTTTAAGGAGAATTAGGGTTCTAAGATCGTCCCTTAAACGAGGGATGTGGTTCCCTTTATATACGCACGGAATCCTTGTTGGTTCCGTGTTCCTCAACCTTCGGCGTATCCCACCATAATCGGTTGGGAATGATTATCTTCCTATTTAGAAGATATCGGATATCTATTCCATCAATAGATTCGGGCTTGGGCCTTCATGAGCCCAAATGTTTAGTCCGCTTAGCCCAGTTCGTACCGGGCCAAGTTAGTTATTGGACTTTAGTCGGGTCCGTGACCCGGATATAGACTATACGTCATCAGTGTTCATGTGAAAGTGTGTGTTTCACCTGGGTGTTTCTCCTTATCCCATTTTCTACAACTCACAGGTAGTATATATACACCCAAAAGAAAAACTAATGTGTAATGACTAGTCATTAACCCATTAAACCCGTTAATTGACATTGAAAGTCACTTTTATGAACATCATATATTAAGCATGTTAAATGACATTCAAATTGATTGTTATGAAGTCATTAACAACTTCAATATGATGTTACAAGTTTGACTCGTAATGGGTGAGATTGGGTTTATTCCAAACACATCACTTTGAGATTCGATATCTCATTCACACTAAATTTGGTGAAACCTAAATAATTCACCAAAATTTCCAACAATAACAAATTGCCCACTTTACGTCTTGCGATCATAAACCTATTATCGTGTTTTTTAATGGATCTCACACGTTATTATAATCTATAGCTCATATCATATGTGAAATTTAAATTATAATTTCTATAGGAGGAATACGAGAATGAGTGGCAACGCCTCAAAATACCTTTTGATGAGATAAAAGTAGCAACTGAAAACTTCAAAACATTTATCGGACGAGGTGGATATGGTTCGGTGTTCAAAGGAAAACTCTTTGTGTCTGGAAAAGAGACCAAGGTTGCTATAAAGTGGTTGAATGAGCAGTTCGGACAAGATTTAAAGGAGTTTTCGACAGAGATGCAGTTGCTCTACTTTGGTCAACATCATCCGAACCTTATCTCTCTTGTCGGTTATTGTGATGAGGGAAAGAAGAAGGCTATCATTTACGAATATGCAGAGCGTGGAAGTTTAGATCAGTATATAAGGCGTAGTGGAAAAAGCACCTCGTCTACTACTACTCTTACGTGGTTACAAAGACTCAAGATTTGTGTTGATGCAGCTCGTGGTTTGGATCACCTACATAGACGTGTTGGAAGGCATCAAACGATTATCCATAGGGATGTAAAAAGTTCAAATATTTTAATTGATGAGAATTGGGTTGGTAAAATATCTGACCTTGGATTGTCCAAGTTAAGCATAACAGATTTTGGTATGAGTCTCCTTGTTTCAAATGGTTGTGGGACACAAGGTTACTGTGAACCAGAATACAACTCTACGGGAATCGTGACCAAAAAGTCTGATGTCTATTCTTTCGGTGTTGTTCTATTCGAAGTTTTATGTGGGAGGTTGTGCCTCACTGAAAGCGAAGATGGATTCAGGCTTTCAAGCATATCAGCCAAATACCACTACGAAAATAACAGCTTGGACAAGATTATGGATGATAGTTTAAGGGAACATATGGGCTTGTACTCCATGATCAAATTTGCAGCAATCGCATACAGATGCTTGCACGATGATCGGGAAGTACGACCTGCCATGGATGTTGTCTTGAAAGAACTTGAGAAAGCGCTAGAATTCCAGGTGAGCTCTATATAAACTAACAAAATGCCCATTTTACGTCTTGCGATCATAAACCTATCATCTCACACGATAGTGACCATAAGACCAATTCTTACTTGTAGCCTTTAAATGCATAATCTTATACCTTTATAACCATGGACTTGCCATAAAAGACAATACTCGTAATAATATATACCATAAATTACACATTGGTGCTACATAGAAGAGTATAAATATAGAATAGATAGTATATATAGTTATGTATAGATATGAATATAGATTTATTTAGTTAGGAGATGAGATCCATACGGATCATCAATTTTATCAAGAACAAGACACTCAATCATAGCACTTCATCTTGTTTTCATCCAACGGTAGAAATCAAATAAGATAACAACAAAACAAAGGCAAAATTGTACTTCCAACTCATTTAATATAAAAACTCATTTTCCATTAAAAAAAAAAAAAAAAAAAAAACATATATTACAAACGGTAAATCTTAACGCTACGAAAAATATACCATCGCGACGAAAATTTAATTATCTTTCTATAAATATGCACTTTTATATACTTTCGACCATTTTTTTTCAAAATTTCCGCCTAGAAAAATCACTTTTGATTTGTAATATTTTTTCTTTTTCTTTTTTGTCATTTAGTTATATGGTAATAAATTTATTACTCGTACCTTATATGTTAAATCATCAACTCTATTTATTGCATGAAACATTTTTTTTTAGAAAGGCAACATTAAATAACACTCAAAGACGAAATACACAAGAAAGAAGGCATCCCTCTCTTTAAATAAGCTACTTAAAGAGCAGGGACCCAAAAAAACCAAACAAAACAACTAAACAACATAGACAAGAAACTACTAATTCAGACATTACAGTCACACTATTGCATGAAACATTAGTCAGGGTTAGAAGTAATTAAATAAAATGGCAGAGTTAAAATCAATGGTTTCAAGATCAGCGTTGGGCAATGATTATTAAGCTAATTTAAGCTACAGGTGAAAATTATGTGTGCATCATTAACATTGTTTATTAGTTACTGCTTATTTTTCTTATGAAAATAGAATAGATAATATATATAGTTATTAATAGATATAAATATAGATTTAGTTTTATATATAGTTATTAATTAATAGCTAGATATAAATATAGATTTAGTCATATGGTAATAAAAATGTATTACATTGGTTGTTAAAGAATAGGGTGTTCATGGGTCGGGTAATAACCGAATAAACCGAAAACCGAACCGAAAAAACCGAATATAAGGATAACACAAGTGGTGTTCATGGGTCGGGTAACAACTTGTGTTATCCTTGTAAAACACAACTTGTGTTATCCTTGGATTCAAGGATAACACAAGTTGTGTTTCTTAATATATTTGCCCTTTCAAAAAAATAAATAAATAAAGAAAAATAAAAAAATAGCATGTGATTTTGGATTCAAGGATATTGTGTCATATATCATGTTTAAAAATCTGGCCACATAACTTAGTTTATCAAGGGAGTGCATGTATGTATTGTTTATTTTCTTTTTGAATATAAGAATGCTGGTACTTAACTTGCTCATCTAAGTGCTTACTCCGGTTTTTTTTTTTGAACGGCGAATAGATTAAAAACTCACTAGCAAGACACTAGTGAAAAAAGAAATTACAGTGTGATTGTACAAGCAATTTACTAGGATGTAAAATCTTATTCCTATCCAAAATCCAAGTGCTTACTCTGTATTATACTGTGTAGAATAAGCAAATAGGCAGTATTTATCAAGCACTTGAAACTGCTTAATAACAAAGCTCTTAAACAATATATATACACTTGCATGTAAGTTGTAACTTAGTTTTATTTGTCCAATATATATAAGAGTGCATGTACTTGGCTACGGCTAATGCCTATGAGGTAACATGAAATATTTGTATGTTAGTTAAAAAGATTAGATTGACGGGAAAAACTGGGAGTGCACCCTTTTTGGACCCTTCCCCAAGGACCTGTATATCCTAATGCAATGATCGAGCACATGTTCTAGTGGCCAATCATAATGTTAAAATTGTAAGTGACCAAATAGAACTCGATCAACGACCCAATTTCTATTTTGGTTTTTTCTAGAAGCTGTTAAGTTGATTTTTAAACTTCATGTAAGAAAATTAGGAGCAATAATATATGCTTATGGCCATAGCTATAACTGATGAGTTCCATGTGTACTTCTGGAAAAAATGCAGTGGATGAGTTTTAAAACTTGCTTTTTTATTCGACGTACATGATTTTCCATTTCAATATTATGAGTTTAATTTTGCTTAATTACTTGTGTGTTCAGTTGTTCAATAGCTGTCTTTCTTCTAATTGAACTGATGTCATCATATTATAAATCCTGGAACGCAGTCCATAGATTTTCCTTTCAAAGTTCACTTGCATAAAAGAGCTTTTTAAAGTTAACTCCCAGCCTATTCATCTTTTTATTTCATTTTAGGTTGAAACAACGTCTGAAAGAGATGAAGGAACCGCTATTGGTATTGATCTGGGAATGACAAACACGTGTGCTGCTATCTGGGATAGGAAATATAATCGGGTCGAGATCATTCTTAATGATCAGGGAAGCAGGATCACCCCGTCTTGTGTAGCTTTCAATGATTCAGAGTTATTAGTAGGCGATAAGGCAAAGAATCAGATAACTAGAAACCCTACTAACACAGTGTTTGGTAAATCAATATTTATATAAACTATTTTACGCTTTCCTTAGCAACAATTTTTTGTTTCTAACCATAAATGTTTTAAAAATTTCAGATGTAAAGCGTTTGATTGGAAGCAGATTTAGTGATCATCAAGTGCAGAAGGGCATGGAATTGTGGCCCTTTGAGGTTATGAAAGGGGATTATGGTGATTACCCAAGTGTTGTAGTCGAGTACGAGGGTAAACAGCAGAAATTTTCGCCTGAAGAATTATCATCCTTCGTTCTCAAGAAGATGAAAAAAGATGCTGAAAGATTTCTTGGAAAAGTGGTAAAAAATGCCGTGATCACTGTTCCTGCTTATTTTAATAACCAGCAACGAGAGGCAACAAAGAAAGCAGGAAACCTTGCAGGTCTAAATGTGGTGTGTTTGCTAAATGAGCCAACAGCTGCTGCAATTGCATATGGTGTGGACAATGTGGCCGGAAAGAAAGGGAACAAGGATAATAAGACTGTTTTGGTTTTTGATTTGGGTCACAAAACCTTTGATGTATCTCTTTTGACAATCAGTGATACGGGTGTTATTGATGTCAAAGCTGTTGGTGGTGATACTCATTTAGGTGGTGAGGATTTTGATGCAACACTCATTAACTATTGCATAACAGAATTCAAGAAAAAACACAAGTCTGTCTTCGACATAAGAGATAATCCAAGAGCATTAGGGAGATTGAAAGTTGCTTGTGAAAAAGCAAAGAGGGAGTTGTCCTTCACGATCCTAGTTCGAATTGTAATCGATTGTTTGCATGACGGCATTGACTTTTCTATCACAATCCACAGAGCCATATTTGAGGAGCTAAATTCAATGCACTTTGAAAAACTATTGGAAAAATGTCTACGTGATGGAGATATAGCGAAAGAGAATGTGGATGAGGTGGTTGTTGTTGGGGGTTCGAGTAAGATTCCGAAAGTACAACAAATGCTAGAGGAGTTTTTTGATGGAAAGACACTTTGCAAGAGTTTATATGGTGATGAGGCTATTGCGTCAGGTGCAGCAATCATGGCTGCTAGGCTAAGCGGAGATATATGAAGAAGATGTGTTCGATGTTTTAAAACCCAGTTATTTTTATTGAATCGGTTTAGTTATCGGTTCAACCGGTTGAACCGTCGGGTTGAACCGGTTCTATACATACGCATATTTTTTTTCCCTATATTTAATATGTAGTGTTTTATAATTTCATGAATTATCCGACTTTATTTCTACATTCGACTGAACCGATAAAAAAGCTTGAGACTTTACAGGTAAGCTTTGTTTTAATTTTTAAAGTTTTATCTATACTACATATAATAGAAAAATGGTCAAACATTAAAAAGTGAAAAGTTGAAAGTCAAAGGTGAGAGAAATATATTATGTAATTAATACTCTTATTAAAACACCCCATTACTTAAAAGTACAATAATTTATTCACATTGTACAACCAATTAAAAGCATATCTACCAAATTAAAAACAACCAATTAAAACATCCCTTACTAAAAAGTACAATAAAATTTTCACAATGTACAATTTAAACAAGCTACAACATAATCCTAAATATAAAATAATTACACACTAATTAATGTTATTTTTAAAACACCCTAAAATGAAAAGTAAATGCTGTTACACACATTATACAAATTAATAAAACACACAAAGCTTCATACAAGCTAACAAGTTGATGGTACATATAGTTTTGAAAATCGGACCGGACCAACGGGTTCAACCGGGAACCGGTGTAGCCACCGGTTCACTAACCAATAACTATCCAAAAAAAACCAGTAGAGGGCCCGTTGAAACCGATACAAACCGGTGAATCAGGTCTCATCGACATCTATTTCTTAGTTAATCGTCACATGGTACGCCGCCGCTAGCATTCCTATACTATATATAAAGGAAAGACCAAGGTTTAAAAAGTGAAAAGTTGAAACTATTAATACATATCGAAAACCGGGTTGACCCGGGACGCTTCAAACCCGGTAGGTTGACCCTGTTTAATTTGACCAGTTTTGACCCATTTTGACCCAACCTGCCGGGTTGACTCGGTTTAAATCGACCCGTTTTTCGACGGGAACGGTTCAACCGGTTGAACCACCCGGGTCGAACCGGGTTTCAAAACATTATGTTTAATCCCTAAATTTTCAAACTTTTATTATTTTTGGTTTAAAACCCAACATAAAACGATCTGTCGCTATATATATATGGGGAAATCTTAGCTACACCAAGGTGTAGCCAACTTAGCTACACCGCACTATAAACCCCCTCAGGTACATAGTGAAAAATAAAAGTTGATTCTACACATGATGACTTTATATGCAACTGTCAACGTGTGTGGGGGTTTTATCTTATTTTTCACTATGTACAGGGGTTTATAGTGCGGTGATGTACTCCTTATATATATATATATTTATATATATATATATATATATATATATATATATATATATATATAAGTTTTTCTTCAAAAACGATTATAATGTTTTACAATTAAGAGAAAATATGTGCCTATTAGTGCACATTTAACTTTTCAATAGGCTAAATACGCTCATTTCAAAAAAAAAGATGAGGTTAAATGTATACAAATCTTTTACAAATTAGCCCATTCTTTTTATTTTGGGCTAATCACATTCATGCTAATTTTGGTACTTGCGTTCTTCTTAACAACGACACCATTAATCCCATCCTTGTTAGTTTTTACGCGACAAGTAACGTGTGTTATTAGTTTTTATCTCATAGCTGATGTAATGTTTACTTTTATTTTCATTAAATGTTGTTAATACAAATAAACCGTAAAAACGTTTATTAATATTTTGCGATCTCTTTGTATTTTGTTGATAACAAATATAATGTTATCTTAAGTATAATTATAAGGATACATGTTATTTTTTTAAAGCATTTACATATAGCCATTTAAATACAAAAAATGTAATAATTATGCATTTTGTTGTAATAGTTTATTAGGATGGGTAAAAACCATAACCCATGGATCTTAACCCATACCCAAGTTGACTAGATACAATGTATACTTAGATACATTGAATCTAAAAGAAAACCCATGGACCAACCCATAACCCATGACCCATAACCAAAAAACCCATGGGCAAAGAGGAGCGTTCCACGGATCCCTAGGAGCGTTCCACGGATCCCTAGGTTTACACTAGACGGATCCCAAGTGGAAGGGATCCGTGGGATCCGGGGAACAGTGAAGAATTTTGCCTATAAATAGAGAGCCATTTCTTCATTCTAACTCACCCCTCTTCTTACTAAATCTCTCATACACTCTCATTCTCTTCTAACATATAGATCACTTGATCTAGAGAGTTGTTCTTCTTTCTATTTGTGATCCTCATATAGGTCCTTCTCTAAGGCGAGATCACGAGCATTCTACAAGTCATCCAAGCAAGGGGTCCTTGATTGATTTGTCACTCCAAGAGATTTCTGGCGAAGATCTTGTATTAAGATATTTCACATATTTGTTGTGTAATAGTTGTGTTGGTTTGGTCCACCGTGCTACGGACTCGGTATCTAGCTTTGTAGTGGAAAAAGTGTAAGCAACGTTGTGAAGGCTTCTCCGCCAAGTGAAGGAGTTTGTTGACATAGTGCTTGAACTCTCGAGTAGGTGACTCGGGGAGTGGAGTAGGGCAAGGAAGGTGTCCTTGTAGCCGAACCACTATAAATCGGTTGTGTCATTTCTATCCCTTAACCTTATTTATTTGCTTGCATTATCATTAGATCTATACGTTCTCAACATCCATACGATTTCACATAATATCGGATCTAAAGTTTTTGAAATCAACTTAAAATCGGCAAAACTATTCAACCCCCCCCCCCCTTCTAGTTTTCCACAAATGCTTTTATACGTTGTTTGATAGATGTTAAGAATTTTGTCTAGACTTTAGTTATCGTATAGTACAACCGTTTGCAGTTGCATTTTCATCGGTTCACGTTCTATTTTAAGCGCTACACAAAACAATCACCACAATATCACAAATCATTAATTATCTAACGCTAGAAACCGTTGTCGCTAGGCGCGGGTACTCGCCTAGTATCTATAATAAGTTAGCAAAGATTGGTAACAACAATCAACTTATGATTCTAATTTATACGAGTTTATATAACAACTCTATTAGTTGTTGTTTCTAAGATAGTTTATAACTCTAATTTACTATTTTATAAAAAAATTCTAACATTAGTCTTCACCACTTTAAATTGTCAATTAAAATTACAAAGGTTGATTGAAAAAAAAAGGTTTTGTTAAATTTTTTGATAAAAAGTGATCACCCGGCTGGGTTAATCAAACTGGGTCAACTTGGGTAAACGAAAAACCGGCAGCTAAATCCGGTTCTCAAACAATAAAAACCTGATCACATCCGGCCTAGTCTACGAGCCGGTTCCCGATTCAACCATTTGAACCGCCCGTGTTAATCCGAGTTTTAAAACATTATCATGTGGTGCTACCGAATGTCACTCCTCGCTCATTAGGAACACATATATATACGATCAAATTTTTATGTTATTATCCCAACAACACATATATACCCACAAGCAACAAACAATTATTTTATCCAGGTGTCAATGAAACGTCGGTACGAATTGCATTAATCAAGGTGAGGGGGTTAAAGTTAAGGACAACATATTACTTGGCGATTTCTTGTTCAACAACCTTGTGCTAGGTACCAATAGGTACGCGACTATAGAGGTTTGTTTCGATTTGGATATAAATGAGATGAATTACATCATTTCGGAGTGATTTTGCCAAAACAATCTTATTGAAAAAAATTGGGCTAATAAGATGGCTCAATTTTGATACGTGACAAAATCGAACAATGTGATTGATCAATAAAAAATCACAATTGAATTGATTTTAGTCAAAGTTTGCTAAATTTCTTTTATAGAAAAAATTCCAGCACAAAATTTTATGTGTCAAAAATCTGCTAAAAACGGTTGTGGTTTTGTAAACTTCAAAGTCAAAATGGTGGTTACTTTTTATATAACTTTTGTGCTAAAATTGTTAATTCAAAAAAAAAAACCCTACCACGATCTCCATTTCCAACCATTAGAGAGCACGATGTAGGAGGTGTTACCAACCATTCGCCAAAAAAAACAACCAATGGTGCCGCTTTAGTGCATTGTCGACGGTGCCATTGATTGTTCCACCAACGGGCCATTGTTCGTATTTCTTTCTTTACACTTTTTGAACGTTATAAAAAGGGAAGAAGGTAATGTTATAAAACGGGAAGAAGGTTGAGCTTTACTCCAACTTCAACAACAATACCTATTTCATAATTTCAACCAAATGTGTCCCCGTAATTCTTTACGACCAACACAACCACCACCACAAACTTTAATTACACGGCTCACTATCACACTCACCTTCACAAACCAAGTCGTCTCCCGTCGAAAAAGGAAAAGGCAATGAAAGAAACCGATACATACCAGTTGGACAAAAGCGGAAGAAAAAGTTTTGGCCAAACTTACATAAAAATATATGAGGACCCAAGACTTGGCGTGGACCAAAATTCCAAATCGGTTTTTGAAAAAAGTTCAAAGTGAATACAACCGCAGTGCATCCTTCGAACGTAATAAGGATATGATCACGGGAAAGTGGACGACATTGACACGTGATTGCACTAAGTTTGCAGAGATTGTCAACCAATATCAATGGATGAATGGTGAAAATGATTCCGTTTGGCTAGATCGTTGTTATACAAAATTCTAAGAAATTTGGGGGTTTCCGTTTACCCACATTGAAGCATGGAATATCTTGAAAGATCGCCACAAATGGCGTGGTACCAAATTCGTTGTTCCCAGAATAAGCGTTCAACACCAATAGAACCCAACACAAAGCTCAACCTTACTAATGGTATTCCACTTATTGATCCAAGTTTATACACGACACTAGTGGGCAAATTAATATACCTCACAATCACCAGACCTGACATCTCCTTTGCTGCTCAAACATTAAGTCAATTTTTAAAAGAACCCAGATCACCCCACATAGCTGCATTGATAAGGGTTCTTAGATATCTCAAGCTCAGTCCAGGCTAAGGTCTTTTCTTCTCATCCACAAATCCACTAAAACTAATCACATACTGTGATAGTGATTGGGCCAGCTGTTCCTTCACTAGAAAATCAGTAACATGGTATGGTATCTTCTTAGGAACAAGTCTCATTTCATGGCAGTCTAAAAAGCAAGGTGTGGTTTCCAGGTCTTCAACAGAAGCTGAATGCATGGCCTTAGCTGATAATACTTGTGAGATAAGTTGGCTTACATGTTTACTCAAAGATCTGCACATTACCATTCCTACACATGTACCCATCTTCAGTGATAATGCCTCCACCATAGCTCTAGCCTCAAATCCTATTCATCATGCTAGAACTAAACACATAGAAATTGATTTTCATTTTGTGAGAAACAAGATAAAAGCAGGGGACATTCTTCCATTCTTTGTGCCATCCAGAGAACAAATAGCAGATATCTTCACTAAAGGCCTCAGCAGAGCTCTATATTATTCATGTCTCTCCAAGTTGGGCATTTGTAATGCTTACTCCATGCCAACTTGTGGGGGGGGGGGGATAAAGGTGATACAACATCTCAAGATACTACACAAGCTCAAGCTACAAGCTCAGTCAACTCAATACAAAGAAGGTAACCTTCTAAGATGCAAATGCTACACAGTCTCAGCTTGGTCAAATGTAACAAAATGTAGTCAATGTATTTAATACTGTATAGTGTCTAGATTCAGTCTTGTAGTGTAATAGTCAAATGTATATAAGTTGTTAGACTCTCATTTGTAACTAACTTTTCATAATAACATTTTACTTTTTACCTCCTTTACCTTTCTTGAAAATATGTTAAATCATCAACTCTATTTATTGCATGAAACAATAGGGTTGGAAGTAATTAAATAAAATGACAGAGTTAAAATCAAATCAAAGGTTTCAAGTAGGGATGGCAAAAAAAAATCGTATCCAGACGGGACCGGATCTTCAAACTCGATTTGACTGGGGAATCCTCGAGTTGAACGGGGATGGGGATGGGGATGAGGAATCCCCAAATTATGAAACAGGGATGGGGCGGGAATAGGATAGCATAAATTCCCTAAGCCGACTCCGAACTTTTTAATGTACAAATATGTAAAAATTATACATACATTAATACTTAATGCACTTGTATATGTATATATTAGTATTGACAAGTATTATACTTGAAGTATATTTGTAAGTATATATGACATTTAATGGATCAAAATCATCAAATATTTTAAAATTTTAAGCACCAACTACGTATTATTCAACCAATATTTTGTCCGAATACACTCATTCGATACACTCTATTTTTATATTATATGTGATGTTTATATATATGATGCTTTAAAGTTGAATGACATTTTAACTAATCCAACTATGCACAATGTGGGATTTTTAAGACATTATATAGGCCAATTCTTTATATTTCCAATTAGTTATGTAGTTTTTATGCTTAGCTCATAACGGCCAAAAATCCCCAAATCTCCGTGGGGATCACTGATCCCCGTTGGGGATGGGGATGGGGATGCAAAACGATTCCACGATGGGGATGGGGATGGGATTAAGAAATGTGAATGGGGATGGTAAATACGATCCCCGATATTCCCCTGTTGCCATCCCTAGTTTAGCGTTGGGCAAAGATTAATTAGCTAATTTAAGCTACAAGTGAAAATTATATGTGCATCCTTAACATTGTTTAGTTACCGCTTATTTTTCTTATGAGTTTGGTCATAACTAAAGCTTTCAAAGGTTACCATGCATGGTTGTTAAAGATAGACCGATGGGCGACCTTTCTTGTATATTTTTTTTCGGGGCTTTTGCATATATATCCTCCTGAAAATGCAAAATTGCATATATTTCCAAAACATACATAAAAACCATTGTATTATGTGCATAAAAAAACTTGTACAAAGGATATATATGCAATTATTCATTTTGAGGGAGATATATATGCATTTTTGCCTTTTGTTCTTTTGTCTCTTGCTTGGAGCTTGTGATGTATATCTCTTTTCTTTCCTTTCCTTTAGCTGGGTTTCTTAATATGTTTGTCGCTTAGAATAAAATAGCATGCGAGGATATTGCGTCATATCATCATGTTTAAAAATTTGGCCACATAACTTAGTTAATCAAGGGGGTGCATGTATTGTATTTTTTATTTTTTGTTTGAAAATAAGAATGTTGGTACTTAGCTTGCTCACCTAAGTGCTTATTACTGTGTAGAATAAGCAAATATGTGTTAGTTTTATGGACTAAAATTAATAGTCATAAGTTATGATCGAACTTGAGACCACGGTATTGCACACTTTATGTATGAGAATTAAAGATTAATAATTAAAGGTAAAATGTTATATTTAGTTATAATTAATACAAAATGAATAACGAACGTTAAGTAGTTAAAACGTAATGGACCAACGGTCGTTAAATATTAAAGAAAAAAACTAAAGATGAACTTAGTAGTCAATATGGTTCTAGAATCCCCTTTGGGATATTGTACCGATCGACCAAGGGTTTGGGATTCCTAATCCTACCCTAATTTGGACTCTAAGTTTGTACAAGTATAAATACAAGGCTTAGGGTCTTTGTTATTAATTCTTGTGCACATAACCTAAAACCTAAGCTTGTGTTTTTCTTCATTTAGTCCCAAAACCGATCGTCCCTTACCCTAAGGGGTCGGTCACCTTGTTTTTTCTTAAACAAAAGTTTTGTGTTCCTTAAACTAGCATTTACTTTAATTAGTAATAGTACGTGTGTAGAAGAACGTGGTACTAACACACTATTGTTAGTATCTTGGATTGAATTGCAAAAATGGTAAGAGGCAATTCTTATAATCCTTATAAACCCTAATTAGGGTTAATCTCAATTGTTAGCTTGGGAATTGATTCTTGTTTAGCTAGAATCAAAGGTACGCATACTTTTATGTTTATGTTAATTAATTATTCATTATATGTTCCTATACTTTTATTAATAGTTTAATACAAAAATTATGATAGCAATACATCTTAATTTCAGGTTTGATATCTCAAAAAGTTTTCTTCAATCCAAATTTTGGCGATCTTCTGGAAATTAATGAACAAAAAAAATGTCCTGGAAGTATGTTGGAGTTTGCAGTTTTTCGTTGCTGAAGTTTTTTTTGGTGGTATCTTTGCTCTCGGGTTTTTTCATATTTGGGGTTTGACATGCATCTTGTATCTTTTCTTGTGAATTATTCTTGAGGTGTTGGCTTTCAGCCCATATCGTGTTGGGCTAATTGTTAAATAACGTATCATACTTGCATTTGGCTACAATATAATCATGATGATGATGAAAATGGTATTATTGTTTTACGTCTTTATTATATTATGGAGATGTGCACATTACCATTTCCCTCAATTATTAAAGGTTTTAAATTGTGAAGAGAAGTGGAACAAGAAAAACAAACTGTGTTTGCAACACAAATAATACAATCCGGAGAGGGCATTGACTCATACATTGCCATGATTATGCAGCAACTAGTGATTGGCATAGAATTACTTGGACCAAGTTTTCATTTAAAATTGTGTATTTCATTTACAATTGAGCATTAGGTTCTGAAAAGCTGTTTATTAGAAACTGTATAGTTTCATAAATGTTTACCTTATTAGATCAAAAGGTCGATTTTGATTTTTTTTTATCATACACATCTGAACAATTAATTACTACTTGCTGCGTGATTATATTCAAGATTACATCAATGATTCCATGTTCTTGACACGTTAACGAGTAAAAAATACAAAAATTTAACAGAGTAAAGTAAAAAGTCGTCTTTGTGGTACCGATCTTACAAGTTTGAAAATCACGCTGGACGTTCATAAAATGAAATTTGCTTAGCCCTTTTCCTTTTTTGTGTTCGTTTACGTTTGATTTTTTAAATACATGTTTTTAAACATAACTCAAAAACATAAAAAGGGTATCTTTAAATCTTCAAAATATTTTATATAATAAAACAAAACCCTAGTGGGAATTTTTCATTTCAAAAAAAATCAAACCATACCTTATTTGGTAATATTTTTTTAATTATTATTTATTTATTTTAAATCTTTAATATAATAAAAGGTAAAAGTTTCCGTATTTGACAAAAAAGAATGTAAATTCGATTTTGTATATGCATAAGTAAAAAAGATGAAAAATACACATGTACTTATGATTAAATAGCTAATACTTCAGGACCCAAGTGTAAAATTTGGAAGAAAAAAACGCTCCTCTTCCTAAAGTTTAATCCCGACCTGATGATTGATCATTCTTCCCAAATTCCCTTCCCTCAACCAACCAATGATAATAAAATTTGGAGATTTTATTCCCTTCCCTGATGATTGTTTCGTCAATTTCATTCGCAAATTGATCCGTGGTATAATAAAATCTCCGATTCAATGATAATCATTACCAAATATAAAAATCACTAACATATAAATCAACCAAAACCTACAATCAATCACCGATTCTTCAATAACGCTTCAGATCGAATCAATGAAAACCCTAATTGGATTTGGAATGAAAATAAATTCCTAAAACAAGAGAGAAACTTAAATCTTCAAGTTCAGGTAATCTTCTTCTTTTTTTTTTATTATTATTATTTTTTTTTTATTGATTTGGTTACATAGATCTTTGGATTTTATTCTTAAAGATTTGAATGTTTATATTTTTTCACGTTATTTATTTAAAGTTATAAACTTTATATCATAACTTTGATGGGGTATGATTTTTTCAAATTTTTTTTGAAGTTGGAATTGAACTTAGTATTATTTATCTGTGTTATATTGTTTGCGTATGCTTATATGGTTATTTGTTAGTAATTTGTGTTAAGACTATTATATGGTTATTTGGTTATTTGAGAGTTACCACTATTATATGGTTATGGTAATTTGTTTTTATCTCTTATGATCAAACAAAGTCACTTTCAAAGGGAGGATGTCAAATGGGTTAAAACTTAAATGTCAATCAAATAGTAATTTTTTTGCATATACCTCTAAAATTATGTTAGTTATAGAAAAATCTTTAAAAAAGACCCTCTGTTATTATGTTTTCCATCCCTAAAATTCCATTATTATGTTTTTCCAATTCTTATCAATGCAACCTCCACACCACCACCCGGCCACAACAACCCGACCACCAGTTCGCATCTCCAACATTATAATCTCCTCATCATCGTCGTCAAAATGAGGTAACTCTTAACCTCGTTTTATCTTAATTTTTGGTTTGAATCACCACACATGTTTATAACCAACATTCTTTTGATCTTTTTGATGACATTAGATAATGGTTTCACATGTTAACATTTCTAAGTGCAGCAGAAAAAGGGCAAGAAATTGGAAATTAAGTCAATTGCATCATAGCCTTTTTTAAGTTTAGTATTCATTGGCTACCGAGAGTCATTTTATCTATACCATACCTAAATATAGCCGTAATAAACATAAATATGTACAATAATGATTTTTCTATACTTGCCATGGCTTATAGGGTTACAAATTATACTATATTTAAAAAATAATTACATTTATTAGAAAAACCGTTGTAGCAACATTTATGTACCGCATTACGAGTTTTATTGTTTGAACAACGTTGCACTATGAGCTACGCTCTTCTTCTATAGTTTATGCTAGAAGTGGCAATATCAACCCATTTTTTACAAATGAGTAAAGTCACGTTACATTTCATGTTTAGTGGGGCAAATATAAGTTGCATTTATTAAATCCACTAACCAACAAGTTTTGTCATTTTGAAAGATAATGTGATACTATGATGGCATTTTGTCGAATCATGTGGTAAGTTAATGCAACCAAATTAGTACTCTGCGCTCATGAGGACACGTCATTGCACTCTAAGTTAAAACTATATTAGACTAACTTTATATTTCCATAATCACATACAACTATTACTTTAGAACTATTTATGTGAATGAATTTATATATCACTTATAATGTTACAAAAGAAGAGCGCAATAATGAGTTGATCCTAGAGTGTGGGAAATTAGCCTTATAGCATGTTTCAATTGTTTAACATGATTTCCGAATTATATTTTTTTGTTTTAATTATATACATATTCTGGCTCCTTCAGGTTGATGCGGCTTTGTTGGGAAAACGGTGAACAAGAATGCTCTTAAACGATTAAAGGTGAACATAGGAAAGTTATGAGTCAAGTAAATGGTGACTTTCAAGGTGACCTATACTTTCCACGCCCGTTTATCCATGAAATTATTTGGGTAAATATCGACAACATTGTGGAACTGATTTTCCTGAAATGACCCAGGAAGATTAGAAGGAAAAAAAAAAGCTCAGCGTGTAGTGGAACATATTCAGTATGGAGACGTGAATACTCACTATGTATACATAGGACCAACAAACAAAAGTAAGCATTTCTTATGTACATTTTTGTATGCTTTTCCAATAAAAGTCACATTTCGATCAAACTAGGATATCTTAGGTGTTAAAATTGCTTTTTGATGGGTAGAAGATCCAAACTCAAAGGCATTTATGTTTCATCTCCCAAGAATACATGATTATCTATGGCTTGCTGTAGATTACATGAAACTAAAGGTGTGTATATGATATCGCACTCTTGGTGGGTCGGATGGCTTGAGTAATGGCTCAAAATGGGTAACTTTTTGTGTGGATTAGAACAGGTCGGCTCACGTTCTGTGAACCAAACATATGATTAGAAAAGTTTTTTTTTTGTCAGTAATCTTTTTATAAAATTATAATTCAAGAGGTTAGATGAAGAAAATTACGCTTTGGAAAATGCAGACCGCCACCCGTTTAACCAATTTGATCCATTATCTATATGAGTAATTAGTGCACATATGAATAAAATAACTATATTTGTTTAGTTATAATCTAGGAGTAGAGTTATTTTTAATTTCATGAAAGGATTATCGTCTATAATGACAGTCAAATATGGAATACCGAATACTCATTTCAAGAAGTTATTTCTGCAAATCTTTCTATAGAATCTTGAAAAGGCACATAACTTTCTAAAAAGGTCACAGGCGAAAGTCAAAATTCCATATAAACATGGTTATTGCTACTTCTTGCTGAAAAGGTCTTAAGATAATTTCCCTGGTGGTTCCAATCGGTGGCATCATCACACGTGTTTGGCCATTATTGTTTGCACATACCGGATGGATTATATCAGATTGTTATGCTGATGGGTTAAAAGTTTGTAATTCAAAGATATTTAATATTTTCTATATTGTGGCTCGAATGTTATTTTCTATATATGGGTGCTAACAGAAGGTGTTGTCAATAGATATACCTCTCTTTAGCATACATGTCATCTAACTTTTATTGATCTAGACATACACATGGTACTGTAGATTGATTTTAATTTTTGGTTGTGATCTAGGACTATATAATGGTTTGACCTGGAAAAACCTTGCACTTAGTAGATGTTAATCCATTAGTTGTGATAATTGATAAGTAGCCTATGTTATACGGTTCAACTACATGGTCCGTGGTGATGATGATTTCTTGCATTTAAGTTCATTATAAACAATTCATAGCTATAAGTCATAATTTTAGGAGAATAAAACATTATTAATTTAGTAATTAAGCTGAACCGGATTTGTGACCAAAATTTGTGATGATTTGGATATTTTATAGCTGCTAGACATGATAAGATCCTCCAAAAGAACAAAATATTCTTGAACAATAAGAACAATACTTTTTATCTTACTCCATACTATGTGAGATATACTTACTTGTTATTGATTTGAATTATTGTAGTACGATGTCTTTTTGTAGTTTAAATTAATTTCGCTTCTTTTAAAGGCCCATAACTAACGTTATTATTGAATATTATTTCCGAATAGTGCAAATGGAAGAAGAATTTGGCCTTCGAAAGATTAAACATGGAGTACTTATTGCCTTTCTCAAGAACATTCAGGTTGATAAAGCTTTGGATACTTGGTTCATCACCATTACCCAGCGCTTATTGACCCAAATCATCAAAGATGGATAAGTGGACACGTTGAGGAAAAATGTCATGTGTCTCTCTGTGTGCAACTTAAAGTTATATGTACTACTTTTATTGTTGTAATGTGTTATCAAATATACATGGTTGGCTTGCAATATTATTTGCCAAAGCTTTATATGTATTAAATCATACGGAGTATATACATTATTCAACTCAGGTGGCATTAAAGCTTATTCAAGTCTAAGTCAAGCAAAATCAACATTTTGGTTTTTTAATATATATAAAATACATTATTCAAGAGTATTATAAAAATCTCGTGCATTTCCGGGCATTATAACTACACATAATCGAGCTCTCTTCATCATATAATACAAAATTAAAAACCATAAATAAAACAAAACAATGATTAAATTATTTGTTTTTTAATAAATAAAGTTATTTTATTCAAAAAAATAGAACAAACCTCGCGCGTGCGCGGGCATTATAACTAGTAACCACTTCAATAAAATCCAAACAGTCTTTAATTCAAACCTACTTCAAGAACACATTTTAATAAAATCAAAGAAATCTTGATCATCATGATCAAACCTACATCAAAATTAAAACAAATTCTAAATCAAATTCACTAGTCTCCTATTTCACTAGTCTCCTAATTTTTATTAATTCACGGAGTTTAAGACTACCACCACATGATCAAACAGGGTAAAACCATTTTTTTTTCTCTTTTCAATCTATAGTTTTGGTACAATGACATAGATATAGATATATTACTCTAATCAATATTCTTAGATTGGAATCAAGTTAGGCGGTTGACTTGTGAATAATTGAAAAAGTCGTTGCCTCATTGTTCACGTTACAATTTATTTAAGTTCTTGTACTTTTAGCACTTGAAGAGGTTAAGTAGAGGCTTTGTGGCCTTGTGGGAGACAAAGATTATTGATCAAAGTTTAAGGGAACATATGGGTGTTGGTGGTAGCAGCCCAGAACAGGGTAAGATAATCAAAGTCAGCAGCAACAATACCACTATGTGGTTACCGGATATCACTTGGAATCGTGTAATCACTTTCCAAAGTAAACTATTCGACCCTAATGCCTGGGTTACACGAATATCTACTTGGGATAAGACCAAATGTTAGTTATAGAATTAGGCACAATTCAATAACCCTTGCACTTATAAGTGTTTAGCTTTATGTTTGTTTCTCCTGGTATTGTTCTTTTTTTTCAGTGTGTCCTTCAAGCTGAAGATGACAATCTCTATTTATAGTAGAGAACACTCAACACTAATCAATGGACATTATGTGTGATTAACGGCCAATTAATCACCCATAATAAACCTCCATAATCATAGAAATGGTGGTTACATGACCAATTAAACGTGGTCATAAGCGGTCATAACACCATTGAATGAGTCAAAGGCATTTACAAAATAATTCTTTGTGACACTACCGGTAGGAACCATTACACTAGCAGCAGGAACCATACACTACCAGCAGGAACCATTACACTAGCGGCCGGAACCATAACACTACCAGTAGGAACCATCAGTTACTACATTATCAATAGTAACTAATACACTACCAGTACTAACCACTATTGAGTCGAGTCGGGTGTTCGGGACCTCATGAGTGTACACTCCGTACTTCCTAACCCAAAACAAGGTGTGAACTAATCCCACAAGTGCACTAAATTTTCCAACAATCCTCCCCAAATTTAGTTCACTTCCTTTCCAAGAAAAACAAACATCAAACAAAACATGTGCATAAACGAAAATATCATGAGGATTGAATTTCCATCTTAGTACATTACGCTTCAAATATTCGAGAATCAGGGTGTTCTAAGAATTGAACCCTTCAACCCATTTGAATACCTGAAGATAAAATACATACAAGTTTTCAAACACTTAAAAGCTCCTGACACTATACAAGCCATGTGTCCATATCCGAATTCATAAATGTTGTAAGAGCCAAAAGTCCATAGCTCCCTGAAGCGGCAAAACTTCAACATTTACATAGGTGGTTCCTCTTTATTCATGCTCATGCCAAGCACTTTTTCAAAGAAAATTAACCATTAAGAAGTAAAGACTTCATCCTCCTTTCAGCAGGTTGAGCACAACCTTAGGATGTAAATAAAACATGTGCTCTAGTCCACTGAATGTTCAGCTTTCCACATTGAACTCAGCTCCCAAGTTTCCTCAGGAGGGAGTTGGGTGTCTTAGCATTCAGTGACTAAGTTAGACTTAAACTCATCCCTTTAGCAGACTTTATAACCAAGTCTCTAGCCAGACCCTTTGTCAAGTGATCAGCTAAATTTTGTTGAGATCTAACAAACTCTATAGATACCACCTCATTCATGATAAGCTCACGAATCATGCTATGTCTGACACCTAAGTGTCTAGACTTCCCATTGTACATCTGGCTATAAGCCTTAGCCAATGTAGTTGCACTATCACAACAAATAGAAATAGGTGTTATAGGTTTAGGCCACAATGGAATCTCAAGAAGCAAGTTTTTCAACCATTCACTTCTTTACGCAACTAAAGCCACAAATTAAGATTCCATTGTTGAACTGGTGATGCAAGTTTGCTTCTTGGATGCCCAAGAAATTGCACCTCCGCCAAGTAGGAATACCCGACCACGGTAGACAATTGTCTTCGGTGTTCTTGATCCAACTTGCATCGGTGTATCCTTCCAACATCGATGGGTAACCATTATATGAGAGACTATAATCCATAGTTCTCTTCAAATACTTCAGTACCCTCTGAACGCTTGCCGTTGATGAGCTCTAGGATTACTAGTATACCGCTCAATTTTCCCAACGCAAAACAAATATGGTCTTGTACAAGTCATGGCATACATCAGTGCACCAATTACCCTAGAATACTCAAGTTGAGATACGACCTTGCCATTATTAGGCATCAGCTTCTCACAAGTATCCATAGGTGTACTCACTGGAGTACAATCATAGTAATTGAATTTCCTCAACACCTTCTCAATATAATGAGACTGAGAGATAGAAGTTCTTTTACTTTCATGTTTAATCCTTATACCAAGGATAACATCACCTCCCCACGTCCTTCATGGAGAACCTTGATGACAAAAATTCTTTTGTCGGTCAACTGATTTTGGTCAGTGTCAAAGATCAACATGTCATCAACATATAGACAAATGATGAGTCCTTTACCAGATTCATCAAATTTGCTATACACACATTTGTCAGCTTGGTTAAGAACATAACCACTAGACAAAACTACTTCATCAAATTTTTGATGCCATTGCTTAGGTGCCTGCTTCAGTCCATGAAGAGACTTAATCAGTTTACACACCTTGTTTTCATTGCCAGGCATGATGAAGCCCGGAGGTTGGTTCATATAAACCTCCTCTTCCAATTCACCATTCACGAAAATTTGTTTTCATATCCATCGATGAATAATCAGATTGTGAATAGATGCCAAAGCAATCGGCAGTCTTATGGTAACGTACGAGCCATAGGGGCATAAGTATCAAAATAGTCTATTCCCGACTTTTGTTTAAAGCCCTGAATGACTAGTCTAGCCTTGAACTTTTCAATAGTTCCATCTACCTTCATTTTCCTTTTGAAAATCCATTTGCAACCCAAAGGTTTGCAACCAGGTGGTAGATCAACCAACACCCAAGTGTTGTTGCCCATGATGGAATCCATCTCATCATTGATTGCTTCTTTCCGAAAGCAATATCCACGGGACTTCATTTCTTCTTCAAATGTTTTGGGATCATCCTCAACAATGAAGCAATAGGAGTATTGGTCGAGACCTCATCCTTGTTCCTTCAACCAATTATAGTTGAAACTCGTGTCCAAATGCCTTTGGAGTCGGCCTTTTGCTCTTCCCGAGCATAGGTTCAGGTTGTTGAACCACAACCTCATCAGGGACCTCTGATACACTAGTGTTATGAGTTCCATTAGGAATCCTCATACTTGGTCTTAGGGACTGATGAGAATCTATTCTCATCAAATTTTGCATCCCTTGATTCAATTATGGAGTTAATTGAAACTGATTCATTAGGTTCAATAACATAGAACCTAAAAGCCTTGGAATGCTCAGCATATCCAACAAAGATGCAGGCAATGCCTCTTTCACCCAAAGTTTTCAATTTTCTATCAGGGAGTCTTACAACAGCCCTACAACCCCAAACCCTGAGATAGTTCAGGTTGGGTTTCCTTTTAGTCCAGAGTTCATAAAGGGTAACCTTGTTCCTTTTGTTGGGAACCCTATTCAATAAATGGCAAGCTATTAACATAGCTTCACCCCAGAACCCTTGACTCCTCTGAATAGGACAACATGGAATTAACCATCTCCTTCACCCCTATTTTTCCTTTCGAAATACCATTTCTTGAGGAGTATAGGGAGTAGTCGTTTCATGGATTATACCAACAGACTGAAAATACAAAGTATCCATGTACTCACCTCCCTTATCAGTCCTTAATCTTTTGATCAAGGACCCAAGTTGTAATTCAACTTCAGTTTTAAACACTTTGAATTTATCTAATGCTTCATCCTTAGTATGTAACGGATAGACATAACAAAACCTAGAAGCATCATCAATAAATGTCACAAAGTACTTCTTATTCCCCAAAGATGGAGTGGCATACAAGTCACACAGGTCACTGTGTATTAGCTCCAAGAGCTTAGTCTCACGACTAACACCCTGAAAAGGTTTCTTGGTTATCTTGGTCAACATGCAAGTTTTACACTTTTCAGTGTCCTTGTCAAAAACTGGGATTAACCCATCCTTAGACATATCTTGCATCCTTTTATAGTGTACATGGCCAGGTCTAGCATGCCATAGGGTAGATTTAGTCAGGTCATTGGTGGTCACAAAGGCTGAACTTACACTATCAGTGGCAATATTAAGCCTGAACATTTGATTACACAAATACCCAAAACCAATAAAAACACCACATTTAGACAAGACAAATTTATCAGACTCAATAACTTGTTTATATCCATGATTATTCAAAACACTACTTGAAACCAAGTTCTTCCTTATATCAGGAACATGAATAACATTAAACAAAGTTACAATCTTTCGAACTAAATTTAAGGTCTACACAACCGACCATGCACCAAGGCGTTGACTCATTTCCATGTGAATAATAGAACCATCATTCGGTGACTCATAAGTTTTGAACCAGCTTCTATCTTTACACACATGAACTGTTGCACCAGAGTCAACCCACCACGCAACATCATCATCATGCACATAATAAGATTCAGATACATATGTAACATAATAAATCTGAAAAGACTTACTAAACATATTCTGACCTTTCAGTGAGTTGGTGAACCACCACTCCTTGAACCATTAGTGCCTGATCCATTGGCTTTACCACCAACTTTAACACCCTTGCAATCCCTTTTAATGTGACTAGTTTTGCCACATTTCCAACAAGTAGGTGTTGCCTTCTTGTTAGGATCTGCCATTGTGTTGTCATGATATTTGCGTTTGCCTTTGTTGTCATTGTACCTGGTGGAGTTGTTATGCTCCACCATATTGACAACAGATGCACCACTAGCATTGCTACTCTTTGGCTTGTCATTATCACACCTTGAGAGATTCCTCAATTCGCAGATGACTGCCCAACTCAACCAGAGTTAATTCCTCCTTCTTATGTTTCAAGGTATGCTTGAAATCTTTCCAAGAAGGAGGGAGTTTGTCAATGACACAAGAGACTGAAATAGCCTCATCCATGTGCATATTGTGTTGTGTAAACCTTCCAAGTATTCCAAGAAGTTCATTGTATTATTCCATAACTGGTTTTGAATCAGTCATTTTGTAATTTGTGAAATTACTAACAAGGAACTTCTTACTTGATGCATCCTCAGCCATATATTTGGCATCCAAGGAATCCCACGGTTCTTTGGAAGATTCAATGTTCTAATAAATGTCAAATAGAGAATCAGACATACCATTGAGAATTAGACCTCTGCAAATGTAGTCATCATTCTCCCATTTGCTCCTTCTCCTGATCTGCTCCCTTTGTAGCATCATCCCCATCATCAGGAATAGGTGTAGTCAGAACAAAGACCACACTCATGCTTGACAGCAAGAAGTGCATCTTCTTCTGCCACCTCCTAAAGTCCATCCCTTCAAACTTATCAAGCTTGGCAAAGTTTGAAGCCATGTGTTTCATTGCAGCAACAGCCATTGATTATCACTAGTAGTTTACTTTGATTGTTGGTGGTAACAGCCCAGAACAGGGTAAGATAATCAAAGTCAGCAGCAACAATTCAATAACCCTTGCGCTTATAAGTGTTTAGCTTTATGTTTGTTTCTCCTGGTATTGTTCTTTTTTTTCAGTGTGTCCTTCAAGCTGAAGATGACAATCTCTATTTATAGTAGAGAACACTCAACACTAATCAATGGACATTATGTGTTATTAATGGCCAATTAATCACCCATAATAAACCTCCATAATCATAGAAATAGTGGTTACATGACCAATTAAACGTGGTCATAAAGCAGTCATAACAGCCAATTGAATGAGTCAAAGTTGTTACAAAATAATTACTGCAACACTACCAGTAGGAACCATTACACTAGCAGCATGAACCATACACTACCATCAGGAACCATCAGCAGGAACCATTACACTAGCAGCAGGAACCATAACACTACAAGTAGGAACCATCAGTTACTACATTATCAGTAGTAACTAATACACTACCAGTACTAACCACTATTAAGTCGAGTCAGGGTGTTTAGGGACCTCATGGATGTACACTCCGTACCTCCTAACCCAAAACCAGGTGTGAACTAATCCCACAAGTGCACTAAATTTTCCAACAATGGGCTCGTACTCCATGACAAAATTTTCAGAAATCGCATACAGATGCTTGCATGATGACCTAGAGCAACGACCTGCCATGGATGTTGTCGTGAACGAACTTGAGGAAGCGCGTAAATACCATGTGAGTTTTATACCTGATTTATTATTAATGCGAGTGTAAGTTTGTATAAAAAAATGCCCACTTTACTTCTTGCGATCATAAACCTATTATCGTGTTATTAATGAATATCCCACGGTTATTATAATTTAGTACATATCATATGTGAAATTTAGAATTATATTTTCTATAGGAGGAATACGAGTTTGAGAATGAAAAAAAGTCTAAAAGTATTGTGGTGGTAGAAGATGACACTGACGAGTATTGGGAGACAAAGCTACCGGGAGACTTGAATAGTTTGATCAGGATGTTCAAAATTCCTCGTGAGGTCTATACTAATAAAAAAGAACTATTCTCCTATCTTCACAAAGGAATTTATATTGATGGACGCTATAAGGTAAATTCCTTTGTGAATTGCGACTTACATTTCCTAGTACGATATTTTCCCAGTGACAAACAACTTTTCGTCACTAATTGTTTTGGTGACGAAAATTAAGTGACCAATATTTTCTCGTCACTGTATGGTCTAAATAGTGACTAAACTAAATGTCGTCACTAAATCTCGTCACTATAGGTGTTTTTTTTGTAGTAACATTCGATACATCAAATCTGAAATTCTAATCGGGACTTATTTCTAAATTTACGGCATGATGTCACAACATTTTCGCAACTCTGAGGTCGTCATTTCATAGAGCTATAAGCATGCATTAGACCTGTTGTTATTTAGGGGCCAATAAAAAGGGGGTTTATACATTTGCACATACATAAGTTGTTTAATAAACAACATTCTTGGTGTAAACAGTTGTATGGTGCTATATTATTTTGAGTAAATTACCATCACTATTCCTACCCAAATTATAATATAAAGTTGAATATACAAATTAATTTATTAATGATTAATAAATATACAAAATAGTGTTGTAAAATCAACGAACAAGAAATATTGAAGAAGTCCCCGAACATACCATAACTGATTGCCACTCGTGTTCCTTCCCCATCATTCTTTGCGTATAAAATGGTTTATGTGGTTTTGTGTTTATTTAACACAAAATACGCTTCTTCTTCTTCTTCTTCTTCTTCTTCTTCTTCTTCTTCTTCTTCTTCTTCGTCTTTGTGTTTTTGTTTGACTTATCTATATATACTTTATGGTTTTTCATGAGTTTTATATACGTTTCATTTTTTTTTAATTATTTATTATTATTTTTTTTGTCTTTTTTAGTGGTTGTTATACTTTTTAATGAGTTTTAGATCTTAAAAAATGAAGAAGAAACAAGAAGATGAGGATGGTTATAGGGTTTTAGATCTTAGAAGATGATGATGGTTATGGTGGTCTTTGGTAAATGGGTTTCAAATCTTAAAAGATACACTACTACAAAACCAGGCTAATGCAACGAAAATTTGCAACGGTATATTTTTGTTGCAAATTTGCAACTGTAATGCAACGAATTACCAGCCGAAAAGCAACGACAAAAAATATGGTTTCAAATCCGTTGCAAAATAGAAACTAATTTCTTTTACAATTATTTTTATTTTTTCCGTTGCAAATACGTTGCAAATTATGAAAAAATTCGACGGAAAAGCAACGAAAAACAACAATTAAATCTAAAAGAAATTATAGGTCATTTTATGTTGCAATTCCATTGCAAATTTTCATAATTTGCAACGGAATAGCAACCGAAGATAAAATTTAAATAAAAAAAATAAATTATAATTTGTTTTCGTTGCAATTCGGTTGCAAATTTTTAATATTTGCAATGGAATAGCAACAGAAGACAAAAACTAAAGTCTAAAACAAATTATCACTTATTTTCTCTGTTGCAATTTTGTTGCAAAAATCTAAATTTGAAAGGAATATAAATGAAAGACATATTCTTTACCTCTTTATTTCCATTTCATTTGCAATCCATTTCGTAACTCATTTTTTATTTCCACTTGCTTGTTCTATTTAGTGTGCACAGATGGTGACACTTTGGTATTTCTGTGAAAGCAAGTGTGAAAGCCGTTGTATTATTTGCATATAATCCTTTCACAAAATCACTTACAAAGACACACTGTACAAAACGTATATAATCATCACGTATGACCACAAATAATAATGTCAAAGATTTCAGATTTAAAATATATATATATATATATATATATATATATATATATATATATATATATATATATATATATATATATCACAAACCTTTGACTAACACAAACATATATCCACCAATCCAATAATATCATACAAAATTAAAAAAAAAATACAATGCTCTTACCAATCATATGACAATCAGACATGCATTTTAATCTAAAACCCATCAAAACCACTAAACAATCACGAATCCTTCAAATCTCACCCAGATTTTTATAAAGAGATGAGCTTTGTGTTTGTATGAGAGAGAGAGAGAGAGAGAGAGGTAGCATATGTGTTGATGGTATGAACTAGTGATCAAGACACGTAGCAATGAAGGAGACACACGTATGATCGCTTTAGTATACCATTGATGACATCAAATAACAACTAAATAATTGTATTATTTACCCCTTTATATTGCTCACTTTATACTATTTTATATGCGAATTTATTAATTGCTTATATTTATAAATCTCAGTTATTATCGAGCAATTGGTGAAAGTTAGTGAAAATAACGTGTTTTGGAGCTAAAACGATGAAGTCCAAGAAGTCTACAGATTATGACGCCAATACGCCATATAATTCTAGACAAATACGCTGTATTCCAAGACTTAGAAGAATTCAAGACCATTGTCTATCTTTGATGCATACGCCGTATATGAAACTTTAGTCAACAATCAAAACAAGCACGTTTTACTTCCAATACGCTGTATTCACCTCAGCGAATACGGCGTATTCGAGACCTAACTTCACAAGACATCCATGACGCGAAGATCTCAATACGGCGTATTCGAGCCCTATTGTGTTAGTTTAGGATTAATTAGGACTTAGATATATCAAATACTAGTAAATTAAGTATTAATGATCACTAAGAGTGATCAAAACCGTACTTACCAACGAACCTACAATTGATCGGGGGTACATTATCCGTAAGTGTTAGTTAATAGGTAAAGTCGACAAAATATAAATAGTAAACTTGATAATATAAATTACCTACACAACACGACACGCATCAACTGCCTAGTTTGTTGGGCCAACAAACAGCATCGCATGACCCAGTTATAAACCAAAACCTAAAAAGCCCCAACTTAGTAGCAAATGACACAAAGCAAGGAATGAAACGACATGCACTAACATAAAAGGACGTCATTTCGTGTGTCTTAGATTCAAATGGCGTCGTCCGCACCCCTAATGTATAATAGAATATTAGGGTCTCGTTGGCCATGTTCGAGTTTATTTGGGTCGAGTCTATTCAGGTTGATGCGTCCAAAACACATCCGAGCCTAACTAAAATTAAAATATAAGATAATATTTAAATTCGTCTCGAGTTCGGTTCGAAAAACTCGATACATACATAAATAAGTATTTACACATAGGTTATTTACATATTAGCCATTAATATATAGATAAATATATCACATGAAAACTTGATAATAACTCGAGTCGAGCTTATAGGAGTGGCAATCGAGTCGTATTTGGGTTTATCTATTCAGCGTTGCAGGTTGGCCGGTTAGTATAACCTGTACCCAAGCACGGTCCATTTATTAATAGTATCAAGAAACTCAACTCTAACATAACCCATTTAACTTATTTAAGTCAATACGTCAAACAGAAAATAAGATTGTTGGTTTAAATGAAAAAAATGATATAAGGATCTAAATATGATAAAAATAACATACAAATAACTACAGGACAATTCATTGATGTCTGAGTTATAACTCGTTAACTTCAATTGTATATGAGTTATAATTGTAATTCACTCAAATTATGTACAACAACATAAAACCTAAGTTTTATATTTTAATTTTAGAGCTTATATACTTAAAAGGAGTTCACGGGTTGACTTATTTAATACTTACTCAACCCAAACACGACCCTTTTGTTATATGAGTTGCCTTGTTTTTCTTTTACCCAAAGTTGTTTATCCTCAACCAAAACTTTTTAAACTTCATGCCGGGTTCGTGTTGTGTCGAAAATTGCCACCACTAGACTATATAAGCTGAGCCTCAACTTGTTGAAAATTCGAGCTCATTTTTTAAGCTCGAGACTCAATAAAACCCGACTCAAACGAGTTTGAGCTTGGGTAACTCGACAAAAACTCGTATCACTTGCAGCTACATTATAAAAATATTAATACTAAACCAAATTTTTTATATTTTCGTCCTCCCCCCAAACCCACCGCCAAAAATTTCAACTTTAATTTCATTTTCCCCCTTTTCCTCAAATATTTCAGTACCCCCTATTCCACAAAAAGGTGTAGATTGGCGGGAACACCCTGACCCTAAATTCATGAGGGTTTGTATTATTTCCCCATCTCACATTTACTCATCTTCCCTACCATTGCTGTCACCACTTTTACCTCTATTAATCTCATCTCGCTCAAGGTATTTTGTTCTTATCTTTTTATTTAATATATATTTTGTTAATACTTTTTTGCATGACGATTCGTTTTCCTTGTGTAATTGGGAATTTATTGTAATTTGAGGGGCTTGCATCCCGTTTATTGCCACAAGGATGTACACAGGTTATATTTTGATATCTTCTACTCATCTAGTTACTTAAGTGTTTCTCTTTAATTTGATTTATAAATGGAGTATTGGGAGCAGAGTTTGACTTTTTGTAATGGTTACTTAAAGATTACAAGGAAACAATTGCCATGCCTAAGTAAAGTTGATGTCGGTATTTTTTTCATGTTTATTGTCGTGTATCTATTCTAATTATGTTAAAATCACAGATTTACCTCCCTAATTGCTTGACCTGCAAAACATTCAAAGTTAATGCGGTTAAAATGAAAATTGAGTGAGTGTAACTCATGAAACTTTCATATAGTATCAATGTTTTTAATGTTAATAAGTAGATTCAAGTGAGGTTGATTTTTTTGTTAAAATCACAAGACCCTTTTTTATGGGGATTGTTTAGCAAAGTTTTGTTGGCACACAAACATGACAATCTACTACTGTCTTGAGCCAAGATTAAAGCTCATCAATTTATTAATTGTGCCAAATGAGATACTTTTGACTTTAAATATCAAATTTGTTTTGTTTGAATTATACAATTGAAACATACATTAAATGGGATGCAAAGGATGCACTAGTTAAAGCTATATATTTGTTGTATCATACAATTCTTTTTTGAAAGTTAATTTTGCTACAGTATAATTTTAGCTCTAAAGCTATAATTTTGGTGTTAGTATTATTCAAGATAATTGTCAGAGTTACTGAAAGGAGCTCCAGGAAAAGGTCTAAGGTATAGTGATGCTAGTGCATCCTTTGCATACTTTTCCAAAGGATGCAAAGGATGCACTAGCATCACTATACCCTTCAAGATAATTGTCAGAGTTACTGAAATTATACCTTAGACCTTTTCCTGGAGCTCCTTTCAGATATCTCAGAACATTGAGGGCACATTCTAAATGGGATTTCAAGGGAGAATGCATATATTGTGCCAGACAATGAACTGAATATGAGATGTCAGGTCTGGTATGGGTGAGATAAATAAGTTTCCCAAGTAACTTCTGATAACCAGTAATGTTTACAAGTAAGGGATCATCAGCAGTGGGTATGTATGGAAGAACAGAGTTGGGTTCCATAGGAGTGGACACAGGTTTGCACCAAAGAAGTCCAAAATCTTTGAGGAGTTCAAGACAATATTTTCTTTAGGTGAGACATATGTCATTACCAGTTTTTAAAACCTCAATCCCAAGAAAATATTTTAAGTTTCCCAAGTCTTTGATATGAAATTTAGATTTTAAAAACTCTTTGAACTGATTTATCTCATCAATACAGTTTCCAGTGAGGACAATGTCATCCACATAAACAAGCAGAGCAATAAACTTGTTATTCTCTGTTTTGATAAACAAAGAATGATCATTGATAGATTGAACAAAGTTATTTTCTTTTAATACACTAATAAGTTTTTCATTCCATTTCCTGGGAGCTTGTTTAAGGCCATACAGAGACTTGACAAGTTTACAGACTTTGTTTTTATTGTTTTCATTACAGAACCCCTTAGGAATGGTCATATAGACATCCTCATCAAGGTCTCCATACAGAAAAGCATTATTAACATCAAGTTGGAAAAGAGGCCATTTGTTTTTCACAGCTAATTAAGGCAATAAGACATCTAACAATAGACATTTTCACAACAGGAGAAAAGGTTTCATCATATTCTATTCCTTCCCTTTGGTTATAACCTTTAGCAACTAATCTAGCCTTGTATCTATCAACTTCACCATTGGCTTTATATTTGATTTTAAAGATCCATTTGTAACCAATAGGAGTTCTATTAGGAGGTAGATCAGTTATATCCCAAGCATGATTTTCATTTAAGGCCTCAATTTCAGAATTCATAGCATCAACCCAATTACTGTCAAGAATAGCTTCTTCATAACAGGTAGGTTCAATACTTTTATTTAGACTAGAGGCAAAGCAGTAATTATCTTTGTTAAGGTTAGAGTAATTAACAACCTTTTCAACACCATATTTAACTTTCCCTTCAACAATAAAGTCATTAAGATTACTGGGCAATTTAGAAACTCTGGTTGACCTTCTAGCAGTAATGGCTGGCAAGCCTTCTTCTTGTTCAGAATTCTGATTAGAATCAGAAGATGTATCAGCAGGATGTGATTCATGTGATACATTGCCCTCAGGGTGTGTATTTTCATCTATGGAAGTTGCAACAGGTTCATCATCCCTAGTAGGATGACCCAACACTATGCCATCATCATAGGATGTCACTCTCCCTTCATCATTGGGACTTGTTTGTGAGTCAAAAAAGTTTTTGCGATTTAAATCTTTAGGCACATAAGTTTCAACAAAAGGTTTTGACAAAGCATTTTTCATTTTGAAGTGAAAAACAGTTTCATAAAATTTGACATCTCTGGAGTGAAAGATATTTTTTGTTTCTAAACTTAAAAGCTTATAACCTTTTTCTTCATTTGAATAACCAATAAAAACACTTTTTTCAGACCTACTACTAAATTTATTAGAGATGTTGAGAATGGTGGCATAGCATAAGCAGCCAAAGACTCTAAGGTGAGAGAGTGAAGGGCCATGCCCATACACAAGGGAGAAGGGGGACTTGCCAGGCAACACTGAAGAGGGTAACCTGTTTATGACATATGCAGCACTTAGAACACATTCAGGCCAAAGATATAGAGGTAATTCCCCCTGAAACATAAGGGATCTAGCCACATTAAGGAGATGCCTATGTTTCCTTTCTGCAATACCATTTTGTTGTGGTGTGTAAACACAAGAGGTTTGATGTAAAATTCCTTTGTCATGAAAGAAGTGTTGAAGTTTATTATTGACAAATTCTGTCCTATTATCACTTCTAAATATCTTAACATTGTGTTCAAATTGATTAGATAGCATATGAGTAAAGTTAACAATTGAAACATAAACATCATCCTTTCCCTTAAGCATAAAAACCCAGACTGCCCTAGAATAGTCATCAACAATAGTTAAAAAATATTTGTAACCATCTCTGCTAGTGACTTTATATGGTCCCCATACATCTAGATGAACAAGTTGACCAATTTTAGTTGATTTATGTTCACTTAGAGGGAATGGTTCCCTGGTTTGTTTAGCTTTATTGCAAGTATCACAAGATAGTCAGATTCAGATGAACTATCAAGTTTAAGTGTGGGTTTAAGTATATGCAGGACTTGGTCAGAAGGATGACCAAGTCTTTGATGCCAGAGATTTCTAGAAACATGACAAACAGATATGCAGTTATTAGAAGTAATCTTACATGTAGAATCAATATCAAACATATATAACCCATTGCATTGTTTACCAATCCCCACAATCTTTTTTTGATGTAAATCCTGTATATAGCAATTAGATTCATTAAACCCAACAAACATCTTATTGTCTCTAGCAATCTTATGAACAGACAACAGACTGACATTGTACTCAGGAACAACCAGAACATCAAAAAGAGTTAGGTCATTATTGACTTTTAAATCACCAATTTTTGTAATTAAGGCCTGAGTGCCATTGGGATGTCCAACAGTTTGACCAAGATTTGAAATGTCTACAACATTGATTAAAAAATTTGCAGATACAGTCATGCTGATTTGCACCAGAGTCAACAATCCAACCAAGACTGATGTTTCCAGATAAAGTTTTTAAGTGGTTATTGAAAAATTTGTTGAAGTTTATATTAAACTTGACACTTCCATTAAAGAAAATTCCTGAAAATTTTTTACCTGCCATGTTGGCATTAACAGAAGACACATTGTTGTCATTAAGAAGACTCATAAGTCTGGAGAGCTGTTCATTAGACAAAGATACAGGAGAGTTGCTAGCTCTATTATCAGTGACATGATTAGCATCAGTGGAAACATTGTTACTAGTGACAGGTTTAGCATTAAAGTTCCTTTTAACATATCCAGCAGGGTAACCAACAAGATCATAACACCTATCAACAGTGTGACCGGGTTTTTTGCAGTTAGTACATTTGAGATTCATGTTTGGTCCTCTGTTGTTTGAGTTGTTGCCAGCATTAAAACCAGAACCTTTATTGAAATTGTTATTGTTAAACCCTTTTTTGTTATCAAAAAATTTTCCACCATCAAAATTTTTTGCAGCAAAAGCAGTAGCATTGGGTTTAGCAGAGCTATTCCCAAATGAAATATTTCTGTGGGATTCTTCTCCAGAGACAACAGAGAAAGCAGTTTTGACATTAGGCAAAGGGTCTCTGGTTAGAATATTGCTTCTGATGGGAACATAGGTGTCATCAAGACCCATAAGAAATTGCATTAATTTGATTAGCTGATTGTGTTTTTTAAAATGTTTTGCAGCCTCACAAGTACAGGGAGGTAAGCTAATCATAGAATCAAATTGTTTCCACAAAGAGTTAAGGTTGTTGTAATAATCAGCAAGAAAGGACCCACTTTGACTAAGAGAGTTTATATTTTTATACAAATTAAAGATAGTTGAACCATCAACCTTATCATAAGTATCTTTAAGATCATTCCACATTTCATAAGCAATTTTAGCATAGATAGCACCAGCAAACAATTGAGGACTAAGAGAGTTAAGAATCCAAGTGACCACAACAGAGTTACAGGTATCCCATTGATTGGCAAGAACAAGATTTGAGTCATCTCTTAAGCAAGTACCATCAACAAATCCTAACTTATTATGATTCCTTAAGGCAAAGGTCATGGCCATATTCCATATTTTATAATTTTCTGTTCCAATGAGTTTGACGAAAATAATAGGAGTACCATTAGTGTTATTAGGATGTAAATATAAAGCATCACCAAAAGATAAGCTTTTTTCAGTTGAAGAACCACCACCACCACCAGTATTATCATCACCAACAGCCATAATACAAACAATAAGGAAAGCAGATAAAACCGAAAAATAATAGCTAAAGCAGATAAACAGATAAGAGACAGTAAAAATAAGAACTTGAAATTAAGAAACAACAAGTACCAAGCCTGTGGATTGGGGTAAACCAGAGCAGGTATTCATACCACTCAGAGGTGGCAGATCAAGATGTTAGTCTGCCAGTTTGCACCCACAAAGACTTAAGTACTGTTGTTTGAAGATGAAAGTAGACTTACAGAGTAATATGCAGCTGAAAGAACAAATCACAATTACCCTAGATTCACTTAGTTTAGGGCTAATTGTGAATAGGAGATAACCAGCGATTATGCCAATAGTAATAACTCCAAACCACAGTAAATTAGGGTTTTTGTAAGAAACCCTAATTTTTCCAATTAGCACCCAAAACAGTAAGGTAATCGAGATTGACCACCTTTTGAAACCCATTATAGCTTTTGATTCTTGCCGGAGAGACCATGAAGAGATATCCCCAAGTTTATATGAAGAAACCCTAGGATGGTGAATCAACCGTGATTATGAGCTTGACGCTCTGATACCATGTAAGAAAGTATCAACAACAAAAGATTCACAACAATACTTTGTTCAAACCAAAGCCTCAATAGTTGGCATAGATTGAGCCAACAATAATATCCAAAGTGTTACAAGGTCAGGTTAATGTCAATGAGACAATAACCAGATAAATACAGAGAAGAAACAAGATCAGTACTATGATCAGAAAAAGAGAGAGTATAAGACAATGACAGCACACACAGTTGTGTGATAACCCTAGATTAGGGGGAGGATTAAGTAGGGGAAAATGATACACAAAGACCCCCTCAACTATTCTGAGATAAGCACCATCAGCAATAAACTTCTACACCCTTTAAACCACTTATGCTTTGTCCAAGAATAACCCCTGTAATTAATCCTGCAATAAACACAACTTGAGAGCCATTAGCAATTGATAGAATGATATGTTTACCACAGATTATAATCTCATTTTCTAACAATGGGTTTAAATATGGTGATTTGTAGGTTGAAGTATTGAAAATTCGTTCGAAGACCTGAAGCAAGCGAGAACACGAGATAAAGAGCTTTTTGAGGAAGCTAAAGAAGAGTAAAGAAAGCAATATGAAGAAAAGCTTAAGTCTCTTGCATTGACAATGAAGGAAAAAATGGCGAAAGAAGCAAATGAAAAGATTACTGAGATGTTTGCTCAATATACACAATAGCCTCCCATTCCCCCTCCTAGTAAACAATATGTTTCGTTAGGTAAAGCTTTTGATACATTTTCCAACTGTATAACCCATAACAGTAAGTTAGAATGCTTTTAATAACGTTTATGATATTTTGGATATTCGGATGACTACTTTTTTCGGTTTGATTTGCATATTAGAGATATTTGGTTTTAAATTATTGTGTAATGGGATAAAACTTGAAAGCCGAGGGCTGAATAATGTTATTTAAAAAGATTGTGTATGTTTATGCAACAGATCTGCAATTGCATTGACGAAGTTTAAATATCGATTTTGTAATAAAGAATTTATGTTGCAAGATCTTACTAATGCAAACAACAATTTTTTGTTGTTGCAAAAGTTACCATTGCAAAACCCATAGCAAATCATAACCATTGCAAATTATGTATTGATGCAAAAAATATTCGTTGCAAAAAAGTCTATAGTTTCAACAAATTTTCTTTCATTGCAAAACGGTTGCAAAAAGTTTTCTGCTTGTTGCAACTCGGTTGCAAAATAAATTTGCATGGAGCCTTTTTGCAATAGTCGAAATCCGTTGCATTTCCGTCGCAAATACCCTTTTGCAACTGATTTGCATCATTTTTTGACGGTTGCATTAGGCCATTTTTGTTGTAGTGATAATTATCTTGAAAAAGGACGTAAAGTGCGATTTTGTGTAAACTACAAAGACGAAGTTTGTAATTTAATCTAGAGGAAACTTTAAAATATATCCTTGTGGTTTGACAAATTTCACATTTTACATTCGTGTCATAAACTTAGGACATCTACATCCCTCTCAATAACTGTTAGACAATATACATCCATGGGGACGAATGATGCGAAGTGTTTTCCGTTATCTACTAACATTGTTCTAACATGAGGGGTATTCTTGTCTTTTTTCTTATAACAAGGATGTATTTTGCAGTTTACTTTTATTATTATTATTTATTTTATTATTATTATTATTATTATTTCATTAGAAAACCAAAAGGATATTACAAGAAGTTGGTGGGAAGCCGAGACACTAGTTGGGCTCCCACTCCTTTCTGAATACAAAAACTTAGCCTATGAAAAATAAAAGCCCCACTCTTGACATTATTCGAGTGGCTAACAACAACAGTCTTGATACGTGAAAGTGTATCCAAGGCTTCCGCATCAAGCTCCCCGAAAGTAGAAAAGGCAAATGGGACGAACTTGTAGCCATTTTCTTCACATTTGGACATATAGTTTTTTTTCTTCTTCTCCACAGCGTTATGTAAGGCTACCCCCGGAGCCCACAAATTTGCATCAATACCCGCAAAAGGAGAGATCCCAGTGACATCCAAACATGTGTCCTTACCTTGGATCCAGTTGAATAATAGCAAGTCTGTCGGGCGTAACTCTTTCCCATCCCTCGAAAGAAACCCCATTGGGGCTTCCTTTTTCACCAAAATCCCAACCTTGAAACATATGTCAACAAGAATATCACGCACCAAAATTCCTATTTATTATTAATATTATTTTATTTATTTTTATTATTTTAATAATATTATTACATTTTTTTTAATATCTAAATTTATTTTTATTTTTATTATAATTTTTTATTTTTTACTTATGCTATTAGTGTTATTATTGTTAAAACCACTTTTCATCTTTTTCAACTTAAACCTCTTTTATTATTTTTCTTTAAACAAAAAACATACAAAAACCCCCTTTTTTTTTTAAAAAAAAAATAATAAAAAAAATAAAATAAAAATCATCTTTGGTGTATTTGTTGTTTGAAGAATATGAATAAAAGAGGTTTAGTTGTAAAAGATGGGAAGTGTGTTTTAATAATTGTAATATTGATATTAATAATAATATGAAAAATCAAAATTAATAATAATAATAATAATAATAATAATGATAATAATAATAATAATAGAAATATAAATTTTTAAGAATTATAATAATAATAAAATAAATAAAATATATTAAAAATATTAATAACAAAATATAAATAATACTAAATAAAATAATATTAATAAGAGATTAAATATAAAAATTTAGAAAATTAAAAAAAAATGTTATTATAATAATATAAAAAAAATAACATTAGTAATAAAATTAATAATAATTAAATTTAAATTTAGTAGATATACAAATAATAATAAGAGTAAAGTGAAAAATGCTGCGAAAATACCTCTCATATTAGAACCACATTAGCAGATAATGGATTTTTGTTTTTGCATCATTCGTCTCTTGAGATGTATATTGTGTAACGTTTATTGACTGGGGATGTAAATGTCCTAACTTTTACTGATGTAAAATGTTAAATTTTTCTGAAACATGATTGTATTCTAGAGTTTACTCTTTAATATGTTATTTGCATATGGCTTTAGGGCCCGTTTGTTTTGACTATAAGTCAACAAAAGCAAGCGTTTTAAGCCTCAAAGTTGCATATGGCTTTAGCGCCCGTTTGTTTTGACGGTACATAATAAAAGGAATGGTATGATTTCTTGTACTAATTGTTTGTTTAAAACTTTTTTTTTCCAGAATTAGTAATCATTGTATAAAAATGTTAGCACTTGCATACTAGGGGAGGTGAGTGTCTTTCAAAGAAATAGTGGGCCTCGTTTATATTTGTGTGTCTCTCTCCACATGCATTTTGATAAACTAAATCAAAATTCAATCAATATTAGTCCACTATCTGTTAAACCGAGTTATTCCCTTCATCCTTAAATAAAGGTCCACTATTTAAAGTCTTTTTATCTCAATATTGACTTTAAATTATTTCATTTATGTTATGCAATACTTGATGAAAATTATTCCAATGAAAATACACTTAAAACCAAATCAATTTATATATTTTGCATCAAGTATTACATAACACAGCAAAAATAATTTAAGGTCAAAGTTAAAAGAGGAAGACTTTAAAAGTCAATAGTAGACACTTATTTAAAGACGAAAGGAGTATAATGTTTAGAATGAGATTTAGGTTTACGTAGTCGTTTAATCTGGTTGTACATAATAAGGAAGAGTCGAGCCATTAAGTAGACATGATGAAAATGGTTTATACAACTTAGGATATAATGGAGGTATACATTCTTCTCACGGAGAGGCCGTCTGTAGTTTTAAAAACTCTCTTTCGTACCTGCAGTTTTTGTAGATAAACAATGAGGGAAAGAAATGTCTGTTGATATCATCAAAAAGATTTATAGAGTACGAGAACGATCAATACCATCAATACCTTACATGGGACCCCGACAGTGATTCAAGGTAATTCCTCTTAATTATACTTTATTGTTTTTTTATTTAATTAAGAGTATTTCAATTTGTTCAAAAAGACTTTTAGTTTATTTTGTTTTCATATGTCATTTTTTTTATATACTATTTCCCGTTTGTTTTACGTTATGACTAGACGACGATTTATAGAAAATTTTGCACATTTCTTAACTGTTAGGCTAAAAACTCACTTGCTTAATTATAAATAGCAGAGTACCCGTGCAATGCGGCGGCGGGTACCCTGTGACTAAATTTTATGACGGCGGGTACGCTCGGTCTTATTGATGATTTTTTAGATGCGTGTGAGAGAGATATAAAATGGTTTGTTTGTATTTATATAGTGGATGCAGTTATATGTTTTTAATAATCATTAATGATAATAATGATTTTTAGCGGTTACACATTTTTAATAATGAGATGTAAAAGATTTGAAAATTGTATTTAATTTATTGAAAACGTCTTCATTTAATTTTGAATAATGAGATATATTGAATTTTAAGCCTTCCTCTTATAGAAAGTGTGTAGGCTTAATTTTTTAATACTTCCTTTTTAAACATGACCTAAATATATTATAATGTAGTTAAGATAGTTAAATACCATTTTTTTCACTTTTAGCTCTGTAGTATATTAGTAGTAAATTTAAACATAGATTAGAGACTTAAGTGTACGCTATAATATAGATTAAGAATAGGCTAGAACTAGGTTTCGTTACTTGACTTGCAAGGCAAGAAAAGTAATTTAGGTTAGTTGCCTGATGTTCAGTTACGGGGAAGGGTTTCCCAATCGACTAAGGAAAGGTCTCCACCCCTTCATCTCTATAAATAGAGGTGAGGTGATGCTATTTCTTAACATTCTTCTTGTCTCGAATGGTAACTATATAAGTTCAATACAAGGGCGTTCGACGGTAATTGTGTGCTTATCGTTTATACTTTAGTCGATATCTTTGTGGTCTTCTTGTTCTTCTTCATTTGTTGTCCAACAAGGTGCCTTAGTGTTTCAACTTATGATCCATCGATGTTAAAGTACTAGGTTCCGTGTTAGACATCTTCAGGTTTGTTGCGGTTTTGTTCAACAAGTGATATCAGAGCTACGGTATCGGTAGTGGTCTCTGAAGGGTCGTTACTAGTTCGAGACGCAATCGGAAATTCCGGTTTTATTTGCCCGGGAAGTTGCATGTTTAATCGAACAAGAAGGGGTGCGTTGTTTTTTTATTCCCACGTGAAAGGTTACTACAAAGGTGACAACAAAGGGATACTTTGTGTGGAAAACTAGAAGGGGGGGTTGAATAGTTTTACCAATTAAAACTTCTTTTTAATCTATTTAGATAGACTTATGTCAATCTATTTGAATGTGTGTGTTGGATGTTGATAAACAAGCATGTAGAGGTAAGTAATGAAAAGATAAGAGTAAGAAACACAAAACCACAACGCAAGTATTTATAGTGGTTCGCCTACAAGGTCACCTTCCTTGCCCTACTCCACTCCCCGAGTCACCTACTCGAGAGTTCGTAATCACTACACCAATCTCCTTATGGCGGAGAAGCCTTCACAACGTCGCCTACTCTTTTTCCGGTACTAGGCTAACCACCGGTTCTTTCACTCCAAGGTGAACCACACCTACACAACGTCGCCTACCCTTTATAAGGTACTAGGCTAAGTACCTAGTTCTTTCACACCTTAGGTGAACTACACCTTCACAACGTCGCCTACCCTTTATTAGGTACTAGGCTAAGCACCTAGTTCCATTGCAATGGAGGAACTACTACCACACTACACCAACGACTAATCCCAAAGGAGATCTACTCCTTTACAACATCAACAAGGATATCAATATCCTTGGATCTAATACTAGTCTATCTTGTACATCGAAACACACCAAATCGAATGTACATCTAAGGCACCTTTCACTAATGCCTTTGACTAGATCTACCAGACACCTTTCACTAATGTCTTGTGTCTTCACTTCTAAGCATCTTTCACTAATGCTTCTTTGTCTTGACTTCTAAGCACCTTTCACTAATGCTTCTTTGTCTTGACTTCTAAGCACCTACCACAAGTGCTTTATCCTATAGACGATAGATACCCTTCACTAATATCTTGGTCTTGACTCTTGAGACATCTTTCACTAATGTCTTCAACACTACACTTCTTTGAAGAAAGAAAGGAATCATCAACAAGAAGACTTCAGTAGCCTTGATGATGAGGAAGCATGGCAACTCATGGACTTGAGCTTGCTCGACTTCAAAGGTGGTGATCTTGCCTTTAAGAGGAACCTAAAAGATCACACAAAAACAAAACTACAAACATAGATCTCTTGGATCTAAGGTTAGTGAGATTTAACTCAGGGGGAAAGTGTGTTAGAGAGGGATTGAAAAGGGGTAAGAAATAATGAAGAAATGGCTCACTATTTATAGAGGAAAAATCCTACTGTTCCCCGGATCCCACGGATCCCTACCACAAGGGATCCGGCTAGCACAAAGCTAGGGATCCGTGGTACGCTCCTCTTTGCCCATGGGTATTTTTGGTTATGGGTCATGGGTCATGGGTTATGGGTTGATCCATGGTTTTCTTTCTAGATACAATGTATCTTAAGGATACAATGAACTTGGTTAAGTGGTATAAATAAAACCATGGGTTATGGGTCAATACCATTTGCTAGTTTATTACCCATTTTAGTATTTACATGTTTTTACCCATTTTACTATATAAATGTTTTTACCCATTTTAGTATACTTAGATTAAGTATTTGCTAACCCAATATGTAAACATTAGTTGTTGTACATATATATTTAAATTATAAAATCACTTAAGCTTGTTTTAGTGTTTTATGTGAAAACGTAAGTGTGTTAGAAAACTATTAACTCAAACTATTTACGTACTCTATTTGTTTCGTTAAAATGATTTTACGTTTGTTATCGACAAAACATTAGAAGATCGTAAAATATAAATAAACGTTTTTACGGCTTATTTGTATTAACAATCTCCCGCTTTTTGTTGATGACAAAATATAAAATTATTTTAAGGAAAAGCTAAAATTCGTAAAAGTTTGAATTTGTAGTTTTTACTTTCTTCTCCCCCTTTTTGTCGAAACAAAAAGTGTTTGAAGGAAGGCAACACATTGTTTTTAAGAAAAACATGTGAAAGAAAAAGCAAAAAGAGATAGAGAGCAAATAACGGGAAATGATCTCTTCTTTACTCCCCCTTGACGAGTCCATCCCTAAATAAGGGCGTCAAGAAAGTAATACTAATCTAGTTTGTTTGCAAATAAGTTTGCAAAAGATATCGTCTACGAGACGAATGTGCTCCCCCTTGATGATTGCAATTTTTGCAAAGGGATGTCACGAAATGTAAACCTAGTATTGCAAGTAATTTGCAATGTATTGCTTTGACATAAAGCTCCCCCTAACTTTAGGGTGTCAAAGTCTTCATATGTAAATTGAATAACTACAAAACAAATGTTAGAAATCAAGAATAATTCACAATTTCCTGCAAATGTGATTCAAGTTAGTAGAAAGAAAGCTTTCTGTCTCACGGATCCCGCGGTTCCCTCCTAGTAGGGATCCGTCTAGGCAATTATGAGGGATCCGTTTTTAGCTGTTAAATTTCAGCAAAGGTGATATAACAAGTAATGTTAAATTTTAGGAACCAATGGTGATGGTTTGGTGGAGATGATATTGTTTGGCCTAGGAGGTATGGTGGTGTTTGGCATAGGTAGTTTTGTGGGTACTATCCTTTTAGGAATTGGTTTGATTGGATGATGAAGAATTCTATCTTTTGTTGGTTTGATGGGAGATGATTCGGTTGAAGAAATTTCGTGTATAACGCGAGCTCTTTTAATGGGTGGTTCTTTGGTGGATAAGTTACTACTTGGGGTTTTCCTCATGATGGGATGATTTCAAGAGGTTGCAAGACCTGAAGTTTAAGATGAGAGTGATGACTATGGAGGTCCTAACAAGGTGGTTTATAGACTAAGAGATTTGGCAAGTGCATTTAAGCTTTAAGCCACTAGGATTAATTGGAATGTGATGATTGACATGCACAAGAGTCAACTTCAGAGGTTGCTCTGATCTAGGAACTCATTTAAGATGAGATGGAGTGTTTGAGTTAGGAAGATGAGTTGAAATGATTGTTTTAGCAAGATTTGACCTATACTGTCATCCGGATCCCACGGTTCCCTCCTCAGAGGGATCCGTCTAGGCTAATCCTAGGGATCCGTCTCTCAGCAGCTATGAAAGAGTGGAAATGATGTTTCTAAGATCTAAAACCTATATCATCTTGAGTGTTTCAGTCCTCCTAAGTGTTTTAAATGAAGGGATGCTTGAGTACTTGAAGGTAATGGGTGATGTAGCTAATGATTGTCATTTATGGAAGGATTTGGAACTTTCAAGAGTACCAATGGATGAGCAAAGATGACACTAAAGATTTAGAGTGTCAATTGAAGCTAAATGATCCTAGAGATCAGGTTGTGTCTTAGGATAGTGTATTGGAAAATATCCTAGAAGCTTTGAGATGAGAAAACTAGATTTTGATCAACTTTGATCAACTTGGAGGTGAGGATGATTTATGATCAATTTTGCCATAATTGAAAGATTTCTAAGACTAGATGTGAGGGATCAAGTAGAAAATGAGGTGTGAGTTTAAGAGCGGAAGAGTAATGGATTAAAACGAAACGGTAGATCTACAAGCGTTTTTAGAGTGTGACCTCGGTGAGTTATGTATGAATGGGAAAGATTAACCTATCTTGATAAGGACTTAATTTTCCTTAAGACACTATGTTTAGCTTAGTGTGAGGTGTTCTAAGAATGTGTTTGAAATACAATGCTTATAATTGCATTTTCTGTTTGACGGATCCCACGGTTCCCTAAGAGTAGGGATCCGTCTAGTGTAATTTTTAGGATCCGCCCATCTGCTCAGCAGGACCTTTACTAAAGGTATGCAATGATCTTGACAATGCATTATATCTCAAGGATAGTCTAAAGAAAGTTCTAAATACTAAGATATCAAATGTTTTATTTCATGAAGGAAATTGGATTACATTGATAAAGCACGAGTACAAGAGATTTGATCCTATTTTGGATTACTATTGGTTTCCTTGAATGTTTTCGCTAGGAGGATCATTAAGTGATTGATGAGTGTTGGTGGAGTCAAGAATGAAGAAAGTCTTCATGAGGGATATGTTTAGCGGTTCCATCATCTTGTTCACAAGTACGTACAACGGACTTTGAAATTGAGGATGGAAGTGCATAACATTATGATAGAGGCGTGTCAAGAACATTCCATAAGGGATGAGTTTATTCTTGGAGCCTTGAAGATTTGAAATTCGCCTTGCGAAGAAGTAGGCGAGATTGTATGGTTGTTGTGTTAGCAAACAGTACAACATGTGAGCACAACAAGCGGGAAGGATTTCTTGATTTCCCCTAAGACTCCAAACATTTTCACGTAGGATGAGTGCAAGAGGCTTGTACTCTTCTCGGATATCCCTTGTAAAGATAATGTTTGGATCAGAGTAGTATGGTCGAGGTTTGCATATTATGCGATTTAAATCTTCCGGGGAGGGTATGTGTGAACAATATGGACTATTTTCTTCACGAAAGTTGAAGAGAGAATCAAGAGACCAATCTTCGGTGAAGGCACATTGTCCATGATTTGGAATCCGGAGGATGTGAGCAAAATGCCCAAGGGTTAGAGTGAACTTTTGGTTTTTGATATAAAACCAAAGAGATAGAGAGCGATCCTCGTTACGAACGAGTTCGACTTGATGGAAGAATTCCATTATGAACCTTGGACATATATTCTCGTTGATTTCAAGAAGGCATTCTAGTCCTATGGCTCGGAAGGAGGTATTGATACCTTCTTCGAATTGTAGAGAGGTGTCTACAATACGTCCTTCATGGAAGTGACGGTTTTCGAGATTATTGAACCCACGGACATGATTGCGAGCGTGTTGGGTTCGAGAGAGATGTTCGGAATGTAGACGCTAGTGAGTGAAAAATCAAACTCATATTCATGCGTCATAGTTGAACCTATAGAAATGACAAGTTAATAAAAGGAGATGTTTGTGGTCAACTTATGATAATATAATGTTTTTACTAGATTTTTATTAACAATGGTTTTTAACAAGAAATACACTTAACTCACTTATGGTTTTGACATACATGTAGAGTATTACTCTTAGAAGAAAAGAGGTTTTTGATTTGCATGAAAAGCTGTTTTCCAGTAGGACGGATCCCACGGTTCTTTTTCAAAAGGGATCCGGCTAGTATAACTTCCGGGATCCGTGGATCTGTAGTAACAGAAACAGATTTTATAAAAACATAGATTTTACAGTTTTATACCACGAAAATATGTTTTATCCTACATTTTCCATTAGCATGCATACATGACTTCTAATGTATCACGAAAGAAACATAAAACATATAAATCAAAATAAGTGACAAACACATTATGATAAAAGTAACCTAGATAAACTAGATTATTAATAGTATTGCATTTCAATACTAAGGATGATACAAAGGATTGGGTATATGACCCCAATATAGATTAACAACACAAAGTAAATGTCTCCGTATGTGAACTTCATCATAGGGAACACAAGTGCGATGAGTGTTATGGCGATGAGCATGAGTGCGATGTAAACCATGTTGATGACGGATCTTCTTAGTTACGGTTGAGATGGAATGAGGAGGAAGATGAAGTTTTTTTTGGAATTGGATGTTTTGAAAAGGTGAGGATTTGATAGATAGGTCGACGGTGGGAGTTTTTATAGGGAAGAAGAAATTTTTTGAGATTCGTGTTATGTTTTATTATTGGATTAAAAAGAAATAAAACATAAGTTTAATATACTATGACTATAGACGAGAAATATAGCACGTATGTGAGAAAAAGGCTTCCTAACGAAGCTTCATGTAAACCATGTAATTTGCACAAAAGATAATCATATAAATACCTAAAAAAGGTATACTTAATTATCAAGCAAAGTAAAAAGAAAGTCATACCTCTAGCGCACTTAGGAATGTCTTTACAAATGACACAGCAAATGTCACTTAGACAATTCCCGCTCCTTTGCGTTTAAGATACCTTCTTAAGACAGGTATTCTTGTTACCAAGAGACTCCTAAAGCTTGGTTGGTATGAGCTTTGACTAATCAACATGACAAAGAAGATTAGTGCATTTAAATGAAAAGAAAAAATGTTGTTATCAACTCAACATCCAAACATATAGTTTTGAAATACATGGTGTTTGCTTTTATGAAAAACCTTCTTTGTAGTTTTCAATTAACCATGGATTGTATCAAGTTTTTAAAGTACAATATACTTCAAGGAACTTGGTAACGAAGCTCTGATGCCAATTGTGGAAAACTAGAATGGGAGGTTGAATAGTTTTACCAATTAAAACTTCTTTTTAATCTATTTAGATAGAATTATGTCAATCTATTTGAATGTGTGTGTTGGATGTTAATAAACAAGCATGTAGAGGTAAGTAATGAAAAGATAAGAGTAAGAAGCACAAAACCACAACGCAAGTATTTATAGTGGTTCGACTACAAGGTCACCTTCCTTGCCCTACTCCACTCCCCGAGTCACCTACTCGAGAGTTCGTAATCACTACACCAATCTCCTTATGGCGGAGAAGCCTTCACAACGTTGCCTACTCTATTTCCGGTACTAGGCTAACCACCGGGTTCTTTCACTCCAAGGTGAACCACACCTACACAACGTCGCATACCCTTTATATGGTACTAGGCTAAGTACCTAGTTCTTTCACACCTTAGGTGAACTACACCTTCACAACGTCGCCTACCCTTAATTAGGTACTAGGCTAAGCACCTAGTTCCATTGCAATGGAGGAACTACTACCACACTACACTAACGACTAATCCCAAAGGAGATCTACTCCTTTACAACATCAACAAGGATATCAATATCCTTGGATCTAATACTAGTCTATCTTGTACATCGAAACACACCAAATCGAATGTACATCTAAGGCACCTTTCACTAATGCCTTTGACTAGATCTACAAGACACCTTTCACTAATGTCTTGTGTCTTCACTTCTAAGCATCTTTCATTAATGCTTCTTTGTCTTGACTTTTAAGCACCTTTCACTAATGCTTCTTTGTCTTGACTTCTAAGCACCTACCACAAGTGCTTTATCCTATAGACGATAGATACCCTTCACTAATATCTTCGCCTTGACTCTTGAGACATCTTTCACTAATGTCTTCAACACTACACTTCTTTGAAGAAAGAAAGGAATCATCAACAAGAAGACTTCAGTAGCCTTGATGATGAGGAAGCATGGCAACTCATGGACTTGAGCTTGCTCGACTTCAAAGGTGGTGATCTTGCCTTTAAGAGGAACCTAAAAGATCACACAAAAACAAAACTACAAACATAGATCTCTTGGATCTAAGGTTAGTGAGATTTAACTCAGGGGGAAAGTGTGTTAGAGAGGGATTGAAAAGGGGTAAGAAATAATGAAGAAATGGCTCACTATTTATAGAGGAAAAATCCTACTGTTCCCGGATCCCACGGATCCCTACCACAAGGGATCCGGCTAGCACAAAGCTAGGGATCCGTGGTACGCTCCTCTTTGCCCATGGGTATTTTTGGTTATGGGTCATGGGTCATGGGTTATGGGTTGATCCATGGTTTTCTTTCTAGATACAATGTATCTTAAGGATACAATGAACTTGGTTAAGTGGTATAAATAAAACCATGGGTTATGGGTCAATACCATTTGCTAGTTTATTACCCATTTTAGTATTTACATGTTTTTACCCATTTTACTATATAAATGTTTTTACCCATTTTAGTATACTTAGATTAAGTATTTGCTAACCCAATATGTAAACATTAGTTGTTGTACATATATATTTAAATTATAAAATCACTTAAGCTTGTTTTAGTGTTTTATGTGAAAACGTAAGTGTGTTAGAAAACTATTAACTCAAACTATTTACGTACTCTATTTGTTTCGTTAAAATGATTTTACGTTTGTTATCGACAAAACATTAGAAGATCGTAAAATATAAATAAACGTTTTTACGGCTTATTTGTATTAACAATCTCACCCTTTTTGTTGATGACAAAACATAAAATTATTTTAAGGAAAAGCTAAAAATTCGTAAAAGTTTGAATTTGTAGTTTTTACTTTCTTCTCCCCCTTTTTGTCGAAACAAAAAGTGTTTGAAGGAAGGCAACACATTGTTTTTAAGAAAAAAATGTGAAAGAAAAGCAAAAAGAGATAGAGAGCAAATAAAGCGAGGAAATGATCTCTTCTTTACTCCCCCTTGACGAGTCCATCCCTAAGTAAGGGCGTCAAGAAAGTAATACTAATCTAGTTTGTTTGCAAATAAGTTTGCAAAAGATATCGTCTACGAGACGAATGTGCTCCCCCTTGATGATTGCAATTTTTGCAAAGGGGTGTCACGAAATGTAAACCTAGTATTGCAAGTAATTTGCAATGTATTGCTTTGACATAAAGCTCCCCCTAGCTTTAGGGTGTCAAAGTCTTCATATGTAAATTGAATAACTACAAAACAAATGTTAGAAATCAAGAATAATTCACAATTTCCTGCAAATGTGATTCAAGTTAGTAGAAAGAAAGCTTTCTGTCTCACGGATCCCGCGGTTCCCTCCTAGTAGGGATCCGTCTAGGCTATTATGAGGGATCCGTTTTTAGCTGTTAAATTTCAGCAAAGGTGATATAACAAGTAATGTTATCACAAAAATGAGAAAAATAACAAGTAGCATGTAATTTCCATTTAATAAAACTAGAGTTATGATATACATGACTCTAAAAACTAAGAAGATAAGAAAATACATTACTAGAAATTTCTAGACCAACTATCGCTTGATGCTAGGACACCACTAAAAATCTTCTAGCTCAAGTTTTGTTTAGGTTTGATCTCGTCGAAACGTTCGAGGAGATGATAGAACATGAAACGTTGGTCTTCTCGTACTTCATGTATCAAACTTTCAACATGTTGACAATGATGGCAATCTTTGTCATGGCTAGGTAGTGGTGGTGGAAGAAATGAGATGGCTTGATGCGAAGGATCAAGTGAAGCGGCTTGTGGAGCTTCAAACGATGGAGGATTGGTGGAGGTGCATTTGAGAATGACTCAACCAAGAATGATGGTGGTGGTAGAGAAGTGTCAACTTCCATATGGTCGGGTGGTTGACTTTGATGATTTGTCATAATCCAAATGGGATTATATGATGAAAACGCCGAGAAGGAAGCCAGAGCAAGTGTTGACTCAACACCTTGATTTTGAACCATTATTCCTCCTAATGAGGAGAATGTTGTCGGCGGAAGCGGATGAGACGGCCTAGGAGGCAAGTCCTCTAAATTGTAGAGGTGTGGTGATGATAGTGGGGATGTAAATGAAATAGCTCTAGGAACCAATGGTGATGGTTTGGTGGAGATGATATTGTTTGGCCTAGGAGGTATGGTGGTGTTTGGCATAGGTAGTTTTGTGGGTACTATCCTTTTAGGAATTGGTTTGATTGGATGATGAAGAATTCTATCTTTTGTTGGTTTGATGGGAGATGATTCGGTTGAAGAAATTTCGTGTATAACGCGAGCTCTTTTTATGGGTGGTTCTTTGGTGGATAAGTTACTACTTGGGGTTTTCCTCATGATGGGATGATTTCAAGAGGTTGCAAGACCTGAAGTTTAAGATGAGAGTGATGACTATGGAGGTCCTAACAAGGTGGTTTATAGACTAAGAGATTTGGCAAGTGCATTTAAGCTTTAAGCCACTAGGATTAATTGGAATGTGATGATTGACATGCACAAGAGTCAACTTCAGAGGTTGCTCTGATCTAGGAACTCATTTAAGATGAGATGGAGTGTTTGAGTTAGGAAGATGAGTTGAAATGATTGTTTTAGCAAGATTTGACCTATACTGTCATCCGGATCCCACGGTTCCTTCCTCAGAGGGATCCGTCTAGGCTAATCCTAGGGATCCTTCTCTCAGCAGCTATGAAGAGTGGAAATGATGTTTTCTATGATCTAAGACCTATATCATCTTGAGTGTTTCAGTCCTCCTAAGTGTTTTAAATGAAGGGATGCTTGAGTACTTGAAGGTAATAAGTGATGTAGCTAATGATTGTCATTTATGGAAGGATTTGGAACTTTCAAGAGTACCAATGGATGAGCAAGGATGACACTAAAGATTTAGAGTGTCAATTGAAGCTAAATGATCCTAGAGATCAGGTTGTGTCTTAGGATAGTGTATTGGAAAATATCCTAGAAGCTTTGAGATGAGAAAACTAGATTTTGATCAACTTTGATCAACTTGGAGGTGGGGATGATTTATGATCAATTTTGCCATAATTGAAAGATTTCTAAGACTAGATGTGAGGGATCAAGTAGAAAATGAGGTGTGAGTTTAAGAGCGGAAGAGTAATGGATTAAAACGAAACGGTAGATCTACAAGCGTTTTTAGAGTGTGACCTCGGTGAGTTATGTATGAATGGGAAAGATTAACCTATCTTGATAAGGACTTAATTTCCTTAAGACATTATGTTTAGCTTAGTGTGAGGTGTTCTAAGAATGTGTTTGAAATACAATGCTTGTAATTGCATTTTCTGTTTGGCGGATCCCACGGTTCCCTAAGAGTAGGGATCCGTCTAGTGTAATTTTGGGGATCAGCCCATCGGCTCAGCAGGACCTTTACTAAAGGTATGCAATGATATTGACAATGCATTATATCTCAAGGATAGTCTAAAGAAAGTTCTAAATACTAAGATATCAAATGTTTTATTTCATGAAGGAAATTGGATTACATTGATAAAGCACAAGTACAAGAGATTTGATCCTATTTTGGAATACTATTGGTTTCCTTGAATGTTTTCGCTAAGAGGATCATTAAGTGATTGATGAGTGTTGGTGGAGTCAAGAATGAAGAAAGTCTTCATGAGGGATATGTTTAGCGGTTCCATCATCTTGTTCACAAGTACGTACAACGGACTTTGAAATTGAGGATGGAAGTGCATAACATTATGATAGAGGCGTGTCAAGAACATTCCATAAGAGATGAGTTTATTCTTGGAGCCTTGAAGATTTGAAATTCGCCTTGCGAAGAAGTAGGCGAGATTGTATGGTTGTTGTGTTAGCAAACAGTACAACATGTGAGCACAACAAGCGGGAAGGATTTCTCGATTTCCCCTAAGACTCCAAACATTTTCACGTAGGATGAGTGCAAGAGGCTTGTACTCTTCTCGGATATCCGTTGTAAAGATAATGTTTGGATTAGAGTAGTATGGTCGAGGTTTGCATATTATGCGATTTAAATCTTCCGGGGAGGGTATGTGTGAACAATATGGACTATTTTCTTCACGAAAGTTGAAGAGAGAATCAAGAGACCAATCTTCGGTGAAGGCACATTGTCCATGATTTGGAATCCGGAGGATGTGAGCAAAATGCCCAAGGGTTAGAGTGAACTTTTGGTTTTTGATATAAAACCAAAGAGATAGAGAGCGATCCTCGTTACGAACGAGTTCGACTTGATGGAAGAATTCCATTATGAACCTTGGACATATCTTCTCGTTGATTTCAAGAAGACATTCTAGTCCTATGGCTCGGAAGGAGGTATTGATACCTTCTTGGAATTGTAGAGAGGTGTCTACAATACGTCCTTCATGGAAGTGACGGTTTTGAGATTATTGAACCACGGACATGATTCCAGGCGTGTTGTGTTCGAGAGAGATGTTAGGAGTGTAGACGCTAGTGAGTGAAAAATCAAACTCATATTCATGCGTCATAGTTGAACCTATAGAAATGACAAGTTAATAAAGGAGATGTTTGTGGTCAACTTATGATAATATAATGTTTTTACTAGATTTTTATTAACAATGGTTTTTAACAAGAGATACACTTAACTCGCTTATGGTTTTGACATACAAATAGAGTATTACTCTTAGAAGAAAAGAGGTTTTTGATTTGCATGAAAAACTATTTTCAGTAGGACGGATCCCACGGTTCCTTTTCAAAAGGGATCCGGCTAGTATAACTTCCGGGATCCGTGGATCTGTAGTAACAGAAACAGATTTTATAAAAACATAGATTTTACAGTTTTTATACCACGAAAATATGTTTTATCCTACATTTTCCTTTAGCATGCATACATGACTTCTAATGTATCACGAAAGAAATATAAAACATATAAATCAAAATAAGTGACAAACACATTATGATAAAAGTAACCTAGATAAACTAGATTATTAATAGTATTGCATTTCAATACTAAGGATCCCCAATATAGATTAACAACACAAAGTAAATGTCTCCGTATGTGAACTTCATCATAGGGAACACAAGTGCGATGAGTGTTATGGCGATGAGCACGAGTGCGATGTAAACCATGTTGATGACGGATCTTCTTGGTTACGGTTGAGATGGAATGAGGAGGAAGATGAAGTTTTTTTTTGGAATTGGATGTTTTGAAAAGGTGAGGATTTGATAGATAGGTCGACGGTGGGAGTTTTTATAGGGAAGAAGAATTTTTTGAGATTCGTGTTTGTTTTATTATTGGATTGAAAAGAAATAAAATATAAGTTTAATATACTATGACTATAGACGAGAAATTAGCATTATGTGAGAAAAAAAAGGCTTCCTAACGAAGCTTCATGTAAACCATGTAATTTGCACAAAAGATAATCATATAAATACCTAAAAAAGGTATACTTAATTATCAAGCAAAGTAAAAAGAAAGTCATACCTCTAGCGCACTTAGGAATGTCTTTACAAATGACACAGCAAATGTCACTTAGACTATTCCCGCTCCTTTGCGTTTAAGATACCTTCTTAAGAAAGGTATTCTTGTTACCAAGCGACTCCTAAAGCTTGGTGGGTATGAGCTTTGACTAATCAACATGACAAAGAAGATTATTGCATTTAAATGATAAGAAAAAAATGTTGTTATCAACTCAACATCCAAACATATAGTTTTGAAATACATGGTGTTTGCTTTTATGAAAAACCTTCTTTGTAGTTTTCAATTAACCATGGATTGTATCAAGTTTTTAAAGTACAATATACTTCAAGGAACTTGGTAACGAAGCTCTGATGCCAATTGTGGAAAACTAGAATGGGAGGTTGAATAGTTTTACCAATTAAAACTTCTTTTTAATCTATTTAGATAGACTTATGTCAATCTATTTGAATGTGTGTGTTGGATGTTGATAAACAAGCATGTAGAGGTAAGTAATGAAAAGATAAGAGTAAGAAGCACAAAACCACAACGCAAGTATTTATAGTGGTTCGGCTACAAGGTCACCTTCATTGCCCTACTCCACTCCCCGAGTCACCTACTCGAGAGTTCGTAATCACTACACCAATCTCCTTATGGCGGAGAAACCTTCACAACGTTGCCTACTCTTTTTCCGGTACTAGGCTAACCACCGGGTTCTTTCACTCCAAGGTGAACCACACCTACACAACGTCGCCTACCCTTTATAAGGTACTAGGCTAAGTACCTAGTTCTTTCACACCTTAGGTGAACTACACCTTCACAACGTCGCCTACCCTTAATTAGGTACTAGGCTAAGTACCTAGTTCCATTGCAATGGAGGAACTACTACCACACTACACTAACGACTAATCCCAAAGGAGATATACTCCTTTACAAAATCAACAAGGATATCAATATCCTTGGATCTAATACTAGTCTATCTTGTACATCGAAACACACCAAATCGAATGTACATCTAAGGCACCTATCACTAATGCCTTTGACTAGATCTACAAGACACCTTTCACTAATGTCTTGTGTCTTCACTTCTAAGCATCTTTCACTAATGCTTCTTTGTCTTGACTTCTAAGAACCTACCACAAGTGCTTTATCCTATAGACGATAGATACCCTTCACTAATATCTTCGTCTTGACTCTTGAGACATCTTTCACTAATGTCTTCAACACTACACTTCTTTGAAGAAAGAAAGGAATCATCAACAAGAAGACTTTAGTAGCCTTGATGATGAGGAAGCATGGCAACTCATGGACTTGAGCTTGCTCGACTTCAAAGGTGGTGATCTTGCCTTTAAGAGGAACCTAAAAGATCACACAAAAACAAAACTACAAACATAGATCTCTTGGATCTAAGGTTAGTGAGATTTAACTCAGGGGGGAAAGTGTGTTAGAGAGGGATTGAAAAGGGGTAAGAAATAATGAAGAAATGGCTCACTATTTATAGAGGAAAAATCCTACTGTTCCCCGGATCCCTACCACAAGGGATCCGGCTAGCACAAAGCTAGGGATCCGTGGTACGCTCCTCTTTGCCCATGGGTATTTTTGGTTATGGGTCATGGGTCATGGGTTATGGGTTGATCCATGGTTTTCTTTCTAGATACAATGTATCTTAAGGATACAATGAACTTGGTTAAGTGGTATAAATAAAACCATGGGTTATGGGTAATACCATTTGCTAGTTTATTACCCATTTTAGTATTTACAGGTTTTTACCCATTTTACTATATACATGTTTATACCCATTTTAGTATACTTAGATTAAGTATGTGCTAACCCAATATGTAAACATTAGTTGTTGTACATATATATTTAAATCATAAAATCACTTAAGCTTGTTTTAGTGTTTTATGTGAAAACGTAAGTGTGTTAGAAAACTATTAACTCAAACTATTTACGTACTCTATTTGTTTCGTTAAAATGATTTTACGTTTGTTATCGACAAAACATTAGAAGATCGTAAAATATAAATAAACGTTTTTACGGCTTATTTGTATTAACACTTTGGTTTTAATTTATTATTTTTAAATAAAATTCAAAGTTGACGATTTTATATTCTAAAATCGCTTTGGTAGGTGATCGTAATTTTTGGGTCTAAAAATTAGATTAATTGAAGTTTATGTTGTTGCGGGTTTTTTTTTTGTGGTTCAAGTTTTGATCGTGGTTTACTTGTGTTGCATGTTAACGATCGGGTTTGCTTGTAGAAATCGAGGGTTTATGGTTATTCTAAATAATTCGATTTGCAAGAAGAGTTTTTATTAATAACGGTTATATTGCAAACCACTTATGAGGCTTCGTTAAATTTGGTTAAGACCTAACTTGACAATGTTTTTAGCATGGTTAAAGAAGTATGCATAGTTCTATAACTAGGTTTGACATTGAGAAATTCGATGGGAAGAATGACTTCGGGTTATGGAAAATAAGGATGCGTACTTTAATGGTACATCAGGGATGTGATGTTGTATTAAAGACATTACCTTCATACATGGAAGCATGAAAAGGCTGATTTGATGAAAAGGCATCTGAGTACCTTGATTTTATGCTTAGGGTACCGGGTTTTGCGGGAAGTTACCAAGGAAACAACTGGTACATGAATTTAGACGATGTTGACTAGTCTATATATGACTAAGTCATTAGCAAACACATTGTATCTGAAGAAGAACCTGTACACATACTATATGAGTCCATGTACGAAATTGGGTGATCATATAGATGAGTTTAATAAGTTGATATTTGATTTGGCAAATATTGATATCGAGATTGAGGATGAGGATCATATCGACGTTGAGGATGAGGATCAAGCACTTATATTATTTATGTCATTGCCATCGTCTTATGAAAAATATGTGGAAATAATGTTGTATGAGAGGGATTCCTTGACAATGGATGATTATCAAGAGACTCTGAATTCAAGGTAGTTGAAGAAAAGAGCTTAAGGTACAAAGAAAGAAACTGGTGACGGGTTTTAAGTAAGGAGAATGTCAGATCATTAAAATAAAGCTAATTTCAGTGGAAGTTCGCGATTTAGGTCAAGGGGTGGAATGGGTAACTCGAATGCTTCAAATTTCATTAAGAGGCGATCCAAAAAGATATTTTCCAATGAAGAAGTGAAGCGGGTCCATTAGGAAGGGTAAGCATGATCCGGATTCTGATTCTTCTAATGACGAGGGTAACGCCTACTTTGGAGAAGCCTTGGTGATGGTTGAGAATGATGAGATGAAAGATTTGGTAATGGATTTAGGTGGGTCTTTTCATGTGACACCTAGAAAGGATTTCTTATATGAATTCAAGGATATTGATGGTGGTTCGGTTCAATTATGTGATAACAGGACATGCAATATCAGAGGAATAGGAAAAGTGAAGATACAATTGCATGATGGATCAAGCTTTATACCGGAAGATGTCAGGTATGTTCCAGGGTTAAGAAGAAGTTTGATTTCATTGGGTACTATTGAAAAACAAGGTTATACTATGAAGATGCAGATGGGTAGAATCAACGTGATCAAAGGTTATCAGGTTGTGATGACTGGGATCATGAAAAAGAACTGTGTGTATACTGTTGAAGCAAAAGTGAAGTCTTTTGGTGTACAAAAGCACAGGGAAAAACAAGTTGGATTCAAACAAGTTGAGTTCAAACAACTTGGTGTTAAACAAGTTGGGGGCCCTAGTCGATCGTCCAAAATGAATACCAACTTGGTCGTTCCTGCGATCGAGTAAAACTTGGACAAAAAGTGGTGTTGTGTGTATATTAATCTATACTCCTTTATAAAGGGTTTGAGACATTCTATATATAGTAGTCTTAAAATTTTTAAGACCAAAAATATTTTCATCAAAAGAAAGTTACTTTTGCTAAGCATAATAATTAAGCATACATATAAATTTAAAAAAAATAATAAATGTCTTAAATTCTCATATTTGTAACATCCTCCAATATTAATGTATCTAATTTAAACCATATGAAGACTTGTAAAAAAATGTAATAAATTAAAATGTATAGTTTACCGGAAATTAAAATACGTAAAATTATTGTTAGAAAAAACATATATATAAAAAATATTTGCTCGCTATAAAAATAGTTATCGGGTACCCGCCGCCGCATTGCGCGGGTACCCTTCTAGTAAATATAAAAGGTATATTTGTGAGGTATGTTTTTTGTAGTGTAGGTCGTCTTACTGGGGCACTCAATCGCCTGAAGGTCGCTGGAGAGAGAAAGCTGACGTGCCAGTAAAAAGTAAAGGGAATCCGTTACTGGGGCAGCCTAATATTTGTTTCCCCTGTTCCCACATTAAATGATGTAGACTTTTGTTGTTTCCCGGAAGTGAAAAGTCTTTTTCTACTCTCTTTCTCGCCCCAGAGACCATAAAGACTAAAAAAAAAGTAAAGCTGTAGAAAACCAAACTCACCTAAATCTCTTCACTTGCTCTTATTTCATTGACTGTATCTTCTTCAATGATTTAGATGTTGCATTGAGGCCACAGCATTTTCCCGGTGTTTTGACCATGTTTTCTTTCATCTCCTTTAGATCAACGGTAACTAGCTTCTCTAAGATCTAGCTTCTCAAGTTGGGTTTTCTTTGTGTGTGTTTTATTGTGGGTGTAAAGTGGTATAGGTTTTATATTTGTTTAGAAAGGGAACAATTGCTTATCAACCACTCTCAAAAACTGCTTAACAACTGCTGTTGATTAACAAAAAAAAAAAAAAAAAAAAAAAAAATTAACTCTTGTTTCCACTTATCCTCTTTGTGACATGTGTCCCATTAACATATACAATGTCAATGGTAAATGAGTGGCAACACCTCAGAATACCTTTTGACAAGATAAAAGTAGCAACTGAAAACTTCAAAACGCCTATCGGACAAGGTGGATACGGTTTTGTGTTCAAAGGAAAACTCCTTGTGTCCGGAAAAGAGACCATGGTTGCTGTAAAGAGGCTGGATCAGCAGTACGGACAAGGCTTAAAGGAGTTTTTGACAGAGATACAATTGTTGTCTGGTCAACAACATCCAAACCTCGTCTCTCTTGTCGGTTATTGTGACGAGGGAAGAGAAAAGTCTATTGTTTACGAATATGCTGAGCGTGGAAGTTTGGATCAGTATATAAGGCGTAGTGGAAAAACCACTTCTACTACTCTTACATGGTTACAAAGACTCAAGATTTGTACTGATGCAGCTCATGGTTTGGATCACCTCCATAACCATATTGGAGGGCATCGACACGATTATCCGAGGGATATAAAAAGTTCAAATATTTTGATCGATGAGAATTGGGTTGGTAAAATATCTGACCTTGGATTGTCCAAGTTAAGCGTAACAGGTTTTGGAATGAGTGACATTGTTTCAAACTGTTGTGGGACTCGAGGTTATTGTGAACCAGAATACTACACTATGGGAATCGTGACCAAAAAATCTGATGTCTATTCTTTCGGTGTTGTTCTATTCGAAGTTTTATGTGGGAGGTTGTGCCTCATTGATAGCGATGATGGATTCAGGCTTTCAAGCATATCAGCCAAAGAATACTACAAAAATAATAGCCTGGACGAGATTATTGATCAAAGTTTAAGGGAACATATAGGCTCGTACTCCATGACCAAATTTGCAGCAATCGCATACAGATGCTTGCACGATGATCGAAAGCAACGACCTGCCATGGATGTTGTCGTGAAAGAACTTGAGGAAGCGCTGAAATACCAGGTGAGTTTTATATCTGATTTATTATAAATGCGAGCAGAATTTTATATAAAATAACAAAATGCCCACTTTACGTCTTGCGATCATAAACCTATTATCGTGTTTATAACTGGGTCTCGTACGGTTACTATGATGAGAAAGTCCAAAAATGCATAATAGGTCAATTACTATGATGAGATAACCTACTAGGTTAATTACTGGTACACCAAACTTCCCTTGTTATTCATTTTTGAACTTTTCCCTTGCTATATAGTTAGCATATATCGTATGTGAGATTTAAATTGTATTTTCTATAGGAGAAATACGAGTTTGAGAATGAAAAAACGTCTCAAAGTATTGTGGTGGTAGAAGATGACAATGACGAGTATTGGGAAACAAAGCTACCGGGAGACTTGGATAGTTTGATCAAGATGTTCAAAATTCCTCATGAGGTCTATACAAATAAAAAAGAACTATTCTCTTATCTTCACAAAGGAACTCTTTTTGATGAAGGCTATAAGGTAAATTCCATTACGACTTACATTTCCCAGAGCATTCAAAACATCAAATTTGAACTTCTACAATAAACTTATTTTTGAATTTAGATCTAATGGCATAAAAGATACCCAAGTTAATTAGAGGTAATTTTCAATCTGGTTATGAAACTTTTTTTTGTTCATGACAAGGTTGCCAACTATATTTTTGGCCAACTTGAGACTTTCCGTTATATATTCATATCCACTGCCACGGCCACCATCAATTACCATCGCTACCACCAACCCTACCCACCACCAACCCCATCCACCACTATCAACCACCGCCACCACCAGGGACGGAGCTAGTAAGATGACTAGCGGGTGCTGATCTACCCCAAATCATCCCACTTTATTTATTACTTATATATATAGCCCATAAGCTAATTTCTTAATAATATTTGCAATTAGCCCCTCTTATTCTCATTAAAATTTTGAATAACTTAACAATTAGATAAAACATCAAAATAAATTTACTTATCAAGTTATTGTTTTCTAGTTTAGCTTAGCTCCTAATTATTAGGGTGTTAAGTTGAATCATGAGTTAAGAAAATATGATTTATTTTTTGAGCAATATTTATGTTATAATAATTTTTATCTTAAGTCGGCCCCTTAAACTTCAAATCCTGGCCCCGCCCCACCTGCAAACTACCACCCCAAATCACACGCCACCACCACCTTCACCCATCATCATTTTACCCCTAAAGTCACCACCACGCTATACCCACCAGTGTCGTCACTGCGTCACCTTAACGCACCCATCGCCACCATCACAGGTGGGAAATAATGGTGGTGGACATGGTGGATGGTGGTGGCAAGGGTGGTTGATGGTACTTGGTGGTGGCGATGGTAATTGATGGTAGTGGTTAGGGGCGGAGACAAGAAGGGGTCACGTGCCCTTTAAGCGAAAAAATTTGTAGTGTAAATTTTCTAAAATATATTGATTAATTTTGTAATTTACCCCTCTAAGAATCAATTTGTAGTACAGTTTCCAAAAATTATTAAAGTGTGACCCCTCGAGCAAAATTTTCTAGCTCCGCCCCTGGTGGTGGTGGTGGGATGGTGCGTGTGGTTAGTGGGTGGGTGGGGTTGGTGGTGGTGGTGGGTATAATTGGTGGTGGCCGCAGTTAGTGGTGGGTGGGTTGGTAGTAGCGGCGGTGATTAGTGGTGGTGACGACGATGATGGTGGTGGACTTGACATGTGATACTTAACGGATAGCTTATTAGGCGAAAAGGAAAATTTGTTACCTTAACTTTTTTCTGGAATCTGTGATATGACATAGCCACATTTTACTAAAGTAATCTAGATTTGCATGCATGACTAAGGACCATTTTCGCAAGTCATAAATTGTCATTTCATAGAGCTAATTAGTAATTACATTCATTAGACGCGTTGAGCCATTGTGTTATTTGAGGGTCGGACCAGTGATTTTAAGTTTGTAGTTCATTTGCTTATATGTGGCCAGCCCTAGACCGGCTTTTGTGATCTACCAATTTGACGAAATTTCTCCTGCCATCAATATTTTGACATTATTGTTTGTTTTTTTTTATCTTGTTTGTGTTCTTATTAACATACCGAGATTCTGATTAACATGCGGAGAATATTGACATCTCCTAATTAGATTTTTGGTTTAATTTTAGGCCTGTTTAGTAAGCCTAAGTATCAATTTTTTTTATTTTTTATATTATTTTATTTCTTATTCTTATTATTATTATTATTATTTTTGAAATAGCTCATTTAGTGGTTTGAAATAGTTTTTATAATAAACAAAGGGACAACAAACAACGATGATAATAAGAGCACTCCCAACCATAACTTGAGTTATGGTTTAACACTGTGACACGTCTGCGCCACATCAGCTTTAACATTTCACCTTAACTCATCAAAAAAACACCCACAATCATAACATTCTCAAGTGAAACTTTAACTCACCAACAATTTACAAAAACAACCCCTCATTTAGGGGCAGAAATGAAGAAAAAAAAAGAAAAAAAAAAACCCCAAATAACGGGCGTTGGTGTGTTAACACCGGAATAACACCGAACTCCGAATGGTTAACACCAGAAACACCGAATAACACCGAAGTTTCATTAGTAGCCAGCTAGCTATATAACCATGTGCAAGTAAGAGGCTTTTGCATAAATCTTACATAACGTGGTTTAACATAAATTACAATACATCTAATTTTTAGTTATATATGGATAAAAAATGTGTATTATCTAATTTTTCTTTAGAACGGCTAGTTAGTAGTTAGTGATTCGAGTCGTGCAGTGACATCTAAGCGGGCAGTATGCCTTCCTCGAACCTACACTTTAGGAGAATAAACCCCACTCCTTTTTTCCCGCTTCGGCTAGTAGGAAATCCCATTGGCAAGCCTCGAACCCAAGATCATCAAGGGAACCCCCCCCCACCACCAAAAAAAAAAAAACTGTTACCCTCGGTGGCCACTTGATCTAGACTAAGTGGTTTTGTATTAATATACTTGGTTAATAATGTAAATTTCTATCTTAGCATGCTAAAGTCTTTTCGGTGCATATGAAGGGTTGTTAAATAATGTTTATCTATTACATTATGTAAAATATTATATAGTTATATTATCGATTAATATTTTGTATGATTTTTGATGGACGAACGATTTAACTTTGTTTGATTGGCATGGTGTTGATGTTGATGTTGTTTGAATTTAATTATAGACATCATGTTTTAAATATTATGCATTTTAATAGCACGTAATGACCTTTGAAAATTTGCTTTTCTGGATATTCATATTTAAACTTTAAAGAGGAATTACATGCGTCGTTATTATATATACAATATCGCGTATTTATTTTTCATCCCACGGTGACCCATGAGGCCACACCTTCATTTTGATATTTAATTCCGGCTAATATAATTTTAGCGTTTTAATTAAATTATAAATAGAAAAAACATGAATCGCTATTCAACGTGGATAGTGAAAAAAAAATTACTTTTTCGGACGTCTTTGCTTAATTTCATAAAAAGCAATAACATGCGTCGTTTGTATATCTACAATCTCGTATATTTATTGAATATCACCGTACCTATTACTTTCATTTTGAAATTTATAAATAACAAGATATATGTTTTTTTTTTAAATATAAAGTCTAGGGGATAAAGTCTAGAGGTTATTTATTAAATTTATAATGTTATTTAAAAACATGAAAACTGATAAATTTACTCTTTTACAAAAAAATTATTTACAAAATTGGCACATGTATTTTTATACATTTTTTTTTGTTGGATGAAATTTAAATGAGTTTGACTAAAGACTTTTAATTTTGACTTTATATTATCTAATGTGAGGACTTCATTTTTCCAACGTGACAAAATTGAACTCTTTTATTGGTCTAATTGAAATATGTTAAAAGATTTTATTTTCTATTTTGTATGCTCTCTTGCTATATAAATGACATTATGTATGAAGTTCTTGTAGGTCTCATACAATGGATCAAATCACACAAAATGATATAGATAATCTAGAGAAAGAATAAGAACTTGTATTAGAGAGAGAAAAAATGTTGGTGTATTACAAAGGAAGAAATGAAAGAAAAACCACACCCTCTACATGTGTGGAGAGGGGTATAAATACCACCATTGGGTTGGCCTTGGGCCTTAGACAGGTCGAGCTCGAGTTTGGTTGGGCTTTAGCCCACAACATATGCAATATATTAACGTCAAAGCCCATTATCCGTTTCTAGTCTATTACATGCTACAAGGTTCATAAGCTACAAATGACCGTCACTTTAATTCCTAACAATATGCCCTTAAGGGCGATCATTTAAATTCAATTTAAACTATGCATCCACGCGGCTTTGATACCACTTGTTAGTCCTCTAGTAATAAATATCATTCACATAATCATGATTTAGAAGGTTTAAAGAACATAGAAAGTATAGAGAAGTTAGTGTTGATAAACAGGTCCCTTCCACCCGAACTCACACCTACAACAAAACACCAATCAAAGCGGCAAGATTGGTTTCATGCTTGTATATAAATAAGGAAGGAAACTGACACACTTTACAAAGTAAACCTACTACCCTATTTATACCAACAATAAACTAACTGGAGTACATAAAACATGCAAAAGATATCAACGTGATGTGCCTTGATATCTCATATAACCACTTATTTAATACTAGGTCAACACAAGACTAGGTAAAACCATGCCTTTTATTCACATACCAACGGAGCAACCCAAATACATCCATTAGAAGAGAAAGAAAAGTTTATTAGAAAGAAAGATGGTGATACAAATGAGATGAGAGAGTTTCACACTGACACACACACACACAAATGAGAGGCATTTGTGTGTATATACACGTCCCAAAGAAGGTAGGATGAAATGAGCTTAGACCCTTAGTGGGTTGTTTGGACTTTGCGTTGGACTCTAAAGATGAACTAGTAACTTACGTAGTCCATTTACATGATAATTG
>OU343222.1:319864404-319952213 GCA_910596185.1 Chrysanthemum makinoi | reverse complement strand
GTCATCACTAAACCATCATACATAAGTATTTAATGCAGATCCACCCATCTTTTGGAATCCATCATTCATTTTTGAAAGATAATCTTAAATTTATTATCCATATCACATCCTCCTTTAGAGCTTTTATTTTTCCTTATTTTAAGAGTTATGGCGTCAAGAAAGCTACACCGTAAACGACACCACCGCTATCCAAAAGTACCGCAGAGGATAGTATATCCGAGGCACCAAGGAAAGAACGCATAATGGTAACCGCTCACCGAGGCCGCGAACGTTGTTGAAACCGCTAGACTTGGTTACATCAAAAGGTTTCAAGAGTTGGGTTGTTTTGTCCACTATGGTTTCGACAAAGAGAAACATTGGAAAATTATCGAGGATCCACAAAGTATCCAAGGAGATGTAACTTCTTTCGATCCACAAACAATTGAAGAATCTTCCCGGATGTGACTCAAAATACCATGGCCAAGTTGTGAAGAGGGAAAACATTATCGACAATAACAACAACAACAACAACTAACGTATAACCAAACCAACAACAACAAAAGGAAACGGGAACGACCGGGAGAGCATAGTAATGACAATCAAAACCGTAACACTAACCATCACCAACAACTTAATAGACCGAAGTCGCCAGGTCTATGTTGCTGCACCAACAAAGGAAAGAGCTTTACACCGAAATCCACACGATGCCACCAATGCACGCTACATCATAATGGTCCATGTGGTATATGCTTTAGCCGTCACAGTGGGACACCTTGCTAAGGACTGCAAGGGCAAGGCCATAGTTACATGTTACCGATGCGAGCAAGGACGACTATCGGATCGCATCGTCCTCAAAACCAAGGTCAACAAGGTGAAGGTGCTTGGGAAAGCATACATGTTGAAGGAGGTGAAGCTCGTCAGATTTCAACGCCGGAACCTGAAGAAGTTCGAAACTAACAATCTTAATTTTTCCTTATGTACTATTATGTCGCTAAGTTTATGTCTTCTATCACATTCTATCTTATGACTTAAGATGTACTACTGAGCAAACCACTCGTTGTAAAATATTCTCATCTATCGCATTCTTTATTTTCTTTCCGATTTGTTATCACTTACGAGAATTTTAATTCCTTTTACTTTAACTACCATTTTAACGACACGGTTTAAATCATTGTAAACATTGAGAGTTATAACAACTAAACCGAACGTCACATTATATGTCCCTTAAGTATACATAGCCTAGCTAACTATGTCTAATTCTGAGTTATTGGGAGCAGTTATTTATAAATCTTAGTGCAAGCAAAATTTTCACATATTCCAAAGTCAAAGTGTTACTCATGGGAGATTCATCCAATATTTTCTCTACTATGATGTTTTGTACACTCTCAATCATCGATAACCATAACGCACATTCCTCATGTCTTCTCCTCGATATTAATCAAAAACTCAAAAATTCGATAGACTAACACGAATCAATTCGGGGACTGAATTCCTTTTGGTTGGGCGAATGGACAAATCGTTCAGGTCATATTTCAAAACATTATTCATGCTTCATCATTTATCGTTATCGTAAACTGTTTACGAGTATCAAATTCACGTAACCAATGGTTTAGCTGGAATTCATGATCATATCATCGAGGTCATTTCATATAGACTAAGTTTAGTCTATATTTCATTAACATCATTATCATCATATTAGTTCATGCATGATTTTGCATTTTACATTAAACGTATAACTTTCATATTAAATAAACGTTATCGCGTAATTAATTATTTTGAACAATTGATCCATTACTTCCAAAAATTATCTCGATATATTTTTTATACTCATATTAAGTTATAAAAATAATATTATGAGTTTACCCAGTGTTTTAAATTTATTTTGTATATAATTTGTTATATTTATAATTACTTAATTTGCTTTTAAATTCTAAACCTTATTATTATTATTTCACTCAAATTTTGCAAGAATGTATTTTTATAATTTTATGACCTAAATATATTTTCTTGACCAAAAAAAGTTATTTTTATCCAACGCTACCCCAAATATTCAAAAGTAACTACAACTTATCATTTAACCTCATTTAACCTCACAAATCTTACACTTATACATAATAAATAAATAAAAAAAAAAAAACAAAGTTAGGACACTATCCTCCCCTTTGTCGACAGGGAGGGATGTGTCACAAGATATTGCAAATATCTCATATACATAAGTATTATACTACTAACATTTCACTTCACTTATCCATTTCATTTGAAAGATCAAAAATCAAAAACCATATCTCTCTTTCTCTCTAAAATTCGGCAGCCAAGGAGACCAAAGGAGGACCATCTCAAATTTTTCAAGACAAGTTATTTAACAATCGAGTATCACTTGTTGTATAGGTTTTGCAATAAAAACCTCAAGTGATTAGTAAAACTCTTTGTCCTTAAACCTCATCATATCACTAGTAAGCATTCATTATCATCATAATATTTCATATTCATTATTATGGTCATATCATTTTATTTGAGAAACATGCAAATTATGTGATGTTTATACCACTTTTTAAGGTTTTTAAGGTTTTTAAGTGTTAAATATATATAATCCATCCTATAATTATTCCTTGTTATATATTAGTTTTGGTGATGTCTAGGAACCCATGACACCCTAAGAAGGTGTATGGTAGGATTAGAATAGCTTCGAAGTTGTTTTGAATGGGTTAATGAAAAACTCATTTCGACAAGTTTTGAAAAGGGTCTGTCCTTATTTTGAAATTCTGGAAAATCCGACAGTAATTAAAAATATTTGGCCTAGATATTTAGAAAATATACTTTAAAACGAAACCGTGCCGCTGAACGATTAAAAGAGTTTAACGAAGAAGTTATGAATTTTTCAAGTTGGCGCGACAAAACTATAAATTTCTGGAAATTTCAGCAAGCAATATTTATTTTGTACGAGTCAAAAATGAAGCTTGGGCGTTGTAAATTATGTCGACTTGTCAAAAATATGTTAGTATACTTCGATACAAAGCTAAGGATCTTTAAAACGTAGAAAACGGATTTGTAACGACTAAATTATACACGTTTACAAAAGTTGCCGTAACTATTATCCTATAAGAAAAACTATAACACATTTCTAATAGACAAGTTTTGCGGCAAAAACTAGTTACCAAGTTAAAGGTTGTTTTTAACATTGATTTAGAACTTTTCATAAAGTGAAGTCTTCTAGTAAAAGTGAGATCGCCAAGTATACTTACCAAAATGTCCGATCGCTTGTTTAGCGGAGTTGTAATGAATTAATTACGGTCGCTCAAACTTTGCCGAAAACCCATCCTTAAACTATATTTTGGACTAAAAGTACCATACTTAACCTATAATTTTCTTTATGTACAGACCTCTAGGAGGAACTTAAATGCCAAACTTTGAGATTATCATACGAGCTTCCCAAACCGTTGAGTTTGTTTCCTAACGCTCGACGTGCACCATTTTACGACTAGCTTTTAGAGGCCGTTTTTGTCACTTTCATGGAAATATCAATGACACTATTTACCTAAAAGATACCATATCATTTCAACGTAAATACATGTGAAGTAATTTAAAAATGGTCAAGACGCAAAGATTATATTTTCACGAGAAGTATTGTTTTCAAAATTCATAAGTGGTATAAATATCATCCGAATTGCATGCATAACATTACATCATGACTTATTATATATCATATCATTCATAATAGGTCAGTTTCGAGATTCACGCTACATTTCAGTGTATCCACTTTTGCCATTACATCATCATTATCATTGCAACAGGTGAGTTTTCATAGCCCCGATTTATTCAAGTTTTTACTTTATTTCAAACCTACGGGGAGAATACATTGCACATCATTTTATTACGATACCAAGTATATCAAATTCATTACATTGTTTAAGTTACCTCATTGCCAGTTAAATGTCCCCATTTCATAAACATGAACCGTTAATTTCATAGAAGCGTGGGTGAGTGGATAGATCTATCGAAGGTGACACCTCCATCCTGTTGGCGGATTCCAACCCGGATCTGCATTTCATCGATTTGGCAAAACACTGTTAGCTAACAGTCAACGTGTCATGTGCTTAAGCAATTGTATCATTTTGTGCGACATTGTCATACATATTTTATACTTGTGGTAGTCGTATTAACATTTACATAAACTCTATGAACTCACTCAACCATTGTGTTGACACTTTTAGCAATGTATTTTCAAGTAACTAAGGCATTCACTTCATGGCATGCATGTGGACATAGCATAGACGCTGGGCTCACATGGGATTTATACACTTTAAAAACATCGTTGACTTTACTAAAACCGCCACATAGTAACTTTCATTTGGGACCTATACTTTGTAACTCTGATTATTTTATTAAATCAAACGATGTATTTTCCAAACGACACTTTAGGTCGTTCAATATAACTGTGATTGTGATGCTATGACAGTCAATCCCCAGGAATTCCATTCCGCTGCAAAACAGGTAATTTGGGGGTGTGACAAAAGCTAATGGTCTACTTTGTTGTTTTTGTACTTTTTCGGTGACTTCCAAACTAATTGAACCAACACCTTCGACGAGTGGAGGTCGACCCTCACTGTCCCGAGTCCGATCAAGGTAGCCTCGTCGCCATAGCCGGGGGCTACCGCCATCTTTGCCACCGTTGACCAACATAGAACACCGGAAAACTATTTTTCCGGCAGCTGAGTTTTTCTTTCTTTAAGTTTTATTCTCTCTTTTGCCATTCATTTATCTCTTAAAGGACATTTATGTGCTACCCTTTTTTTTACCTTTTATTTGTGGTTAGATTAGTATCTTATCCCACTTTTGCTTTAAAATTTGCCTTCTTACGACCTCCTTGGGCTAGGTTAGCATAGATGTTTTACATAGCAATGGTCACCTGAGGTCATGTCCTAGTGCATGGGCGGGCGGGTCTAAGGGGACTAGGAGAGATAGTAGATAAGCAAGAACCTGTAGGATTAAGGTGGGTAGTTGAAATGTAGGAACTTTAACTGGTAAGTTTTATGAGTTAGTAGACGCGGTGAAAAGGAGAAAAAGTGGACATCGCGTGCTTTCAAGAGACTAAATAGAAGGGGTTCGCACGAGAGAGGAAAACCAGTATAAGCTACGGTACTCGGGATCAACGACAACACGAAATGGAGTAGTAGTCATTCTAGCATCGAATCTAAAGGGTATGGTTGTAAAGGTGATTAGAATTAGTGATAGGATTTTTGGTTAGACTAGTGATTGAAGAGGAGACTGTTAATTTCATAAGTGCATACGAACCATAAGTAGGACTCAGAGAGGCGGAAAAGAAGATCTTTTGGGACTCTCTAGATCACCATGTGAGAGAGTGTTCAGTGACCCAGCAGTTGATCATAGCAGGCGACTTAAATGGTTATATAGGAGCTAAAGCCAATGGATACTCGAGTGTGCACGAAGGCTTCGGGTACGGAGTTAGGAACAAAGTGGGCCGAACGATCTTGGATTTTGATACGGCCCACGACTTGGTGGTTGTAAAACCATTCTTCAAGATGAGGGATGCTCGTCTCATTACCTCATAGTGCAGACCACAACACTCAGATTGACTATATGTTGATGCACAAAGGATATCTTAGGGTATGTAAAGATTGAAAGGTCTTTCTAGGTTAGGTTTCATTCTCTCAAAGACCGACTGCTGGCGTTGGATATTCATATAAAGAGATGGACACATACGACGGAGATGGCAATTAAACCTATAATCTTGTGGAAAAACCTTCACATAGAAGCGTTAGAGTCTTTCAGGTCTAGAGTAATAGAGGGAGTTACTACAGAGGTGGAGGGTAGAACAGTTGCTGATGTAGAGTAGATGTGGAATAGGTTGGCACACACCATTAGAGTGGTGACCAAAGAAACCCTAGGAGTGGTTGCAGGGACATCGAGAACACATATAGGTCAGCGAGAATCGTGGTGTCTTAGTGACAAGGTGAAAAACAAACTCGGTTCAGAGAGCTTATCCTGATGCGAGGTGGAGACCAAGCGAACATAATTGAAGCAGAGGGCCAAAAGAAAAGCGAAAGGGCGGTAGCCAGAGTGAAAAAAAATATCCTATGCAGACTTGTATAAAAAGATATGACTCCAAAGAGGGACAAAACGATATTTACAGAATAGCTAAGGCCAAGAGAGAAGGAGAATGGATCTAGGTAATGTAAGATTTAATAAAGATGAGGGTAAAAGAAGCATTGTCAACAAATACGAGATTAGGAGAAGATGGGAAGAGTATTTCTCTGACCTCGAGCGAATCGAAGAAGGGGACAATATAGGTGCAAACCCGCTAAACATCTGCTAGTGCTCGAATATCACCCAAACGGAACTTAAGTAGGCATTACAGAAGATGGGTAGAAACAAGGCTATCATACCGGATGAGATCCCTATAGAAGCGTGGAGGTGTCTCGAAGACGATGGGGTGAATTGACTAACACTTCTCTTCAACAAGACCTTTTTGAGAGCTAAGATGCCAAGGGAATGGAGATTCAGCGAGATTATCCCCATCTACAAGAACAAGGGAGACGCGCAAGCATTTAGCAACTATAGAGGTATAAAACAACTTAGCCACACTATGTGTTACGCCCCATTTCCCGGTTTGACCGGAAATTACTCGAATTTTAAAACTTTGATGCATAAACGTTTAACTATTACTTATTTTACATCAATTACATTATTACACGACAAAACTATAAGATTTTGATTGTTGACAACTTAACTATAACTTATATTTGTTTATTATTTAAAAGCATACACATAAACTACAAAAAACTATGTTTTAAACCAGTTTGACGGTCTGACGCCGTCAGCTATGGAGCTATGACGCCGTCGCCTCTTAACTGAGACCCATAACACATTTAAGAAAATTACACGCGATGGTTCAGGGAGTTTTAAACTCGACGCCGTCACCCTTTAATGGGAGTTCAAAACGATTTGATTTTTAACAAGCGATGGTTCAGAGGAATTTGGGCCGCGCCGCCGCCATGAGCAGACCGCCACTCAAAAAATCACGATTTAGCCAATGACCTGCACATTTTGACAGCAAAACTGCACAAAGCCATTTGACCTATTTCAAATCAATTTATCATTTTGACCTTTATATCTCATCAAACTTATTCAATCTTAAAACGTTTATAATATAAATCAACCTGTTTATTACCCGAATGAGTATAATTACACACTAATCCAAACACCCTTTTTAATTCCAACTTATACACTTTAACTTCTTTTAAACCATGACTATAGCATAATATTATTAACTATAGAAACTGACGACCATAGACGGACTTTGACACTCAGCAAGAGAACATTTAGACCATTCAAAGACCTTCGGGGGTGCAACGTGACTTGGAGCTCGGTATTCTACAACTAAGCTCCTATATGAGTTCCAACATACTTCCATCCTCTTTTGCCACACGAGCTACATTCCAAGCCATCCTTAACACATTAGAACCTACAAAACATTTAATCAATACAACGTAAGCTTTCGCTTAGTAATTAAAACGAATACTAACATATCATCATACATATTAAATTAAATAGGCATCTCATAAATAAGGCAAAACTTATCCATACCATCACTTGCACAAAAAACTTATACTCTCTTAGTCTATAACAATTAAACATACGTACCTTAACTCGTTCCACAACAAGCATAATCATCCTCTTTGGCTATCTATAATTGCAAATCGTCCTCCTACCTTAACAATACTCTTAAATCAAGACTACCGAGGTCTTTACCTTATTTTCACAATAGTATACACATAACATATTCATAACACTAATTATGATAGAATTCATACAATAACATATTATTATCATTTCACTTACCTCACTTCCAAGCTATTTTGCCAAAGCATAGTCATCATCATCCTCTTGCATCCTAACCAAAACACCATAAACATAAACATACTAATCCAAATATCCAAACTTACCCATGACCCTAACTACATCCCTTTTTACATACCTATGTGATCATAACATGGTCATAACCTAAAACCACCCATTTTCCTTTAATTTAGTTAAAGAGTTGACACCCAAGTACACTATAACATTCTAATTAGTGTTAAGAATCATAATTACCCAAAACCCTAAGCCACCAATTTATGATTAAACTCAATTAAGGGCACTTACTTGAATAAGGATCATGAATACTAACTTATTTCATGGCTGGAAACACCAATTTCTTCTCAATTTTATGATCAAGACAATTTGCCCTTTTTCCTCCCTTTTGGTACACGACATACACACACACACACTCAATCTTTTTGAAAATTATCTTTAAGGAGGTAGAATTATCCATAATGTTAATACAAATAAGCCGTAAAAACGTTTATTTATATTTTACGATCTTCTAATGTTTTGTCGATAACAAACGTAAAATCATATTAACGAAACAAATAAAATACGTAAATGGTTTGAACTAATAGTTTTCTAACACACTTACATTTTCACATAAAACACTAAAACAAGTATAAGTGATTTTATGATTTAGATACATATGTACAACAACTAGTGTTTACATATTGTGTTAACATATACTTAAGCTAAGTATACTAAAATGGGTAAAAACTAAGTGTATACTTAAATGGGTAAATACAAGTATATACTAAATGTGTAAATACTAGCAAATGGTTTTGACCCATAACCCATGGTTTTATACATACCACTTAACTAAGTACATTGTATCCTTAAGATACATTGTATCTAGAATAAAAACCATGGATCAACCCATAACCCATGACCATGACCCCCAAACCAAAAATACCCATGGGAAAAGAGGAGTGGACCACGGATCCCTAGCTTTTTGCTAGCCGGATCCCTTGTGGTAGGGATCCGGGATCCGGAACAAGAGTTTTTCCTCTATAAATAGTGAGCCATTTCTTCATTATTGGACATACCTTTCCACCCCTTTCCAATATACATTCTCCCCTGAGTTTAATCTTACTAACCTTAGATCCAAGAGATCTATGTTTGTAGTTTTGTTTTTGTGTGATCTTTTAGGTTCCTCTTAAAGGCAAGATCACCACTTTTGAAGTCGAGCAAGCTCAAGTCCATGAGTTGCCATGCTTCCTCATCATCAAGGCTATTGAAGTCCTCTTGTTGATGATCTCCTTCTTCTTCAAAGAAGTGTAGTGTAAGACATTAGTGAAAGATGTCTCAAGTGTCAAGACGAAGATATTAGTGAAGGGTATCTATCGCTATAGGATAAGCACTTGTGGTAGGTGAAGTCACAAGCATTAGTGAAAGGTGCTTATAAGTCAAGACAAAGAAGCATTAGTGAAAGATGCTTAGAAGTGAAGACACAAGACATTAGTGAATGGTGTCTTGTAGATCTAGTCAAAGGCATTAGTGAAAGGTGCCTTAGATGTACATTCGATATGGTGTGTTTCGATGTACAAGATAGACTAGTATTAGATCCAAGGATATTGATGTCCTTGATGATGTTGTAAAGGAGTAGATCTCCTTTGGGATTAGTCGTTGGTGTAGTGTGGTGGTAGTTCCTCCATTGCAATGGAACTAGGTGCTTAGCCTAGTACCTAATAAAGGGTAGCGACGCTTGTGAAGGTGTAGTTCACCTGGTGAAAGAAAGGTACCTTAGTACCTTATAAAGGGTGAAATGCGGTGTAGAGTGGTTCACCTTGGTGTGAAAAAACTCTGGTGGCCTAGTACCGAACAAGAGTAGGCAACGTTGTGAAGGCTTCTCCTGCGGAGCTTGGTGTAGTGTTTACGAACTCTCGAGTAGGTGACTCGGGGAGTGGAGTAGGTCAAGGAAAGTGTCCTGTAGCCGAACCACTATAAATACTCGTGTTGTGGTTTTGTGCTTCTTACCCTTATCTTTTCATTACTTACCTTTATATGCTTGTTTATCAACATCCAACACACATACCAAAATAGATTGACATAAGTCGATCTAAATAGTTTAAAAGGAAGTTTTAATTGGTAAAACTATTCAACCCTCCCCCCTTCTAGTTTTCCATAATTGGCATCAGAGCTTCGTTACCAAGTTTCTTGAAGTATATTGTACTTTAAAAACTTGATACGATCCATAGTTAATTGAAAACTACAAAGAAGGTTTTTCATAAAAACAAACACCATGGTTTTTTTTTCAATAACTATTTGTTTGGATGTTGATTTGATAACAACATTTTTTTATTTTCTTTTCCATTTAATTGCACTAATCTTCCTTGTCATGTTGATTAGTCAAAGCTCATACCCACCAAGCTTTAGGAGTCGCTTGGTAACAAGAATACCTTCCTTAAGAAGGTATCTTAAAAGCAAAGGAGCGGGAATCGTCTAAGTGACATTTGTTGTGTCATTTGTAAATACATTCCTAAGTGCATTCGAGGTATGACTTTCCACTTATATCTAAATGATATTAGTTTAATAAATAAATGTTATTTGTTAGGCATTTATTTGAGTAGATTTAGTGTTTATACATGTTTTACATGTAGCTTCATTAGGAAGCTTTTTCTCACATACGTGTCACTCCTCCGTCTAGAAATCATGGCTTATAAAACTTGTGTTTTGTCTTAATCCAAAAATCATATCCTTTAATAATAAAACAAAACACAAATCTCAAAAATCCTCCTTCCCCATAAATACTCCCACCGTCGACCCTTCTATCAAACCATCACTTTTTCAAATCTTCCAAATTCAAAATTTTTCTCTCATTCAAAAACCTCATCTTCCTCCTCATTTCATCTCAACCGAAACCAAGAAGATCCGTCATCAACATGGTTTACATCTCACTCGTGCTCATCGCCCTAACACTCATCGCACTTGTGTTCCCTATGATGAAGTTCACATACGGAGACATTTACTTTGTGTTGTTAATCTATATTGGGGTTATATACCCAATCCTTTGTATCATCCTAAGTATTGAAATGCAATATTATTAATAATCTCGTGTATCTAGGTTATCTTTGTTATAATGTGTTTTTTCATTTCTTTTGATCTATATGTTTTATATTCTTTCGTGATACATTAGAAGTCATGTATGCATGCTAAAAGAAAATGTAGGTTAAAACATATTTCGTGGTACAAAAAATGTAAAACCTTTGTTTTTGTCAAATCTATTTCTGGTACTACAGATCCACGGATCCCGGAAGTTATACTATCCGGATCCCTTTTGTAAAGGAACCGAGGGATCCGTCCTACTGGAAAACAGTTTTCATGCAAGATTAAAAAAAAACCACTATCTTTGTATAAGTAATAATCCATTAAGATGTCAAAACCATGAGTAAGTTAAATGTTAAAAACCATTGTTAATAAAAATCTAGTAAAAATATTAGATAATCATTGGTTGATCACAAACATGTCCTTTCATTAACTTATCATTCCTATAGGTTCAATTATGACGCATGAATATGAGTTTGATTTTTCACTCACTAGTGTCTACACTCCGAACATCTCTCTTGAGCCCAATACCCCTGGCAATCATGTCCGTTTATTAATCTCAAACCCGTCGCTTCCAGAAGGACGTATTGTAGACACCCCTCTACAATTCGAAGAAGGTATCAATACCTCCTTCCGAACCATAGGATTGGAATGTCTTCTTGAAATTAACGAGAAAATATGTCCAAGGTTTGTATTGGAATTCTTCCATCAAGTCGAACTCGTCGTAAACGAGGATCGCTCTCTATCTCTTTGGTTTTGGATCAAAAACCAAAAGTTTGCTTTGACTCTTAGCAATTTTCTTAAAATCCTCCAACAAACTATGGACAATGTGCTTCACTCGAAGATTGGTCTCTTGATTCTTCTTCACTTTTTTCGTGAAGAAAATAGTCCGTATTGTTTCACATTCCTTCCCACAAGGTTTAATTCACACATTGTAAACCCCATCACTCCATCCAAACATCATATACACACGGGATATTCTTGAAGATTACAAACCCCTTGCGTCATCCTGTCGTGAAATGTTTGGAGCCTTAGGGGAAATCGAGAAATTCTCCCGCCGTTGTGCTCACATGATGTATTGTTTACTAACACAACAACCATATTTCTACTTCTTTGCAAGGCTTAATTGTAAATCTTCAAGGGTCCAAGAACAAACTTATTCCTTATGGAATGTTCTTGATGCGCCTTTATCATAATCTTCATGTCCTCAATTTCAAAGTCCGTTAATGCATTTCTTGGAACAAGATGATGGAACCACTCAACATTCTCACATAAGACGCTCTTCATTCCTGAATCCGCCAACACTCATCAACCATTTGATGATCCATCTAGAGAAAACACTCAAGGAACGTAGTAATAATTCAAATAGGATCAATTCTATTCTACTCGTGCTTTATCAATGTAATTCTATTTCTTTCATGGAATAAAACATCTTACATTTGATGTCTTAGAACTCTTTTTAGACTATCCTTGAGATATAATGCATTGCCAAGATCATTGCACACCTTTAGTAAAGGTCCTGCTGAAAGCATGGGCGGATCCAAAAGATTGTGCTAGACGGATCCCTACACTTAGGGAACCGTGGGATCCGGCAAATAGAAAATGCAATTGCAAGCATTATATTTCAAAACATATCCTTAGGATATCTCACTAAGCTAAACATAGGGTCTTGAGGCAGATTAAGTCCTTATCAAGATAGGTATCAAGATAGGTTGATCTTTCCTACTCGTTCCAACTCACATAGATCACACTCCCATTACTTATAGGTCCGTCATTTTGTTTTAATCCATCACTCTTCCGCTCTCAAAACTCACACACATCATGTTTTATATGATTCTTCATATCTAAACGTTGGAAGTCTCTCAATTATGGTCATAATCATCCTTACCTCAAAATTGGTCAAAGTTGATCAAATTCTAGCTTTCTCATCTCAAAAGCCTTTAGGATATTTTCCAAATCACAATCCTAAGTCACAACCTGATCTCTAGGATCATTTAGCTTCAATTGACACTCTCATCTCTAGTGTCATCCTTGCTCATCCATTGGTACTCTTGAAAGTTCCAAATTCCTTCCATAAAAGACAATCATTAGCTACACCACTCATTACCTTCAAATACCTAAGCACCCCTTCATTTAAGACACTTAGGAAGACTGAAACACTCAAGATATTGTAGGTCTTAGATCTTGGAAACATCATTCCACTCTTTCATAACTGCTGAAAGCCGGATCCCTAGGATTAGCCTAGACGGATCCCTCTGAGGAAGGAACCGTGGGATCCGGGTTACAGTTTAGGTCAAATCTTGCTAAAACAATCATTTCAACTCATCTTCCTAACTCAAACACTCCATCTCATCTTAAATGAGTTCCTAGAATAGCACAACCTCTGTAGTTGACTCTTGTGCATGTTAATCATCACATTCCAATGAATCTTAGTGGCTTAAGACTTAAATGCACTTGCCAAATCTCTTAGTTTATAAACCACCTTGTTAAGACCTCCATAGTCATCACTCTCATCCTAACTTTCAGCCCTTGCAACCTCTTAAAATCATCCCATCATGAGGAAAACCCCAAGTAGCAACTTATCCACCAAAGAACCACCCACAAAAAAGGGCTCGTGTTATACATGAAATCTCTTCAACCGAATCATCTCCGATCAAGACAACAAGTGATGGATCCTCCTCATCAATAAAACCAATTCCTAAAAGGATTGTACCCACAAAACTACCAATGCCAAACACCACCATACCTCCTAGGCCAAACAATATCATCTCCACTTAACCATCACCATTGGTTCCTAGAGCTATCTCATTTACATCCCCACAATCATCACCTCACCTCTACAATTTAGAGTACTTGCCACCTAGGCCGCTCTCATCCGTCTGCCGACAACATTCTCCTCATACGAGGAATAATGATTCAAATCAAGGTGTTGAGTCAACACTTGCTTCCTTCCTTTTCGCGTTTCCAACATATAATCCCATTTGGATTATAAATCATCAAAGTCAACCACCCGATCATATGGAAGTTGACACTTCTCTACCACCACTATCATCCTTGGTCGAGCCATTCTCAAATGCACATCCACCAATCCCTCCATCATTTGAAGCTCCACAAGCCGCTTCACTTGATCCGTTGCATCAAGCCATTTCATTTCATCCACCACCACTACCTAGCCATGACAAAGATTGCTATCATTGTCAACATGTTGAAAGTTTGATACATGAAGTACGAGAAGACCAACGTTTCATGTTATATCATCTCCTCGAACGTTTTGACGAGATTAAACCTAAACATAACTTGAGCTAGAAGATTATAGTGGTGTCTAAGTTTCAAGCGTTAGTTGGTCTAGAAATTCCTAGTCATGTATTGTTTATTCTCTTATTTTTAGAGTCATGTATATCATTACTCTTGTTTTATTAAATGAAATTACATGCTACTTGTTATATTTCTGAGTATATGAGTATATTACTTGATCCATATCTCGTTTTGGTATTAACATTTCTTGTTATACCACCATTTGCTAATTTTATTCATCAGCCAGACGGATCCCTCAAAATTGCCTAGACGGATCCCTACTAGGAGGGAACCGCGGGATCCGTGAGACAGAAAGCTTTCTTTCAACTAACTTGAATCACATATGCAGGAAATTGTGCATTATACGTGTTTTCTAACCTTTGTTTTGTAGTTATTCAATTTACACATGAAGACTTTGACATCCCAAAGCTAGGGGGAGCTTTATGTCAAAGCAACACATTGCAAATTATCTTGCAATCTTAGGTTTATATTTCATGACTTCCCATTGCAAAGTTGCAATCATCTAGGGGGAGCACACCCGTCACATAGACGAATTCTTTTGCAAAACTTAGTTGCAATTGAACTAGATTAGAATTACTTTCTTGACGCCCATACATAGGGATGGACTCGTAAAGGGGGAGTAAAGACGAGATCTATTCCCGTTAATTGCTCTTTATTTCTTCTTATTTTTACTTCTTTCACATGTTTTTATTAAAAACAACGTGTTGCTTTCCTTCAAACACTTTTTGTTTCGACAAAAAGGGGGAGAAGAAAGTAAAAACTACAAATTCAAACTTTTACTAATTTTAGCTTTTCCTTAAAATAATTGTATGTTTTGTCATCAACAAAAAGGGGAGATTGTTAATACAAATAAGTCGTAAAAACGTTTATTTATATTTTACGATCTTCTAATGTTTTGTCGATAACAAACGTAAAATCATATTAACGAAACAAATAAAATATGTAAATGGTTTGAACTAATAGTTTTCTAACACACTTACATTTTCACATAAAATACTAAAACAAGTATAAGTGATTTTATGATTTAGATACATATGTACAACAACTAGTGTTTACATATTGTGTTAACATATACTTAAGCTAAGTATACTAAAATGGGTAAAAACTAAGTGTATACTAAAATGGGTAAATACAAGTATATACTAAATGTGTAAATACTAGCAAATGGTTTTGACCCATAACCCATGGTTTTATACATACCACTTAACCAAGTACATTGTATCCTTAAGATACATTGTATCTAGAATAAAAACCATGGATCAACCCATAAACCATGACCCATGACCCATAACCAAAAATACCCATGGGCAAAGAAGAGCGGACCACGGATCCCTAGCTTTGTGCTAGTCGGATCCCTTGTGGTAGGGATCCGTGGGATCCGGGGAACAGTAGAGGTTTTTCCTCTATAAATAGTGAGCCATTTCTATATTGTTGGACATACCTTTCCACCCCTTTCCAATATACTTTCTCCCCTGAGTTTAATCTCACTAACCTTAAATCCAAGAGATCTATGTTTGTAGTTTTGTTTTTGTGTGATCCTTTAGGTTCCTCTTAAAGGCGAGATCACCACCTTGAAGTCGAGCAAGCTCAAGTCCATGAGTTGCCATGCTTCCTCATCATCAAGGCTATTGAAGTCTCTTGATGATCTCCTTTCTTTCTTCAAAGAAGTGTAGTGTAGAAGACATTAGTGAAAGATGTCTCAAGTGTCAAGACGAAGATATTAGTGAAGGGTATCTATCGTCTATAGGATAAGCACTTGTGGTAGGTGCTTAGAAGTCAAGACAAGAAGCATTAGTGAAAGGTGCTTAGAAGTCAAGACAAAGAAGCATTAGTGAAAGATGCTTAGAAGTGAAGACACAAGACATTAGTGAATGGTGTCTTGTAGATCTAGTCAAAGGCATTAGTGAAAGGTGTCTTGTAGATCTAGTCAAAGGCATTAGTGAAAGGTGCCTTAGATGTACATTCGATATGGTGTGTTTCGATGTACAAGATAGACTAGTATTAGATCCAAGGATATTGATGTCCTTGATGATGTTGTAAAGGAGTAGATCTCCTTTGTTATTAGTCGTTGGTGTAGTGTGGTAGTAGTTCCTCCATTGCAATGGAACTAGGTACTTAGCCTAGTACCTAATAAAGGGTAGGCGACGTTGTGAAGGTGTAGTTCACCTAAGGTGTGAAAGAACTAGGTACTTAGCCTAGTACCTTATAAAGGGTAGGCGACGTTGTGTAGGTGTGGTTCACCTTGGTGTGAAAGAACTAGGAACTTAGCCTAGTACCTAAAAAGAAGGCAACGTTGTGAAGGCTTCTCCCGCCATAAGGAGCTTGGTGTAGTGATACAACTCTCGAGTAGGACTCGGGAGTGGAGTAGGGCAAGGAAGGTGTCCTTGTAGCCGAACCACTATAAATACTCGTGTTGTGGTTTTGTGCTTCTTACCCTTATCTTTTCATTACTTACCTTTATATGCTTGTTTATCAACATCCAACACACACACCAAAATAGATTGACATAGGTCGATCTAAATAGTTTAAAAAGAAGTTTTAATTGGTAAAACTATTCAACCCCCCCTTCTAGTTTTCCACACATAAATAAGTAAATTGTAACTTTTCTATCTATTTTAGCCACAACTTACTTTTATAACATATTTACCAAATGGCAACATAGGTCCCCCTACTTTCTATATCTAAAACATAACATGTGATAACTATTAATTTGACTATCAGGTTAACTAGTCAGTAACGCTAAGTCCTCTGAAAATTATTCATTTATGGCGGGACCTATAGGCATTCTGGGATAGGGGTATAACAATTCTACCCCCTTATGTAGATTTCGTCCCCAAAATCTCACGTCTATTACTAACTATGCTTGGTCACATCTACAACTGCACATAACACATACAACGTTAAACTATTACGTTGCAGCGATCTACTTGATCTTGCAACTCAAGACATACTATATCACAACCTAAACCTTTACTCCATACTACTTCTCCTTAATTTCTACCACATACGGCTTACTAATGTTGTTAAGTCATCCAAGACCTATTCGTTTTAAGACCACACATTACTATAACCGATTTTATTACAATTACTCCACATTCTTACTTACTTACAATCATTTGTCTTTTTATAGGTCGAATGTTAGCTATTACTTCTTCACTCAACTATGAGTACTCCATTATTTCTTTAGTGTTCTCACTATAATACTTCGCTAATCTTAATTACTTTCTCATAATTAAATATTACGACCACCATGGTCATTATTACATCACATCATGCCACAAGGCATACTATAAACATCACATTACACTCGTAATCACTTTAACTTACGCTTAAGTCACCTAACATGTAGGCTCTCATAAGGTCTCAACTAAAAGTCGCGCTCTAATTCCACTCCCCTATCTTAGCTTTTATAATTTCTAGCTTATCTTATATTCCCGCTCTCTATTCATCAAATCCTACTCGTACCATGTCGGGAGCACATAAGCCCACTAGTTCATACTTCCTCATTTACATGGAGAGGCGTCCCAATCGATGTAAATCAAGAAACATAAAATCATGGTCATGTATTTCCGACTTAACATAAGCACTCCTATCACATAATTAAATTTCAATTTTACCACATTATATTATTCTATTTATATTTACACCTTTCACCTTTTAGACTTAGATCCACTTTTACTATAACATTTCCCAAAAAAAGGGGGCTATAACATTCGTCGGTTTTTCCCTCGTAGGGATTCGACTCTATAACATCAGTTGGCCTTTCCCAGTAGGGATCCGCCTCTATAAGTTATTCCTCCAGAGGTTTTCTGTAACCAGTACTGTAACACTGTAACTGTGGATTAAAACTATTATCATACATACATATCAATTTGTCCTTTATAACAAATCAATGAGATACGACCTGATTTATGATCCACACATTCTCTATGTGATTATATGTCTCATTATGACTTTCACTCGTCAACTCTTCGTCGACCAATTTTAACTCTTATACCATTAAAATTTTAATTTATCCAACTTTCCACATATAAACCTTATATAGGTCATCAACTACAACATCTCATCATTTACATAACCATGTACTTAGTCCACTTCCATAATATTAGGCACTTAGTAACAGATGTGTCAATGTCTACTATACATGCGTTGCATCATACAATTTCATACCAACATATTTTGCAATTAAGTTTGCTCTTATCTTGTTTCTAATAGCACTTATTGATCTTCACTAGATATGACTTAATAATGAGACCCTGTGTTGATCATTATTAATCAATAGCTCATACACGCCCAATATGAGTCAAGTCTCTATAAACCATTACTCGACTCATCACATCCTTTCACATGCTCATACTAGACTCACCCACATCATCCAAGCGCACGGTGTGCTTATTAGTTAGACAAAATCTTAGTCCACTCTAGACTTACACTACTTACATCTCAAAACTAGAAAACACATTTATTACTTAATTCACTTGCTAACCCATCTCTAATACTACTTATCAATTCTAGTCATATCTTGCCACTACTACTCCTCTATATCACACAACCTTTTGTCAATCACTTATACGTTAATCTCATCACTTACACACATCTAGCCCTTTATAAGTTCACATCATATACATACCCTCCTTACGAGTTAGCAATTACCTCACTTGTCATCTTAGGCTATACAGAACCTATTACATAAATCCTCTACTAGTTTAACATATACTTAAGAAACTTTTAAATCCCATGAGCCTAACATTCACATTATTATTAAACTATTACCAAAACTATCGAAACATATCATAATCCTTTACTTACACATCTTTAGTCTAACATGAACTCATTTTTTACGTTTAACAAACTATTCTTTACGTGGCACCACTAGGCAATCATACCTAACTTACTATTTCTATGTTTCACCAATTATTCATTATTCAACATTTCTTAGACTATCATTATCCCGTTCTCTCTTCTGTGTGATTTATCGCACTTTCTAATCACCTTCATTTCACCAATCCTATTTCCATCTTACACTGATCTCATCACAACCCCTTTTTGTCAACCATTTTCCACATTCTTACTTTTACTAATTTCACCCATCACTAGCTATCCAGCATACACCTTTTCGTAGGTTTATTCTATCACATTCTTATGGGCTTCCGTTTATTTTTTTATTTTAATTTTTTTTATATACATTCTAAGGTATTAATACATTCTCGTCGTGTTTTATCAAATTACAATCTATACCATTCTTATTCATATACTTTTATGTTTTAAAGGATTTGGGCTTAACCATTCTATTTCACATATAGACCTTGCATAGGTCATCAATTATAGCGTACCTCTTTTTCACACACTAGAATTTACTTCATTTTTAACTATTTAGCATTAAGTCACATCGTTTACAACTTTCATATATCAAACCAAGATATCTAATTAGATTTATACTCTAAAACTCTACATTATTAGACACTTTACAATTTATGTGTCAAATTTCCATTTACATTCACGCGTGTGTCATCACACACGTAAATATCTCACAATATTACATATATTATTGATTAACATTTATGCTTCCTTATTACATTCTATAATATCGCTATTAGCCCATCTCTAATACCACAATTTTGGCTAACCATTAGCCACTACTATAATCAAACCATAATTTAGTCATCTACACATCACGATTCTTACCTCATTATATTCTTAATTATAACTTCAACTATTTTAAGATTCCAATTATACCTCCTATAGGCATTCATACCGCTCGTCTAATCTATTTAGGTCTCATATAGTTTATATAATATGAAATCATTCAACCACTCTCTGTTCTCCGACACTATCCAAAGTGTACGTTTTCCTAATACTTAACTCAGTTAGTCCAATGTGGACTTTCGTCACACATACCACCTCATATTCTAAGTCAATAATCTTACTATTATCAACTTCTAATCACGCCGTCTATAGGACGTCAATCCATATACCTCATCATGCATATCATAGCAATATTCTAACACATAATCACAAAAGAATATCTCATTCATTGATGACCTAATCATCTCTACACGTATGGCCCACCATGGACCTACATTAATTACATAATAATACTATATTATTTTATTAATTTCATCTAGATTTCACAAAGCACACATCATACTTCATCCTATAACTTAAGCACATACATTTCCGCTTTACTTAATTCCGCAACTAAAAGTGGTTTAAGACTAGGCAACCTATAGTGGAAACCTAATTCACTTAAACCGAAGCTTTGATACCAAGTTGTTACAAGACCATTTCCCGGTTTGACCGGAAATTACTTGAATTTGAAAACTTTGACGCGTAAACGTTTAACTATTACTTATTTTACATCAATTACTTTACTACACGACAAAACTATAAGATTTTGACCATTGAAAACTTAACTAAAACTTATATTTGTTTATTATTTAAAAGCATACGCATAAACGACATAAAACTATGTTTTAAACTTTCGGTTTCTGCCACAATCGTCACTATGGAGCTGCCGACTGCCGCCTCTTAACTCGAGACCCAACACATTTAAGAAAATACACGCTATGGTTCAGTGGAGTTTTAAACCCCGACGTCGTCACCCTTTAATGGGAGTTCAAAACGATTCATTTTTATCGGTTCAAAGGAATTTGGGCCAGACGCCGTCGCCACTGAGCTAGACGCCGTCACTCAAAAACTGTGACGCCGTAAAGCCTATGACCTGCACATTTTGACAGCAAAACTGCACAAAGCCATTTGACCCATTTCAACTCAATTTATCATTTTGACCTTTATATCCCATCAAACTTATTCAAAAGCCTTAACATATCATCTTAAAACGTTTATAATATAAATCAACCCGTTTATTACCCGAACGGGTATAATTACACACTAATCCAAACACCCTTTTTAATTCCAACTTATACACTTTAACTTCTTTTAAACCATGACTATAGCATAATATTATTAACCATAGAAACTGACGACCATAGACGGAATTTGACACTCAACAAAAGAACGTTTAGACCATTCAAAGACCTTCGGGGGTACAACGTGACTTGGAGCTCGGTATTCTACAACTAATTCCTATATCAGATCCAACATACTTCCATTCTCTTTTGCCACACAAGCTACATTCCAAGCCATCCTTAACACATTAGAACCTACAAAACATTTAATCAATACAACTGATACGCGTACAACGCGCGTTCGGGGTCAAAGGAACTTCCTTTTCGTCGAGCAAGTTTTTCAACACCTAGGCAGTGAACCTAATCATTGTAGTGTAGTATTAGGTAAGCTCCGAATTGATATCGTTCTCTTGGGGAATAGGAATGCTAGTGAGAAATTACTACGCTAAGGTTGGGGTTGAGGAAGATTATTTTTTATCTTTTTTATGTTTTTTAGAAAATGGGAAGTGTTAGGAATTGGAAATTATATATTAAAGCATCGGTCACCCCAAATATAATCTAGCTTAAGTTAGCTCATAGACATATCGTTTATTACGTTATTTGTTAGTTAGTTATTAGCATAGTTTAGTCTAGTGCAACGTCTGGAGGAAGGACTCGTCTTTACCCATTGTATACACGATCCATGCACCGGCGAGTGGCGGTTTTTAGTATAAATAGCCTCCTACAAGGGAGAGGGTTGGATGTTCATTTGGAATCTAACCTTCCATGTGTTTCTCTCACTAGAATATCCTACTTTCTCTCTCTAAAATCATATATTCATACTACCTATATTATATTGATGTGTTTGTGAAATCCAATATGTTACAAATGGTATCAGAGCCATGGTTTGATCATCTCTCTTACTTATTCTTGGATTTCTAGCGCTTTTATATATGGTTTTGGGTTTGAAATAGTTTAGTGGTTTTTGCATCATTGGATCATTTCTTGTGTTAAAGTTTGAATTTTGATTGTACTTTTGTGTTTAGAATCATTGAAAGTGCTTGGGTTTTGATTTGGAAAGTTGAATCAACGGTTGGGTTGGTTTGTTTTGGATTGAAAAGTATTGTGTTTGAGATTTTCTAGCTACGACTCTCGAGTCTTGGATTATTACTCTTTGCTGACTTTCTTCAGAATATTCAACGACTTGTAGTTGTTGTGTATTTAATTTTGTCTATGAGACAAAGCAACAAAAAGTACACAAAGAGTGGTTGTACCATTTCTACCAGTTTACTTGGGAAGCTATGAATTTTTCTTGTCTTTGCTAATTTTAGCTTACTCGACTTTGTTTTGAGTAGCGAAGTTGTTCTATACACGCTCACGTAGCTGTTCCTTAGCCTTGCTCATTTAGCGTGTTTGTACTTATAGCGACTTGTACTTTAGCGAGGTTGAGTACCCAGCAAATGTGTGAGAAGCAACTTGTTTTCATGATATTTAGCGACATGGTGAATTAATGCAAGCGACTGTGTCTAATATCCATCAACACAATGTATATTACTCGACCCTTTAATCTCCAAAAGTGAACTCTATGATACCTCATGAACAAAGAAACCTGCTTGCTACTCGTAATGCTTAACCATGATTGATCACAAAAATTATGATAAAACACTTCACATTCGGTCAAATTTCAAAGAATCACACTTGTTAATGACACATGATGCAAAGCAAATGGAATGCAACATTGAGTCCCAGAATACTTCATCTGCACCTCATACGTTATCCACAACTGGGATCAACATGTAGTGCTCTTTTCCTCGGCCAGACTTACCTACATTGACAAGAACCTTGTTGTCAACTTAGAACAACTAAAGCTTCAAATTACCAAAAGAATATTAAAGGATGATTCCAATGTCTGCACTTCAGGTAATCCAAACCAATTTACCATTTATCAATGGGAAATAGCCCCCTGACTTCGACAATTGGTGACTGAATTTCCTTCAAGAAACATAATGGAATGGAAATTCATGAGTTCATCAATACATTTATCCAACTTATGGATAATGTGGATAAGTACATTAAGAAAGCTCGCCAAGAGGATGATAATTGAATGAGTGTCAAGTGAAATTAAGTGAATGTTGCGATAAGTCGGGTATTGATACATTTTGAAAGGTCGTGATGCTGAATGCTGAATATCGATACAACAAAGGAGGATGAAACCGAACTGTACGAATACCAGAGCTCGAGTCGATAAGCTTGAAACGACCGCGGTTCAATGACTCTGTTATAGCGATGTGAATGCAGGATATCATAATCCGACAAATGAACGTCATTTGATGAGTACCCTTAACCGATCAACATAATGCATCTGCTAATGTGCCTAAAGAAAATGATCCTAATTCTAAACATGATATTGATAAATGTTTCTTGGTTGAGTTCGAGTCTAGAATCTTTAAAACAAATGAAATGGTGGTTGAAAAAAGGGTTTTGATGAACTTTCAAACAAATACTCAATTCTTGAAAAACATTGTATTTCCTTAGAAATTGCAATACAACAAAGAGAAGAAAGTTTTCTTGCTAAAAAACCTTGCATAAACTGGAATTCTAATTTCGAGAATTTTTGAAATTAATCGCTAAAAACCCAGACATTCGGACAAAGATTCAACCATATGTAATCCAAATTAAACTCTCATCTGCATAAGAAATGTAATACAGGATGAACAATCCTAATCTATGAGGTGTGAGTTGGTCCGCTTGAATCTAGGAATGATGAATTGTCTCTATGTGTGACCAACCTTTTAAGGGAAAATGAGTCCTTGAGAAAGAACTCATTAGAGAACAATTCCAAGTGATGATCAAACTAAACCTTGTCGCGCATTATGATGCCCTCAAAGCCCAAATTCGTGATAAGAGCTTCACCATTGTTGCCTTAAAAATGAGCTTAGGAAATCTATTGGAAATAGGGTGAACACTAAGTTTGCAAAACCATCAACCTTGGGAAAGCCAAATGTAGTGAATAATTCAGAACAAGTTGTAGTTAGGCAGCCCAATGCTTTTAAAACAAAGATTTTAAACCATTGAAATCTAAGCTTTCCTCCCAAGTTGATGAGAATATAGTTTGTCAAAACCAACCAACTTCACTAATTCATTCCGATATGATCAACAATCCCCGACTTAATGTTCAAGCCCTAAGATCAGGAATATTAAGAGATCATCTCATATAAGATGCATCAAATGGTTGATCAATCCCCTAATAAACAAACTAATTACAAAAGGACCAATGTTTAAACAGAAGTGGCTTCATCCAAATCTACTAGCAGTTGTTTCTAAAATGGATTCCCATCGGTAGATTATTTAAGTTTACAGGATCCAAATGGCCTTACACACCTAGATCTTAAGTGGATGCCCACAGGAAAAATCTTCAAGAATACTGAACCTAAAGAGACTTCTATTAATGATACTCTAGTCCGTGATCAGTGTAAACATTCAATAATGAGGATACTCATGTCACTAACTCCACTATTTGCAATACTACATGTGCTATTAGTGCAAAGTGTCCTCAATGTTTTTCATGTACAATGCTCAATTCAATCATGAATGAACATCATGACCGGTTTCCAACAGTAAATGAAGATTGCCTACCAAATTGTAACTACCTCATTACTTTGACTCATGTTCGACTTGAATCGACTCGCTCTCATGAATCCGCTGTACAAATTAATTTTCCCTTGTATCTTAAATATATATATATATATATATATATATATATATATATTTAAATTTACCCATAATATGATAAAGATGTATCTCTTTGTATCGATAACATCTACGTCCTAGAAATGTCATTCAATAATGATACGGTCCATAGATGAAGTTCAACAAAAGATATATTCTATTTTTAAACTAGGAGGGGAATTCAATCAATGTTCACTCTTAATTGTGACATTGATGAGTAGGGAGAATCTTCGCATCATTGTTTGATATATGTAATGTGCTTACTTGTTTTGCTGTGATGTTTAAGTCATGATTCTTTATGTTCACTATGCTAGATAGCTTATCCATGTTATGTCATATATGGTTCTTGTCATTTTATTCAACATGAATGTTACTTATCCAATCGTATCTGATGCAACCTAGTACAAGACCTGAAAGTGTCAATAGTACAAATTTATGTGTGATACTAAGATAGGTAGCGACTTGTCTCTATTGTCATAATACAAGGATCAAATGTGTCATTTATTGATACATGAGAATGGTATTTTTGACAATAGCAACTTGCATCATTCAGCCAATGACTTGTCTTTTGTGTATTATGACTTGTGGACTTGTCTCATTTTGATTAAGTATAAGGACTGAATATGCAAACTGCGATTCTGAGAATTGTATCTAGGCGTAGCGACTTGTCATTATTATCATTATCTCAAAATCTCAGTATTTTCTCTCCATCAATCGTCCCTCTTTATAGCGATTTGAAGTGGTAAGATCTCTTTTAAGGTTTGATTTGAATCCTCCATACCTAACACCTTATCTAATACACCTTTTGTTTTCTGATTTCACCGATTGTCCCACCCGCGACTATCTATCCCATTCTAGGTTGTTGTGTGGTCGCTGTTGGTGGTGCCAATATTGATTAGGTTGTATTTAGGGTATCTTGAAATTGAATGATAGTGCATTCAGAGCGTTTTCATGGTATCCTCAGCGTTTTTGTAAAAAGTTTATGCGCTTATGATGGGATGATTGTTGTTAACGCTCATGTATATGATTGTGTCGTGGTGATGTTCAATAGTTGTAGTGTTTTTTATCATGACTGTTGTCTCATTTGCTTGTGTGATAAATGTTGGTTAGATATATCGTGTTTTGTTGTGCACTTTCATCGATAGCGTGGTGCATTCTTGGTAGCTTATTTTATATATTCCTCATGGCGAGTTGTCAATGTTTTAAACATTCTTGATAGCGACTTGTTATGTAATTGGGTGATACTTGAAGTAGCGACTTATCCTTGTACTTTATGATAGTGACTTATCTTGACAAGTAGCGACTAGGTAAAACATTTTCACAAAGCGACTAGCATTTTTCTTATAGCGACTTGGACAAGTTGCTTAAAGCGACTTGCTATAATATTTTCATGATAGTGTGACTTGTCTACTGGTTTTATTTGTAGCGATTTGTCTTGACAAATTGATCATAGCGACTTGCTATAACATTTTTGTTAAAGCGACTTGTATCTAGTTTCTCTTGTAGCGACTTGATTTGACAACTTGTCTTAGCGACTTGTTATAACACCTCCATTATAGCGACTTGTCTCATGAAATCCTATTATAGCAATTTAGTTTTAACAATTTTGCTCAAGCAATTTGTCTCTAGAAAACCTTGTCAAAATGATTTGTTACTCTGAGAATTACTAAAGCATCTTAACCTATTTTCCGAGTATTTCATCCGCTGTTAATCTGTCATGTATGCTACTCATTGTGCTTATGTCATGAGGTTGCATTAATGTTGTTTAGCTAACCATTTCTAACCTAACATGCTCTCAACATCGTTGTTTTATGTGTGTCTCTACTAATTTCAATGGCAAACACAACCTCATCCGAGAACCTTACTACTCTACTCCACCCACTTACGACAACGAAATTTTTCCGTGAAGATAAATGGGTAGAGATAAAAGCAACGCTATGTGGACATGGAAAGAATACAACAAAATCCAATTCAAGGTTGCTATTGATATTCTTTAAAACACTAACTTCTTTGTGCCTTGACGAAGCAATGCACCGATCCCTTCCATTTACCTACAACAATTTTGGAACACCATTACTTGGGACAAGATCAATCGCCACTTATTCTTGTAAGCTTGATGATAGGGATATGAAATCACATCCGACATTTCTCGCAGAAGGCCCTAGGAATCACACCATGTGACCCTACTAAACAATCCGTCCCTCCGCCTTCGCGAAGAACTAATGGACTTTCTAAATGATTTGGGTTATCAAGTTAATGTAACAAGGGATTCGAGATATCATCACCGACATACGTTTCAACCTGAAGAGCCATTACTACTATTCTCAACTTATGCTTATCCGCAAAAACCATGGTTCGATAAAGAGAACACCTATTACGCAAATTCATGGGGTCTCATCAGGGGTGAACATTGATGTCACGGAACGTATTTGGGAAGAATTCTCGCTGTCTATGCACACTTTCATCATCGACAGAACAAATGTTCAAAATCAAGCCCGGAAGAAAGAAAGTACATAAACTTGTAATTCCTAGCATAAGATTCTAAGTTATCATTCAGTTCTGCAAATGATACACATCATTTTAATCCAAGGAGTAAGTCGGCTCCATAATGCTAGGGATGAATTTGTACTTGTAACCTCAAATATGTTGCCGAAGTGTTAATAAAGAAATTGGAATGCCAATTCCTCATGGACTTCTCCGATGATATTAGGAAGACTGACTATTTCATATTATACAAGAAAAGGGCATCTAGATCCAATGTTGATGACGCTCCCGATCCCTCACAACCCAAGTCTACAAAGTCCACTTCCAAAGACTAAATCATCCTCTAAAACCTCATATATGCCCCTTCCCAAGAAGAGACTAGATCGATCTCTCAATCTACCGACACTTCATCACGAAGTAAAAAAGAGAAAGAAAGATGCTGGAAAGGGGAATGTTGAAGGAACCGAGGTTCCAAAGGGTGACATGCGTTGATAGATGAACGAGGTCGCTTGCAACAAGGGATTAAACAAAGCCTCGAAAGCCTCTAACATGAAACCACCAAGGAGGTATTGTGATAAGAGAACCAGCCACAATAACAAACAACTCAACCACACAAGAGGAAAGGAATGGTGTAGAAGTCAATCAAGCCGCACATGCTTATGACCATCTCTTCTCCACCATCAAGAACTACCACCCAATTTGAGCTGAAGAAAAGAAGCATTGAATCATCTTCAGCTCAAGAACCAACTGGAAAAGGGAGGTCAAACACAAGAAGATACACTTGCATCAAGTGATACCCAATCGATAAGAATGATGAAAAATTGCCGAAAGACTCACACGAGATCCTTGAGTCAAGATCCTGATTTAACACATATGAAGAAACGAACATGTCTGCCGTGTTCTCTATCCTCATTCAAGAATCTAGATACTTTCTTTTGGTGATCAGCTTCTTAAATAACAAACCCTCGATAATCGAGCTTTATAAGTAAAATGATGAGTAGAGGAAGTGAGTCCATGTATACGTCGACATTCAGCAAGACACATCAACCATTCCTCCAATGTCACATCTACTCAAACAACCACACACTCCACCGCCCAAACCTCGCTTCTAACCGCATCTTCCACCACGAACTTGCTAAAGATCTATCACTTGAACCCGGTTGTTACTATTAATGACACGGTCACTCCACCGGTTTCACCACCTCTAATTCTAACATCTGATCAATTGCTCGACAAGGCCGTGAAATGAATTGAAGCTCTTGAGAGGCAATTACCTAAATCTATCAACGTCCTCGAGCATCGTGTCAAAGTCGGAGAAACCTAAACTTCGATGAAGGTTGCATCTACATTGAAGCAGGTTAAAGATGTCAGAGAATGGGCAATGGAAGCTCCACTTTTCAACGATTTAAGATTTCGCCCATCTCCGATATGAGCAGCCCTTTCGTGAGAAAATGTATGACGCCAATGAGCATATGGATGAGGTCCATAAGAAATCAGATGCGGGCCTTAGAATCATTAAGCACGATAATCATTTACAGCTTCTAGAGGACATTCGAGAAAGGGAGGCTAAGAAGAAAGGAGACTTCACTTTTGAGTCGTTATAAAGGTCCCAAATCCCCACCTCCTCCTCTCCTCCGCCTCCAACCGAGGAGCCTGGAACTTCTGCCGGTGGATCTTCTAGCACAACCACTAAACCTCCACCAAAACCATCAACATCTCCTCCAAAACCCTCAAATCAATCTAGTTCATCCAAAGGATCGGGTACTCAAGACGCTAGAGCAAAGATGGACCACACTGCTTGATCAAGGTTCACGCCCACCTTCTCCCGTCCCAAGACCGGGTACTACATGAAGAGTCTTTATGTCATGGCAGAACAATCCGATGACGATGATGCATCCACAAAACATATCCCTAAGCCGTCTGAAGATGAGGATTGGTTTGATGCATACATTTCTGTGCTAACGCTTAAAATCTCTAGAGTTGCACATCAAAAGACATAACTCAAAGTCGGGCTCTAAAAGAGAGACCTCAAACTCCTTAACCTTCATGGTCCATTCCGAGTCTAACACGATGATCTCTCGACAACAATCGGGCATCAACCATCACTACCAACTATGAAGCCCAAATGAAGACTCTTCTTCACATCACTGGAGATATGGGTGCTTTATGAAGTGGTTTTGTGAAAAGAAGGGAAATCTCGTCCATCACCCGGCGATTGAAGGACCAGATTTGAACGGGTCAAAGTATTCCACTCAGATGCCAATGAAGCTTCAATACCGATGGAAGAATGTCATAAGATGCTGATGGATCAGTCAAATGAGAAGTAGACGCCATTTCAATGCGTAACAAGCCTTCTTCCTTGGTGAATCAGTCAAGACTATTCAATCGAGTTCTTTCAACCATGACTTGGATTATCTATGTGCTCGAACTACGAAAGAAGACCACTTTATCGATTTCTAAATGAAAGGCTGCTACCTACATAGATCGTGGTTGATATTGGATTTCACATACACATTAAACCATAAACCATATAAGCATACTCATTTTAGAGAGAAAGTTAGAGGTTTAGGGAACTTTAGTGAGAGAAAGAAATTCTTATTATGAGCTCCAACTCTCTACCTTGGGAGGTAGAGAGTATTTATAGTCTGACAAATAAACGCCACACAACAGGCTGTGGATCAGGCATACAGTGGGTAAAGACCCGTCCGTCCTCCACGGTGTTACTTAACTAAATACTACTTAACTTAACATAACTACGAAGCTTTCTAACGATTACATATACTTGAGGTGACCAACTTCTTTAATACCGGACAATCCCAACAATCTCCCCTAAGGGAGGTCACCACAAACACACATTAAACATACATAGAATACAAACAGATATTACATTAAAGGATTGTTCTTGCATTCTTGATGTAGTACTTTTCTCTGAAGCTCGTAGTCATTGATTCTTCTCATTGCATGTTTGGATAATCCAAGTGGAGGTATTTTACTGATCCACGTGATAATGAATTTTGAGCCACCAGATCATCAGCCTATCATAAATCTCTGAGACATCCATCGTGGTGTTGGTATAATGTGATATTATGACTTTCGGACCGACATGCTCACATTCTGGATCATGATGTATTCTCATCAAAGTGGCGGAAGCTTGTGTTGATTCATGATATTGGCATAGCATAGAAGCATGGAGTGATAAATATCGAGTCATTTGATGCACTAATCATGATTTTTTTGAGATGAAGGCGAAAGCATGCGCTATGGATTGACCTCTCCATTCCATCACCGCAAACGCCGGCTGTATGCAAGACAACGTTAGCAATAAAGCCACCGAGAGTGTCTTTGATCACTTTGCTGAATTGAGGTACACGCCCACGGCTCCCGCTGATCGCAAGTACGCCGGATCGTATAATTCAAGAATTTCCTTGTGGTTTCGCAATGCTTCTACGTTTCAAACCGAACGCCTCAAAGAAGACAACACGGAAAGTGAGAATAATTTAGCCCATCGATTGATGAAAAGATATTTGAAAACAATCGCGTATTGCTCAATAGAAATTGTTATTGCAATACAACGAAGGTTTTAATGAAAATCAATTATCAATCATAAACACCTTTTGATTTGAAAATATTAGACACCGGTCGACGCTAATGAAAAGAGTTTTAAAGCACAAAGACCGTTTTTCAAAGGTATCCACAATCCATAACCCGAACCGTGATTGATTCAAAAGATTGAATCGCCCATTGTTTCGCTCTGCTTGTCACATGGTTGATCTATTAATAGATCTCACATGCCACCTACCAGAGCTTGTTAGATGTTGGCTCCAAGGCTTTCCATCTTCATTGTGAATATGTTTGCATATCACCGATGTTCCAATACCACAAGGATAATAGGACTCAAGATATAATCTCTCTTTCCACATTGTGTGAATGTAGAGTCTTCATTGAAAGTGTCCTAATGAGATTTATTGATGATCTCGTGGCTCTAGACTCAATTTGTGCATATTTGGATCCTATATCTGAGACTAGGGAGAGGGTCTCCTTATTCAATATCAACAATCTCTAAGAGAAAGTCGATAGATAATGCCTGCCTCTGCGAGAATGAAACAAGTCCTTTAAGAGGAACTTGAGTGGTTTGGAAGTTTAGTGCGCAAGCGCCACCGGGTCCATGACGCCTTGTCTTCAATACCGTTACACAGACACCGCAGTATAAAGAACCCGGTTCTAAGGTTGAATAAATGGAGGGCTATTTCTTTTCACCCTTTTTACATTCAATTCTTTTTCATTTTCAACTCCTTCGTTGCTTACCGAGACTTCATAGCTAGAACCTTGTTGGGTTTATTCCATTTCAGCTCAGCCAGTCCCAAGACTCTTCCCATATCTCATTTTTCTCCTTTATCATCATACCTAAGAACTCTACACTAACTAGTGGATAGTCCCTGGGTAGATCCCTCCGCTCTGGGCGGATCATGGGAACAAATACCTAACCTTATCATCCTTATATCACCATACATAAAGTAAAGTTGGTCGGTCTTTTGGTATTGTTCATCTGCCATTGGAACCAATTGAAACCCATTTGAAAATCAATCCCATATTGTGATATATTATCAAAGCATTTTGTACCTAAATTGTTTTTGATATTTTAGAAGAAGAACTCCCCCTCAACATGTGCATCAAGTATTTGAAATCTAGTTTTTTCTGGAGGCAAGAGAAAGAATTAACTTCTTTGATTACCATTTTCTAAAAAAAATATCAACATCACTTCCCTAATCAAATCAAGTAGATAAAGCATTTTGGGAAAGGATGAGGTTTTCATGATTTTGCTCCCCCTCAATATGTGCCGAGGATTTGAAAAGAGTTTTGCACATACTAGAGGGAACCTCGCAATTGAGATAAATTGATCACGCTTCAAATCATTGTGGTTTTAAGATGATGCTCCCTCAACATGCATGGAAAATTTGAAATCGTTTCATGGTGCGGGAGGAAGACTTGTACAACTTATAAAACCATTTATCGAATTATCATTTAAATCAATTTAAATCACACATTCTCCCCCGATCACAATTATCAAATCATTTGAGATTTGTGATCTCTTACAGATTTAAATTGATTTTGAAAGCTTTTAAGGAGAATTGTGACTTGATTATGAAAGCTGCTTTAACCGATAAGGATCGGATTTTAAGACTTTAAACTCCATTGATTAAACATGCATGATTATCTTTTGAAAACAATTGAATGCCAAATAACTTTTAATTTAATTGAAATCATTCTCCCCCTCAATCAATGACATAGGTTGTTGATTGTGAGATAGATATTTTGACGATTATCAAAATAGAGCTCGAAGTTATTTTTCAAAGCAATTAGTTTTCATAAGATAAGAAATGTTTATAGAATCGAGCATGGATTTGAAAACATGATAAAGTATGGCTCGTTTCTTTTCTTTGAAAAGCGGTTATTGCCTCTAAAATGACAATAAACCATTTTTTTCTTTCTCCCAAAATAATTTTGATTTTTTGATTTTTTTTTTTATGAATTCGAACAACATCTAAAGTCCCGTCATTCTTTGAATGACAGACAAAACCGTGAGATATATATCGAACCGAGAAAACGCATGACAAAATGACAATATTTTTGAAGATTTTTCGAATTTTTCAGAATTTTATGGATTTTGAAAGTTTTATATTTTTATTTTATTTTGAGGTTTTTAATAGATATTTTGAATAAATATATACAGAGATAGATGAAAGACCTTACTTCCTCCCTTCAAGACGCTTGAGTGTTTTCGTTGAAGGCTTTTCAAGCCAAGTCGCGGGAAGAATAAACTCAAACGCTCTCTTGGAAGAGCTTTGGTGAAGATGTTCGCTAATCGATATTCGCCCTCACAAAATAGAGTTCCACCACACCTTTTCCACTTGTTCCCTGATGAAATGATGTCGAATGTCGATATGCTTTGCTTTTGAGTGTTGAACGTTGTTGCATGAGAGAGCAATAGCACTTTTATTATCACAGACAGTAGGATTTTGTTGAATTCAAAGCCATAGTCGATAATTGAGATCTCATCCATAAGATTGGACACAACAAGATGATATGGCTATGTATTCCTTCAGAGGAAATAGAAGTACTCATTTGCTTCTTTGAAGACCAACTCACAAGCTTATCACCCAAAAACCGAAAGCACCTCCGCATGTATTCTCGATGTATCTTGACACCTATGATCAAGATTCAAGATAGGTCGTTAGTGACATACCTGTCCTTCGGTACCAAAGTCCCATATTGATGGTTCCGAGATACAAAAGACCCCTTAACCGCTTCAAGGTGCTTTTAAGTAGGCTTATTCGCTATACACATGCAAACAAATAACAAGATGTCGTTCTATCAGTGAGGTACATCGTGGATCCAATCATACTACGATTTCGTTTGGTCAATCATGATCCTAGTGGTCCTCATCTTTGGTTCGATCAATCAGGGAGTGTCAACAGGTCACTTGAATCAAATCCAAATTTCTTTAAAATCTCATTTGCATATTTAGATTGATTTATGAAAATGCCTCCGGGACTTTGTGAAATTTGTAATCCCAAGAAAAATGACATTTGTCCCATCATTGACATTTGAAATTTGGAACCCATTTCGTTTGAAAAATGATCACATTCATTGGGGTCGGCCGAGGCAAAAGATGATATCATCAACATAAATTTGAACATGAATTAAATGTTTGCCCTGACTTCACGGTGAACAATGTAGGATCAATCGCTCCTTTGTCTGAATCCGGTAGATAGAAGAAACTTTGATAGTGTATCATACCATGCCCTTGGAGCTTGCTTTAAACCGTAAAGAGCTTTCTTCAAGCGATAAACGTGAGTAGGATGCTCTGGATTCACAAAGCCTTCAGGTTACCGTGAGCGACTTCTTTAAGATCTCCGCTTATAAATGCCGTCTTTACATCCATCGATAGACTACCATGTTCTTACTTGCAAGCATTAGCCAAGAATATTCGATTGCCTCAATTCGGAAGCTACGGAGCAAATGATTCTTCAAAGTCTATACCCTCCCTCGACCGGTATCCTTTTGCAACCAATCTAGCCTTGTTCTTTAAAACATCACCATGCTCATCAAGTTTCACTTTGAAGATCCACTTTAGAGCAATGATCATAGCACAATCTGGAGCTGGTACTAATTCCCATACATCTAATCGATCAAACTCATGAATTTCTTCTTGCATGGCATTGAACCAGCTGTCTTCATTCATAGCGCTTTAACATCTTTGGGTTCGATCTTAGATAGTACGGAGTTGAAGAAGCACCATAAGGCATCGGTTGCAGTAAGTTGTTTCGCGGTGGATCTTTGGACGAGAGGGATTTCCAATGATGTTGTCTAATGGATGATCGTGAGTCCATTTTCTGAAATGTTCATGTGGTTGTTGTTGAGGGACTGAAGTAGCAGAGTCGATGTCTCCGAAGAAGATGGTTGATGATGATTCGGAGCAAATATGTTTTCAAATGGAGCATCTTCGGGGGTAGCAAAGGGATTAACTTCATCATTGATGCCAGAAGTAGTTCCATGATGTACATTTGAAGATTGATGATTTGTTGATGAGACTGAGTGATCAGCAGCAGGTGCATCTTGACTTAATGATATTGAGACTGAAGGATTGACTTCATCCACAGGGATATGAGCAGCCTCTGTTGTAGGAATCGACAGTTCATTAGCACTTGGTTCATAATGCTCATCAAACATAGGATCAAACAATTTCTTTAAATCATCTTCAGATGGAGGTACATATAGAGTTGCTTGAGAAGAGTTTGGTACAAGGGATGAACCAATGGGACTGTTTTGAAGTGCGGGTCCTGAACCGAATTGTCCAGGAGCCATTTGACCGGTCAACTCATCAAACGTAACGTGAATTGTTTCCATGATATTTCGGGTTCTTTTGTTGTAGATTCGGTATCCCTTTTTTTTTGGTGCATACCCTACAAATACTCCAATGTCTGCTTTAGCTCTAAGTTTGCCTAAGTCTTGACCCTCATTAGTTGGATAACACAATGCACCAAACACACGAAGGAAAGAGAGATTAGGTTTTCTGTTGTGGACAAGTTCATATGGAGTTTTTCCATGAACAGTGTGAATCAGGGAACGATTTTGTGTGTAGCATGCAGTGGCAATAGCTTCACCCCAGAGAAACATTGGAACCTTTGAGTAAATAAGCATTGTTCTAGCGGCTTCCACAAGAGTTCGATTTCGTCTTTCAACTACACCGTTCCGTTGAGGAGTTCGTGGAACACTTCTTTGATGGCTGATTCCAACGCTTTCATAAAATTCACTAAGTTGTTTGTTAACAAACTCAGTTCCATTGTCTGTTCGGATAATTCTGATTGTTTTGTTAAGTCGAACCTGCAGCTGTTTGATGAGTTTGATGATGATATCGGGAGTTTCATCCTTTGTCCTTAAGAACTTGACCCAAGTGAATCTAGAGTAATCATCAACCACAACTAACACATATTTCTTCCCAAAGATATTCTGCACTCTCATTGGTCCACATAAATCCATGTGAATTGTATGAAGAACTTCTATAATTGAGTTTGTAGGTTTGGGTTTATGGGCATACTTTTTGCTTTTTCCCAATTGGCATGCTGAACAAAGATGATCCTTTTCATACTTTAGTCTAGGTAAACCTACAACTAAGTCCTTTCTGGAGAGATCATTGATGGTGCCGAAGTTCAAGTGATTGATACGTCGATGCCATAACCATGACTTTGTTTTTGAAGCCTTTGACAACAAGCAAATTGGAGAAGACTTCATCATATCATCGATAGAGATGGTGTAAAGATTTGAACCACGAGTTCCTCTTAAAGTTCCTTACCATCAAGTTCTCTAACAAAACAAGTATGTTTTCTAAAGGCTACTTCTAGATCAGAATCACGAATTGACCCAGAGAGATTATGACCAAGACCTTCCACATAGTATACTCTAGAGATAACACTATCACCAACAACATAATCTCCATAACCCATAATTGCACCGAAATGATCATTTTCGAATCTAACTGTCCCGATGAATTTGCTCACGAAGTTCATGAGCCGCGACCGGTCTCCTATCATATGCTTGGAACAGCTGAGTCCAGTACCACAGAACGATTTGAACGATCTGCAGTTGAACACAAACAAGAATGGATAACTGGATAATTGGGATCCCCATGCAAGAATGGGTTCCATTTGGTTAGTAACAGTGATTGGAACACCCACATTAGAAATTGAGACAATGGAATCATTATGAATAGATGTAGTGCTAGTGTCCGTATTTACCCTATTCAAAGTATGTTCACTTCTTAAGGGAATAGTTCTACCAGTAGGCATCCATTTTCTAGTGGGCATTGTCTGATTAACCTTATGGTCAACAGGTATCCATTGATAGCCTATCTTACTAAAGGTTCTTCCTGTGGGTTTCCACTGTTTTCTAACTTTCTTTCGCCTTTGCCTTTTTGCTTTTTTAGCATGATATTTAGCATTAACAAGATTCACTGGGGATATGACAAAGATTAGACAAAGCATTCATACCACATTCATGATTAGTAACAGAATTCAAGCAGACATCATTATAAGGTTTGCAAATAGTATCAGAATTCGAATCAATTACAGTAAGCCTATGGCTAATACTAGAATCAACACGATTCGTTTTATTCAACTCAAACTTAAAGTTCCTAGGATGGTCATCTACTCTCTTCCAATGCACATTCTTAGCTTGCGAGGTCCTATATTGCTTGGTATTGCCTGGAGGCTTTGACCCGCTTGCCTTAATGTCACTGATTACTCCTATAGAGGGAATTATGGGAACATTAGTTGGTTGATCTAATTTTTGCATTCCTGAACTTGATGTGCAAGGATCTGAACTACTAGAAGGCACATTAGTGTTCACTTTCTTAAAACTGTGATTTGAGCTATTTGCAGGCTCTCTAAAATTCACTTTCTTAGCACTAGAAGGCACATTAGTGTTCACTTTCTTAAAATTCACTTTCTTAGCACTAGCAGATTTGGAATCTGAACTACTTGAAGGCACACTAAGATTCACATTCATACCAATGGGCATAGAATGGATTTCATGCTTGGCACTAGGCATAGAACAAGAAATCAAAGGATTAACTCTCTCACCTAAGGACTTAGGGCAGATTGTGATTAAGCATTCTAGAAGTTCTTGAGATCGTTCGGCATATAAGCAAGCATGCCCAATTGCATTATCAAGTGGTTTCTCTAACTTATCCTCTTCCACAATCTCACGGAGACATTCTAAACAATCCTTAAGATATGAAAAATATGTTTGAATTGCAAGCTTGTTATTCCTAAGATGAGGAGGAACATATTTCACAGACAAAGCATATTTGTTGCAGACAGGCACCTTTGATACACCATTCTCCCCATTGGTCATTGGCATCTTCCTTTTACCGACTCTTTAGATTCTCAATTTCTTTTTTGTAAAGGCTATTTTTCGTTATTTTTGTTACGAGTGACCTTTATAGATTCAAATAACTCATTGAAATGACATTTAACCTTTTCATTTTCTTCAAGAAAACTCTCATTTTCTTTTTGTAAAGCATTTACTAAGTTTTGAAGATGAAAGTTTTGAGAATTCTGAGAATCTAAAGGAGGAGGCATTTGGGGACCAGTCACATTGTTCTTTTCACCCTTTAATTGAGCGATTTGGGCTTTCAACTTTCTGATCGTGTTACAATGAGCTTGAATCTGTTCGTCACGTTTGTTTATTTGAAAAACTGCATCAAACTCTGGAGCATCTGAGGATGTCTTGATGTTTGAGGTTTTAACACTTTCTTTAAGATGTTGATATTTTAGTTGTAGATCAAAATGATCAACCTCTAGATTAGAAAGATGTTTTACCAAATTATCATGGTCATCCTGATCAATTTTCTCACTTAGTTTAGAGTTTTTGATTTCAAGCTCAATGACACGATCATGGGAGACTTTCAAAGCAACAGACAGTTCATGAAATTGAGAAGCAGTAATAGAACAGTTAGTAGCAGTGTAGAACACATCTTGAGCAATACATTCAGAAATCAGGTTCTCATTTAGTGTATGCAAGTTCTTCCTCTCAATCTCATTATATTTTAGTGCTCGCTCATAGTCACTAACCTCAACTATCATTGCATCAAATTCCTTTTCCATTCCCTTAATATCAGTATCTATCCCCTTTTTAAGACTCTCAAAGTGATCTTTTAGAAGTTTAAAGAAAGGCATGACCTCAGTTAAATAGCATTCTTTTGTTTGTTCAAAACCCCTTTCCCCTTCAGTTATCCTAGTGGGTGTGATCCTTTTCTTGCAAGTTTTCTCAAAATCAACAAATAGTTAAAAAATAACATATTGACTGATTAAGGTCTTCCTTTTAGTGGCAATAGTTCTAGGGACTAGATGCATTGGTGTATTGGGAGGATACACAGTTGCTTTAGGCATTTTCCTAAGGGGAGGGTTTGTTTCAACAAGTTTTTCTGCTTTTAGTTTATCTAAGTCTTGTTTCCAGAACACTTGCTCGGGAGTTAACAGCGTCTGAGACTTAAACTTGTTCAAGGAGATCCAATTCATTTTCTTGTAATCATGGGGTGTGATAGTTATTTTCTTCTCTTTACATTTAGGATCATCCAGTTTCTTGTTCATCTTTTCCCTAGTAACTTCATCTGATTTCTTATCTTCCTCAGTGCACTCAGCACAACTAGGTTTCTGTCTAGGCTTAAGGATTTCATTTCCATCATAGATTACACTTTGTGCAGCCTTTGCTATATTACCATACTTAGGATTGGGTTTACCTATAATGGGAACACTATGCTTATCGCTTAAAACTCTATGCTTAGTTATCATGTGAGCAGTCTGAATGGTATTCCCTTGTATGTACAACTTATTTTCAAGCTTGTTCTTTAAAGTTTTTAGATTAGAAAATTCATTCAAAAGTTTTGATTCCTTAGCATGAAATTCCTGTTTAAGCACTTTAACATTATCTTGAAGCTCTTGCTTTTGCTTAACAGTTTTAGAAAGCTTTTCTTGTAAGGAGTTTAACTCTTGTTTTAACACTTCTTCTCTAAAATTACTTTTTCTAATAATTGTACGCATTTGGTCATCCATTTCCTGCTCACGGGTGGTTAATTCAAACTTAGCACGTTGTTCATAAATAGCAACTCTTTCTTTATAGGCATTAAGTTCAGAGACAACAGAATCATCAGGCGCACGTGCAGTGTATTCATCACAAACATAGTCATCACAGACTGCAGAAGATACATCACTTGATACAATCACACTTTCACTTTGTTCCACATATTGATCATATGGGACAACATTTATATTACCCATATTCTCAATATCTGACTCAATGGTTTCAGTTGATTGTATTTCATTATGTATCTTTTGCACATCAACATCATCATATAATTTTAATACCTTTGAGATGATTTTGTCTTTGGATGGTCCAGCTTGTGGTGAAGAAGAGACCTTAGGAGAGACCATTGGAGAAATGCTAGCCATGAAAATTGTTTGTGTAGTAGGTTCATCATCAACACCAGAGTCGTAGGCATCACAGTCAGCGACTTGAAAGGCATTCTGATGATTGTGACCTATCTCCTGAATAGGATGCTCATCCACATCTTCATCATAGGTCTTGGCATTGCCCTCAGCAAGAAACAACAACTCCTCTTCGTCTAAAGCAGCACCATTGTCCTGAGCTTGCACTAGCAGCATCTTATCCCTGAAGTACTCTGCATTCTGAGGGCGTTTTGGAGATGTGCAGTTCCTGGCAATGTGTCCGTCACCACCACAGTTGTAACATTTGACTAGCTTTGCTTGTCCTTGATTTCCAATCCTTCCCCGATTCTGATTTCCTCCATAGCCTCCACCAACTCCACCCCTTCTTTGATCATACTGCCTTTCTAGAACTGGCTGTACCATAACTTTCCCATCTCTGATCAAAGCATGATTGTGAAGATTGGATGCAGTTCTTACTTCATTGTTGGTGTGAAGACTGTTAGTATGAGGTGAAAGGGTCAAGTTCTGTTTAACCATGAGAGCCAGTTGATTGATGAAATGTCCCATGACAGCATCAGCATCCGGTTGCTTGAACCTTGGATCAGGAATGAGTTTGTGATTACCATTACCCATGGGTATGACTTGAGATGCTTTGGTGGTACTTCCCACGTTGGTGTAAAAAGCAGTTGAGTCATTGGATGAACATGAATCTCCCTGATTGGTTTTGAACTGTTCCAGAATCCTTTTTTCAAACATAGCATGTCTTTCATTCTGAAGAAGGAAGGCGTAGAGTTGCTCATAATTCGTATTCTTCAATCCTTTAGTGAGCTTCACAGAAGTGACAAACTTGTGCCATTCGGGATTCATGTTGTTTACAAACTTTGAGCTCAGCTGAATGTTAGGCATGGTCATTCTGATGTTCCTCATGTCATTCACCATCTTATGGAATCTCACATAGTACTCATAGACACTCTCATCTGGTTTCATCTTGAAGTGCTCAAATTCATCATACAGCTGTGATTCTCGGTCTTCAACAGTTAGCTCAGAACCAGAAAGAAGCATCTTGACATTATCCCATACAGCTTTTGCCTCGGTGTTGTGATTGATAAGCTTGTAGATGTCTTTTGGTAGACCTTGCAGTATAATGTTAGAAGCTCGGATGTCTGCATCGAATCTCTTTTTCTCCTTATCATCAAGCTCATCATACATCTTTGGTCTGTCCATTCCGTAAATCAGAGTTCCATCTTCAGCAGTATCAAGTACATCTCTAGTAGTCTCAACTCGGTAAGATCCTTCATCAATGGATTTGAGAATGTTGACCCCATTTTCCTTTCCAAGGCAGTACAATCTGATTCGTTGAGCCCAAGAGTCATAGTCAGTTCTGTCAAGCATAGGTGGACGAGTATCTGAGCCAGCAGCTTGAACATCCTCTGCAACAGTGGAGATGATAGTAGGAACGTTGGTAGACATGTTAACAGATTACACGGGATTTTATAACTCTATGATTAAACCGGGAAATAGATTCTTTCACCGGATTTTACTAAATCAAGAGAAAACCGTATTACAAATCACCCAAGTCGCTAGAAAATCCTGAACCAAGTCGCTAACTACTAAGTCGCTATGATCCCAAGTCGCTATAATTCCAAGTCGCTATTACACAGTCAAGTCGCTATATAAACAACTCGCTAAGATTCAAGTCGCTAGCAAAATTTTGGCAGCAATTCGCTAAGATCCAAGTCGCTAATGAGTCAAGTCGCTAAATAGCAACTCGCTATGTACCAAGTCGCTAACACCAAGTACAAGTCGCTAACTTCTATCAAGTCTCTACCCGTAGTGGAGAATCCACTAATTGTACTGTTTGTCGGCTTGTCTTACTAGACAAGTCGCTAAGCCTAAATCGCTACCTACTCAAACTGCAACTCGCTACCAAAATGTAAAGCAAGTCGCTAGCAAGAAAAGCACTACGTAGCTCAAGTCGCTAGCTTGAAAAATTCACAAACATCACTTTTCAATCCAAAAACAACCCAACCATGATGATTCAAGCTTACCAAATCAAAACCTAAACACTTGTGATGATTCTAAACACAAAAGTACTAACAAAATCCAAACTTTAACACTAGAAATCAACCAAAAGATGCAAAAACCACTAAACTTTTTCAAACTCAAAAAACCACCTAAAAACCACTAGAAATCCAAAGATATGTAAGAGATGATCTAACCATGGCTCTTGATACCAATTGTAGGATATTGGATTTCACATACACATTAAACCATAACCATAAGAGGCGTACACTAGATGTTTTAGAGAGAGAAAGTTAGAGGTTTGGGAACTTTAGTGAGAGAAAGAAAATTCTTATTATGAGCTCCAACTCTCTACCTTGGGAGGTAGAGAGTATTTATAGTCTGACAAATAAACGCCACACAACAGGCTGTGGATCAGGCATACAGTGGGTAAAGACCCGTCCGTCCTCCATGGTGTTACTTAACTAAATACTACTTAACTTAACATAACTACGACTACGAGCTTTCTAACGATTACATATACTTGAGGTGACCGACTCTTTAATACCTGGAATTTCTAATTCCTAACAAGGGTCTTGAGCAGATGGTACCTGATCAATTCTGGACAGATAAAGAATAAGAGTTTGACATCACGGCTTCGTACGGCATTTCTCATTGGTGGTTCAAGAAGAAGAAATTCTACATTGATAGACATGGAGCTAAAAAGAGTCGCAAAGTTGTTCGATCCAAGCTGCGAATTCTAAGTGTTGTTAGTGTAGAGATCTTCCCAATCTTTGGCTACGATTATCTGAAGAAGATTGTTCTTCGAAGAGCAGACTTGAAAGATCATGTTATAGAAGAAAACGACTTCAAACATCTGCTGCCAAATGACTTTGAAGATCTCTATCTTCTGAACCTCCAAGGACACCTTGACCACCTACATGTTCGTGAGAAGAAGGCTCTCTCTGCTGCTGTCAATCTCTGGATTAGAGGCTTGGTCATTCGAAAAAGAGTTGGGGGTTTTCAGCTCGGCATGGAAAGCTACCAGACTCGGGTCAACCTTACAAGACCGCAATGGGAAGCCTCAGGACATGAATTTCGTCACGACTATATAGTGATTGACACCCCTAGAGCCGTCCTCTTTACCGACAGATACGGGTCACGTATGCTAATGAGACTATGCGAGCTTTTCAAGTTCAGTGATGGTACACTTAAGATAGTGGAAGAAGAGTTGAACTCGAGAGTGAAGGAAATCAAACTTGACCTGAAGCCGTGGAACAAGACAAGATTCTGGTCTGAACAGGATTTGAAGAGGTGCGAAGAGTTCATTGCTGCGATCGGACGAAGACTAAAGACTAGAAAGATTTATCGCAGCCTTGAAAGTTTTGTGGGTGGTAGACTTTGTGAAGGTCATTACAAGCTACTTCAAAGAACTGAATGAAGACATCTTCCTGGAGTAGTTTTTGTTTTGTATTTTTATGTGTATAATGTGGTGTATGTACTATGAACAACTATAACTATAATGTATGTAGTAGTGATAGGTTATGTATTGTTGTTTCCTTTTTAATCTAAAAGGGAACTTCAGTGTAGTCCACTTCAGATCATATAAAACCGGACACATTTTTCTCCAATAAGTTTTGTTTCATACATATTTAAATCACTTGAGATCCAAAATCTCAAAGGATTTGAAATTTTTGATCGGGGGAGAAAATGTGATATAAATATGAAATCTGATAAAAGGTGACCAATTTTGTCTCAAAATGCATACTGCTCTCTAATATGTGCTAAACTCTTTTCGAATCTCGAAGCATATATTAAGGGGAGCATTTCAAAACGAATATAAACCTCAAGGTACAAAGATTTCTATGTTTTAACATAATGTACCTTGATTGAGTGTTAAATGGTTTCTAAATGTTTGTGATCGTGGATGTATTTCAAAAGAACTCTTTCCTCTATGTGAAAAATGATTTTCAGATATCCAACGCACATATTGAGGGGGAGAATTTACCAAGAAAATCAAATGGCTTTTTCCACGGAAATTGAGATCAAAGAAATCTTTCTAAGACCTCTTGCCTCCATGTGCTAAACAATTTCAAAAATCATATGAGCACATGTTGAGGGGGAGCATTTCTAAAAGATCAAAACAATTAAGGTACAAAATGCTTTGATTTTATATCACAAATACCTTGATTGATTTTTCCAAATGATTTTTCAATTGGTTTCAAAGAAGAATGAACAATACCAAAAGACCGACCATGTTACTTTATGCATGGTGTTATAAGGATGGTTAGGTTAGGTATTCGTTCCCATGATCCCGCCAGAGCCGGAGGGATCTACCCAGGGACAATCCACTAGATAGTGTAGAAGTCCTTAGGTATGATGAAAAAAGGAGAAAAGTGAGAAATGGGAAGAGTGCGGACTGAGGCTGAGCTAGTACTGGGATAAACCCAACAAGGTTCTAGTTATGAAGTCTCGGTAAGCATTGAAGGGGTTGAAGAATGAAAAAGAATTGAATGTGAAAAGGGTGAAAAGAAATAGCCCTCCATTATTTCAACCTTAGGGCATAAACCGGGTTCAATACATATGCTACTGGTGGTTACTAAGGTAACACCGGTATTGAAGACAAGACGTCATGGACCAAGTGACGCACTGCACTACAACTTCCCAAGCCACTCAAGTTCCTCTTAAAAGGACTTGTTTCATTCTCACGGGGAACCTACATAATCTATAGACTTTCTCTTAGAGTTTGTTGATATTGAAGAAGGAGACCCTCTCCCTAGTCTCTGACATAGGAACCAAATGTGCACTATAGAGTCTAGAGCCACGAGATCATCAAATAAATCTCATTAGGACACTGTCAATGAAGACTCTCTTTTTCACACATTGTGGAAAGAGAGATTACATCTTAAGAGTCCTACTCATTATCCTTGTAGTATTGCCTGAACATCTGAGTGATATGCAAACATATTCACAATGAAGATGGAAAGCCTTCTAGAGCCAACATCAAACAAGCTCTTGGTAGGTGGCATGTGAGATCTATCCAATAGATCAACCATGTGACAACTGAACAGAAACAATGGGGAGATTCAAAATTTTGAATCAATTCTGGTTCAGGTTATGGATTGACGGATACCTTTGAAAAACCGGTCGTTGTGCCTAAAATTCTTTTCTCTAGCACATCGACTGTGTATTAATATATCAAAAATAAAAGGTGTTTATGATTGATAATTGATTTTTCTCAAAAACCTTCGTTGTATTGCAAAACAATTTCGAGCATTACCGATTGTTTTCAAATCTTTTCATCAATCAGTGAATCTCAAATTATTTGGTTCACTCACTCCGTGTTGTCTTCTTTGAGACATTCCGGTTTGAGAATAGCTAGAGCAGCTGCGAAACCCTGTCAAGGAGATTCTTGAATTATACGATCACAGGCAGTACTTGTACTGATCAACGGGGAACCGTGGGCCGTGTACCTCAATTCAATGAAAGTGATCAAAGATACTTTCATGCGCTTTATTGCTAACTGTCGTATGCAGGTACGCCCTACGTTTGCAGCTGATCAGAATGAAGAGGTCAATCCATTGCCGCATGCTCACACAACACATTTATAAAGAAATCATGATAAGTGCATCAACGACTCTGATATAATCACTCCATGCTTCTGCTACGCTGCTGCAAATATCATGAATCAACTAAAGCTTCCGCTAATTTGATGAGATCAAATCATGATCCAGAATGTGAGCATGTCGGTCCATTGTCACAACATCATATGCGGGCAACACAACAATGGGTGATGCTGAGATTAACTGTGGCTGATGATCTCAAATAAAGCTCAAAGGTCATCATAATGTGGATCAGCTCTATAACCTCCACTTAATGTACATTATAGTTGGATTATGATAAAATCACCATGAAAGCACAAAGAATGAATATCTTGAAGAAGTGAAGTCTACGAGCTCAAGACTGAAGATTAATTGGAATGCAAGGGTGCTAAAATGTAAATCATGGGGTGACCTCCCTTAGGGGGATATTGTTAGGAATTGGAAATTCTATATTAAAGCATCGGTCACCCCAAATATAATCTAGCTTAAGTTAGCTCAAAGACATATCGTTTATTACGTTATTTGTTAGTTAGTTATTAACATAGTTTAGTTTAGTGCAACACCGTGGAGGAAGGACGGGTCTTTACCCATTGTATGGCTGATCCACAGCCCGAAGGAGGGCGTGCTTCTTTGTATAAATAGCCCTCTCCCCACAAGGGAGAGGGTTGGATGTTCATTTGGAATCTAACCTTCCATGTATTTCTCTCACTAGAATATCCCACTTTCTCTCTCTAAAATCATATATTCATACGCCCATTTGTTATTATATTGATGTGTTTGTGAAATCCAATATGTTACAGAAAGGTACGAATCTCGGGGTATTGGATTTGGGGGGTTGGTATTTCTACCGATTACTCTACTTATCTAATTATCTAAACTAAAGTGAGTGTAGTCTATGTCTATTGTTGTGTGCTCTTATGATGATTAAAAATGTGTTTACTTAGATGCTATTACTCCTAGTTATCTTTTATTGGTGGTTGAATTGTCATGTCCTTATTCTTAACGCGTTGTGTTTTCTAAGGTCGTAGGGTGTGCATTCCCTAACTCTTTGAGGTCACCTTTAAGTGTAGTAAACGAAATCCACTAAGTCATTCATAAACTAACTTTAAGGTTATCTTTGGGTTGAGTAAACGAAATCCACTAAGTCATTCATAAACTATCAAAGATTTATCAAGCATTAAACACAACGATAGCCTAGTCGCACTCCTAAGCCAATTACAATTAAGATAAAAGACAACCTAACAATAATTAACAACTAGGTTTCATAAATCTAAGCAAACACACAAGAAATTTAGCCGGACATGTTAAACAAGCAAGCATACACACAATCAATCAAACATGGGGTAGACATAATGATAAATTGAAGATATGTATTAATATATAATCAACAAACCATTACAAGATATTTTTGGAGTGATTGAAACCTTCAAAGTTGCTGGAAATACACCTATCTAAGCCCTGGAATCGGAGTTAGGGTTTAGAGCCTACAAAAAGTGAAGTTATAATGTTCTATTTAAAGGCAGATTTTTTGTCGACAAAGGGTGACGGCGTCACATCTATAGAGTGACGGCGTTACGAAGACTTTTTCACCAAACTGTATATTTTCTTGTTTCGGTCGCGTGGGCTTTTGAATCACCTAAATCTGAGTTCGTATGCCAAAGTTATGGCCAAAACAGTATCAGCTACTTCACGCGCATGTTGTGATAGTCTTGATCAGCTTGTGACGGCGTCACCTTATGGTTGTGACGCCGTCGGCTTCATCTTCTTACGCCGTCGGGATCTTAATCTAGGCCGTCTGAGTTGTGACGCCCTACTCTTTAAAACCTGATGCCGTCAAGTGCAAAATAGCAATTTGGCTACTGAGTCGTCACAAAGCTTGTTGCGACGGTGTCGCAATTAAGTCGTGATGTCGTCCCCTTCAGTTTCAGCAGCTTGAGTGTCTCGATTCTTGACTTTGGCCATTTTCTTCGTATATTCGCGCCTTTTCGTCCGAATAAGTGTCATTCCAGCAATTTGCCTTCAAGAGACCTAAAAAGTGAAAAGGAACGATATTAAGTAGTAACGGATACAAAAGTGATCAATTAAGGGCTTAAATGACCCCTCAAAAGTGTACCTTTTAAATCCTTATCAAATATCCCTACACTTGGTATTTGCTTGTCCTCAAGCAAATTTGCTTTTAGCCAATTAATTCATAAGTTAGGGGTCATGAAGCATTAGTTTAGAATGATTCACAACACATATAAGCCCCGCAAAAGTCATAACAAGCACGGAAATTACATACTAGCACCTCACAACTGGTGTTTGGATACTCTCATCTCTCGGTGTATATGAAATATATCAAGTTGGAAATGGAAGATAAACACTCATTAACCGGTCCTAGTACATAGATTACCATAGGCTTGAGAATAGATCAAACCTCCATCGTTTTGGCGTAAGCACCTAGGAAAAACTATCCAAGAGGTCTTTTAAAGGGTTGTAACGTTAGGCTTACGGTAGGGAAACAAAGGGTTTGGTGGGATAGGAGATTTAGTGGTGGCAAGTCAAAAATCTTTATGTTACAAGCATGAGAAGAATGGCGTTACTAAGCCAAGACTCGACACTCTAAACTCTAGATAACTTGAAACAAACAAACATAAATATAAAGATAGATGTAGGATGGTAGCCCATATGTTTTTTTTTATTTATTTATTTTTTTTTTTGAATCACTCTGTTTTTTTCGATTTTTTTATACACTTTTACTCTACCATCCTCTACGATAACATCAAAATAATAGGGATTTATAGGCACATCCCTACACTTGAGTTTTTATTACTCTAACACTAATTTGACTCGAATTGAAAAGATCAAAACACTTGGAGTACATTATTACGCAAATAAAGGGAATTTGTATTTAACGTTCCTTCCCGTCATTTCATAAAATTTAACTTTTCCCATGAGTCCCAATCATCCCAAACTGTGTACAAAGGATATGACTCGACTTAGCAACTTATGCAAGCAACTAGATAATTGAACTAAGGGTTTAGTATGATAACAATAATGCACTAAAAGTGAGTGCATACAAGGTAGGCTAAGGAGATTTGGCTGTACATTTGGGGGTGGATTGTAAACAATGCTCTTCATTGATATTCCGGAAGTCCGAAACATCACGAGAACCGCGAAAAGGATAGGCTCTGAGGGGTTAACTAGGGGTATCGTGTACTAAAGATGAGTACAACGCAAGGGTGTGGGGGAATTACTCAACCGATGTGGAAGAAGTAATTATAATACGGGCATCAAACAAGGGTTATCCTAATGCCTTTTATCATTTAGTTATTCCTAACTACACAAGTGTAGTCTCACTAGCGATCTCGGAATGCATCACAAAACAAGTTCTAGAATCTATTATACTACCGGTACACACTCGAAGCATTAAATTGGAATGATTTAATTCCTACAAATCTAAGGGCGATCCTCACATTTTGGGTGGAATTTAAGTGGTAAAGGGTTTTGTGCTAATCATATACTTCCTATCCATGAGACGCTTTATTAAGACTAATGGCCCACTCCTACATGTCATGAAAATTTTTAAATTTGGTGCCAAAATTACCCTAACCGATATTTCTCATGGTTTATTACACAATTGAAATTAGACAAGGAAAATAGTGAAGGATAAGCATAATTTCAAAGTTCCCATTTTATTTTCCCTCCCTACACTTAAACTGAACATTGTCCCTAATGTTCCCCGAAAGTATCAAAGTTATGATAATGGAAGGTAATTAAAAACGAAAGAAACTAATACTCCCCTGATTAGCTCGGTAGGATCCGTGTGTGAAGTAGTGGTTAAATTCTTTCCAAGAAGAATGTATGCGTGAAAAGATATATCAAATCTTATGTTTCATCTTCTTGATAAATAAAACCTGCACACTTTAAGAAAACAGACAACCCAAAGCATCAAACCGAACAAAGAAAAATCACAACAAGATGTAATTCCAGACTTAAATAAGATATAATGCTTGTGGAATGGATGTTTACAGATTTTCTGGAAAATTAAGACCTGAGAAATTCCAAAATTTTATAAGTAGCACAGAAAACGAGAAAAAGTTATAAGCTGTTTCTGCTCCTCCTTACGCCGTCAGGTTGCGATCCTGACGCCGTCAGGTTATCCTGACAGAAACTGGTCTGTGATTTTCTGGAAAAATTCTAGAAAATTTATATCTTTAGAATCTGGAAAAATTCCTGCAAAACATCCATTATGACTTGATACAAGCATTTGACTCTAACAAACACACATATATATCTTTTTCAAGAATTGTAATTCTCATGTTCACGTTCTTTTGAAAACGTGTGTAATCCTCCCTACACTTATCCTTTTTGTAAAATACCTTTATATGTAATTAAGACAAGGTTAAAGACAAAATAAAGCATTTTCACAAATTCAAACATGAGAATAAACAATCAATAAAAAGATATATGACACACAAACAAGCAAACAATTAAGCATGGGTTGCCTCCCACGAAGCGATTTTCTTTATTTATGAGTCTTGTAGCTAGACTCGAAGTCGTGCCCCTACGTGACTTCATTGTCGTCCTTCTTTTCTTCCACTAAGCCTTCATCATAAGGTTGTAGACGTTGTATTCTCAACGTGAATTCTCTTCCAACATCGTCTATTATGATAACGGTTTTATTTTTTAGATTAGTTTCTTTCACCGTATAAGGTCCAAACCATCTTGGCTTATTCTTTCCCTATAATGCTTTTATTCTTGATTTATACAAAAGCACCTTTTCTCCATTCAAAAATTCCTTAGGGTTCGTTTGAGTTTGTGGTATTGTGGTATAGTTATTTCCTAACTTTTTATCACGTTTCAACAATGTCACATTTAACCCTTGAACCATGAATTCTCTAAGCCCTTTTTCCCATTCAGCAATTTTCTTCTTAACGGCATTATTGGAGACCTGCGGATTCTTATCTTTTACCTTCTCCATAATCTTCAAAGGATATCTCGGAACAATAGGTATCCTAACTTGTCCTTTTCCACTTTTGAGTATCATAATCCCTTCACTGCATTTGATGGTTGCGTTGGCGGTGGTCAGGAAAGGTGTTCCCAGGATTAATGGCAGGTTTTTATCTTCCTCAATGTCTACAATTCCGAAGTCCACCTGATAGACAATATTGGAAACCTCAATTAAGACATCCTCTGCTATTCCTATGGGATAAACATATGAATGATTTGCTAAGGAAAGTCTAAGATTGGTCTTGGTCGGTTCCTCCTTAGTCAACTTATTATAGACTGACAGCGGCATTATGTTTACATCGGATCCCTGGTCGGCCAAGGCATTTAGGTTCTCTAAATCACCCATGCTACATGGAATTCCAAAGTTCCCAGAGATCTCTTGCTTCTTAGTTACTGGCTTTCTCAGAATCGATTCGTACATAGGTCCCATAGGCATGGTGTCATACTCTTCCTATCCTATTTCACCTAAGAGGGCTTTCCTAAGAACATCATTGCACCTAAAGTTTTTCACTTGGTTAAAAATTGTTTTCTTATTGATCTCATGCTTAAGGTAGTGCTTGATGAATTTGGGTTCATCATCAGTCCGAGCCTCATTCTTATCCTTACTATCCTTCGCTCTTAGGCTCCTTCTTCTCAACTGCTCCATCCTCATCGGAAGCAATGGAAATGGCGTTAACAAGCAAAGTGGGGGTGGCGTGCTCATCGTTTCTCACTAACACCTTCTCGGGAATCTTTGTCTTAGTGTACTCTTTCACTAAGTCCATCATCTCCGTCATTTTTTCCTGTATTTCATCCCTTTGTCCATTGAATGCTTTTAAGAGGGTATCGATCTTGGTTGTCATCTCGCTTTGTCGTTGCTTGAAATTGGCTTCAAGTTGCGTCAATCGAGCTTCTTGAGATGACATGAATTTGGACACCATTCCCTCAAGACTAGTGGAAGTTCCGGTGTTTGGAGGGTTGTTGTAGGATTTTCCTAAGCTATTTGGCTCAAGCTTAGGAGTCTCGTAGGAGCTGATTAGGAATTTGACTTGATCTTCAAGTTCGAGCATCCTACGATTGGAAGGTTGTGAGTCAATGGGAGGCAAAGAGACTGCCTTAACGGCTTTGGGAAACTCACGGGGGTCATTCCAACGTTCGTTTTCATAGAGGGCAAGGTCCTCTATTGTACCCCACGATTCTTCCACGGTGAGTTTACTAAGTTTGCCACCGGCCGCTTGGTCGATGGATTGCTTAGTTGAAAAGTTGACACGATCGTAAAAGATTTGGACTTGAAGCCAAAGATCGATGCCGTGATGAGGGAGTTTGTGGATCAAGTCCTTAAATCGATACCACGCCTCGTACAGAGTTTCACCTTGACGTTGTTGGAACATCAAGATTGTTGGGAATAATCTGTTACCGCGGATAGTTGTGGTTTACACTGCTTGGATTACACTAGCAGTGGAAACGTATTACCACTGCTGGTACATTATTACCACTGCTATAGGAAAACGTGTTTATATAAGTATAGAAAAGATCTTGTGTATATTCTATATTGTTAGCTTTATACTTATCTTGTAAAGGACTCCTTGTTGTATAAAAGGAGGTCCTAGGTCATTGTCTTAGGTACTTACTTAATTACTTACGAATCAAAGGCTTCAAGGTGTAACCCTAGTGATAAGCAAGATCACTCGTATTATTCATCAATAATATTGGAGCTTAAGTTTTGTGTTTAATCTGTGTTTACTTACAATACATCATACAATTCGTCTTCTAAGTATTACTAAGTAAATTCCGCGTGCTTATTAATATTATACAAAATATCATTGACACAAGGTGTGTGTCTAGATCCATCAAGTGGTATCAGAGCGAAGGTTCTGATATTTTGTTTTAGAAGATCCAAGGAATAAGCTTAACCTACTCACTAAATTCAATGGAGATGGAAAACAACCAGTCCAACTCTTCTACACCTAGGCTACCTAAGCTCAAACTTAATGAGTTTGAGATGTGGAGGATACTTATTGAGCAATACTTTCTCATTCAGGACTATGCTCTTTGGGAGATCATTCAAACCGGTGATTCTTTCAAGCCTGTGACTAGTACTCAGAAGGTTGGTGACACAGATGTTGTGAAAGTTTCTGTGCCTGAATCTAGTATTGAAAAAGCACTAAGGAAGAATGATCTTAAGGCTAGAAGTTTGTTGCTGATGACTCTTCCTAGAGACCAGATCATTGCATTTAGCAAGTTCACAACTGCTAAGGAACTGTTTGAAGAGATTTGCTCAGTGTTTGGTGGTAATGATGCTACAAAGAAGACACAAAAGAGATTGTTGAAGAAAAGTTATGAAAACTTCTCTGCTTCAAGCAATGACTCACTTGATAGCATCTTCACCAAACTTCAGAAGATTGTTACACAACTGACTGTGTTTAGCATTGAGGTAGAAAAGGAATACCTCAATTTGAAGTTTCTAAGAAGTTTGCATTCAGAGTTTCAAACTAATGTTACTGTCTTGGAAAACAAAGCAGATATTGAAACAATGAAGCTCAATGATCTTTACAACAACTTTAAACTCATTGAACAAAGACTGAAGAAGGCTGGGAAACTTAGTACAAGCTCAAGCAGCTTGGCTTTGATGTCAACCTCTGTTGACAGTGATGATTCTGAAGATGACAGTGATGATGATATTGCCACTGTTGGTTCTACAATTTCCACTGGTAATGTTAGTGTTACCACTACAGGTTTAAAGAAAAAGGTTGCTGGTATTGGAGATCCTACCTTTTATGCTTTTATCTCCACTCAAGTCAATGGCTCTATTTTAACTCATGAAGACATAGAGCAACTTGATGAAGATGACTTGGAGGAGATGGACATAAAATGGCAAATAGCTCTGCTTAGTATGAGAGCTAAGAAATTATACAAGAAGACTGGCAAGCCTATTCACATCAATGGTGATGAAACTGCAGGCTTTAATAAGAAGAAAGTGGAGTGCTTTAACTACCACAAGTTGGGACACTTTTCTAGAGAATGTAGAAGACCTAAGACCAAGGACACCAGGTCTACTTGGTACAAGCAAAAGAAGGAACCAACTGTGAAAGAACCAAAGGCAATGTTGGCTATTGATGGTATGAGCTACGATTGGAGTTTCATGGCTGATGATCAAGAAGAACAACATTCAGATGCTGCTCTTATTTCTACTGAATTTGCTCTCATGGCTTTCTCTGACTCTGAGGTACAAAACTTTGAAAGTTGTTCTAAAACATGTAGGGCTGCTAGAAAAGTTGAAAGGCTTAATGATTTATATTCTAATGAAAGACAAGAGTTGTATACTGCTAATTATACTGTGTCTAACCTTAGGAGAGCTATAGCTGTATTGGAAAAACAACTAGAGCACTATCAAGAAAATGAGTCAAAATATAATGATGATATGATTCTTCTTAGAAGAGAGGTAGAACATACAACAACTGTAAATGAAGCATACCAAAAGGAGTTTGAAAAACTTCAAAAGAAAAATGAAAATGTCAATTTAACTTTAGACACATGTTATCATCAGTCTAAGTCAATTGATAAAATTTGGAATGCTCAAATATATAGTAAAGTTAAGTCTGGTATGGGTTATAATACTTTGTCTCCACCACTAAGAGTTGTTCCATCACCTCCAGGTATAGATTTAGCTCATACAGGCTTAGAAGAGTTTCAGGACCTTGAACGTGAATATGGTCCTTTAAAGGACACACTGGTGAAAAGTGAGGAAGAGGTTAAGCATGATAATGATGTTTTTGAGAGTGCTAGTGACTCATCTGTTGTTGATGAGAATGTTAAAAAGAATGTAGAGGCTTCTATCCCAAAAGTTGTTAATACTGTTACAAAGGAACCTAGGAAACCAGTTAATAAACCTAGATCAACTGTAAGGTATGCTGAGATGTATAGGAACAAGCCTACAGCTCCTAGGGGATACCAGAGGAGTTGGAATCATGTTAAATCTCAACAACTAGGTAGTGATTTTGTGATGTACAATAAGGCATGTTATATCTGTGGTAGTTTTGATCATTTACTGCTTATTGTGACTATCATAATGGGAGAAGGGAAGTTCATGGGAATAAAAGGGTGGAGTCTAACAGGTTTTAAAATAATGTACACCCTAATTCTCATTGCAAAATGGTCCCAGGAGCAGTTCAACTACGAAGTGGCCTCAAAACTTTTGCCACTGCAAAAACTGTTAACACTGCTAATCCTAAGTCACCTGTTAAAAGTGCAAAGTCCAAAACAACTTTTGTCAAATCTGCACAAACAGGGAAAAGAACTTTTCAGAATAATAAAGTTCATTATAACCAACAGTGGGTACCTAAAAACATACCAGCAGTTTCCACTGCTCATTCAAAAGTTACCACTGCAAGGGTTGTAAACAAGAAAAGGGGGGACATGGGCAATGCTGTGAAGGCCTCATCACGTTGGGAATGGAAACCTAAAGGAACTACCTCTACAACCAATCCCAATGGTGTATCAATGACCTTTGATACATTTAATTATATTGATACACGAGGCAGATCCAAGTCAATCATGGCTTGGGTCCCTAAAAGAAACTAATTCTTTCTTTTATGTGCAGGAACATCCAAGGACAAAAAGATCAGATCAAGGATATACAGATAGTGGGTGTTCAAGGCACATGACTGGAAACAAGTCCTATCTTTCGAATTTTAAACATTATGATGGACAGTATGTCAGTTTTGGAAGTGGAGTTAAGTGTAAAGAATAATGGAACAACAAGAATGATGCAAGAAAGTTAAAGAAAAAACATGGATCATTATTATTATTTCACAAAACTGCATACTGAGTGCAGTAGATACATCCATGGAATACAGACTACAAGCATCATCACATCAACTGAAAACAACTAACAACATCCTACACCAAACAAAAGCTTCACAACCTACCCCAACCTTACTACATCTAACCACCATCTACCACCTATGGCTTCTTTGGAATAGCCCATGTTGGCATCACCTTTGGTGCATTACGCATATCAATCCAGTTATACACTCTAAGGCTTGCTAGTCCCATCACCACTTTTCTAACAGGTGGGGAGGATGATGAAGGTCCCTCTTGTGGTGGTGCTATCAACAGTAGTGGAAAAGGAGGCATCTGCAGTTCTCCTGATGGAAGAATTCTTGCAAGGGGAGGCACATCCAAGACCCTTGACTCAGTATCATTATTTGTGCTTGTACATGGGGAAATGTAGCTTGCATTGGAGTCTGAGCTATCTTCAATAATGACAGCTTCTTGTGGTATTGGATGAGTTGAAGAAGGACCTGCAGCAACAGGGGTTGAATAAGCATCTGCATGAGTTCTTTTTCTTAATGAAACTGCTTCAAACACCTCTTTCTTCTTCTTACCTGGATTGTTCAGCACATAATGCCAAGCCTCATCATCCCAAAAGCTGTCTGAAACTGTCAGAAGAGATGTTGATTGGGTTTGAATTGCTCATGGTAATTTTTGGTAAAGTTGTTATTGACAGATTTTAGAGAAGTGTTGGAGTGATAGAAGGTTGTGGGTGATTGGTTCTTTAATACAAGTTTAAGTTGGATTCAGTAAGTTAATGAGGGGATGATTTAAGTGGTTGAGAAGTAAATGAAGTCTTTGACTTTGGTGGCCGGATTAATAACTTGGAGTGGACTTGTTGACTGTGTGGTCTAACCACTGCATGCAAAATTGTTGCATCTACTTCTAGTTAATTTGTCTAACCACTGCTAATCTCAACAATGCTTTCAGTGTTTGGTTTCTGTGTGTGATATGCAGGATTGAAGGAGTATTTGTTTAAATCAAGATGTGGTTGTTTAGTGCTTGTATTTATGTTTGACCACTCACTTTTATATAGAAAATAAGCCTAACAGTGGGAACTATAATGCAAGCAGTGGAAATAAGTTATTCTCAAACCGGAAAATGGAAAACAGAGAAATTTCATTCAAATAAAAGGGTCATTACATCCAACAGAGTGAGACAACAACCACAATCAAAACACAAAAGATAACTTCCTACATTCCTACACCCTACATCAGCTACTCCATTGGCTTCTTGCCTTTGCCCACATAGTCATGCTTGTTTTTCTGTGTTCTCTTCCTTTTGTTCTCAAAGGTGGATTGCATTCTTGGACAAGGAAGACCAAGAACTTGTGGAGGAGGCTTTGGTAGCATTGCAGGCTTCGTTGGTATGGATATCTGCTTCATGTTGGAGATAGCTGTTTCCAGTGCTTTTGTAAGAGCTCTTGGCAATTCTTTGGCCATGGAATAGGTCTCATCATTCGTCTCATCATCTGATGAGCTGGAGTAAAACTCAAGAGATGGTGCAGGTTTTGCAGCAGGTACACGCTTGGCAGTCTCCTTAGTGTACTTCTTGGATGAAGTGCTTCCAGCCCATGATGGAAAGTATCCAGCCCATCCTGATGCCTCTGAGGAAGTCTCTGACTCGATCACATATTCTTCTTCTGAATCAGAGGAGATGTTAATGGTGTTGGAAGGATTGCTCATGATTATAGTTAGGGGTTTTGTGTGTTTGAATGTGTTTTGATGAAGATTACAATACGCCAAGCCTCCTTATACAGACAAAGTCGGTTACCAGGGTTACTTAATGAGTATATTTACTTTTTCCTATTTTGGTAGGTTAAGGAGTAAATATAGATATTATTGGGTTGACTTTGAAAGATATTCTTCTTGGGTAATGGTTTGGTTAAAAGTAACTTTGGTTAAGAACAAGTTGATTATTCCTATCACATACAGATACATAACCAAGCATAGATGGGAGTTGCTCTTAAAAGGTGTATAACTGAGATACACAACAAATGGTTATTGATTCACCATGTCTAATCCACATAAGAATCAACTAGTCCAGAGCAAACGGCTACTGGTAAAGACTTGACAAATCCGTTTATGGTTGATAGTTTACCAAAAACTATATGGTTATCAACTCACCATATTCTTTATGATTAAGAGTTGGCTAGTCCATAGCAAACGGCTCATGGTAAAGACATATCAAATCCGTTGATAGCTGGTAGTTTGCTAAAAACTATGATAAGAGCAGTCTAGTTTTTATATGATTTTCTTTACCAATGCTCTTTGAAATTTTTGTGAAAAATTACCACTGCTAGTTCACTGTTTCCACTGACAGTGTTATTTTACCACTGTTGTTCTAGCCATTACAACTGATTATGTCAGTAACTTATTTTTTACTAGCCGTTGAAAGTAACCACTGATTTCCATATATATAGGGTTAAAATTTTAAGGAGATTATCTACTTTCCATATTGTTATTTATCCGCTTAAGATAAATACTTTCTAAAGATAGTTTTTCTTGCGCAATAATCTTAAACCCTAACCCTATATATCTTTCTCTCTCAATTGGCTAGTTATTCCTTCAATTATTACTGACATAATATTGTTTTTCATCAAAAGTTTCTATGGCACCATTAAAATTTGCAGATGAGCACAACCAAGTGGCCTACCTACAAAAGTCAAACGAGAAGAGTGGCCCTGTTTTTCATCAGATTGTGGACTTTCTCAATACTACCCATATAAGGTATGCTTTGCTTTTAAAACCCACAATATATATATCTCTCAAATCAAGCTTTTGGACTTCGCCATCCATAACACTTGAGAATGGAGATACACATGAAACAGTGGATGCTCTAAGAGCCACTGTGGATGGGGTAACTATTGATGTTACTGAGGCATCCTTGAGGAGTGTTCTCTAATTGGGTTATCTCAATGGTCTCATCACATTACCTATGCCCGAAATTCATGATACTTTATCATCCATGGGGTATGATACCACTGATAAAAAGGATACTTTCAAAAAGAGTGGTTTTTGTCCCCAATGGAGATTTTTGATACATACTCTTTTACATTGTCTCAGTCCAAAGAAAACATCTTATTAGCAATTTAGTTCAACCATGGCTTACCCTTTGGTTTGTCTAGCCACTGATAAGATTTTTAACTGGTCAAAATATATTTTTACAAGTATGACTGGCAATGTAAAGAGTTCAACAAAATTTTTAATGTATCCAAGGTTTGTGCAAGCAGTGCTAAATGTGTTTCAACTGCAACCCCATACTAATGTTTATAAAATCAGTTGCCTTAAGCCTAAAGTTTTTCAAAACATGAACAAAAGATGGCAACATGATTTTTACACCTCTCCTTCCTCAAATGCTTGCAAAGATTACAACTGAACAAAACACACCCATAATCTCTGTTCCACACATTGATTATACTCCACCTGTTTCTCACACTATGAGAGGAGGAGCAAACAGCCATCTTCTTTCATGACAACACAACATGTTTCTGAACCTTTTGGTCTAGGAGCAAGCAGTGGTGGTTCTAGAGTTCAACCTAGTCCAACTAGGGAGGAATCTAAGCCAATGCCCCATGATTCACCTCTCCCAACAGGTAACACAGTTGGAAGTGATGAGGGAAGTGGGCAATAATTGGAATTGATGGTTTTGTGTACAAAGTTAGCCAAGCAAGTTGAATCTCTACAGAAGGACCTGACACATGTCAAGAAGCAGCATGCCAAGGATATTACACATTTAAAAGAAGAGATTCAGACCTTGAAGGAAGAGTTGCAGGGGTTGAAAAAGCACAAGAAAAATGCAAAGTTGGTGATCTCATCTTCATCCTCACCTAATGATGGTGATTCAGCTGGTTTTGATCAAGATTTGGGTAATTCTCCCAAACAGGGGAGGAAAACAAGTGCTGAAACTCAGGGGAGGAAAATTGATTTTGAAGATGAAGGGGTTTCTAGTAAAGGTGCTGTTGATGCATAATCTGGCACGGGCAGGATTCAACGACTCTCCTTGGCCGTTAGTCATCTTCTCGAGCTCTAGTAGACCTGTCAACAAAGAGAACCCGTTAGGAGTGGACTCGAGGCCGTAGCCCTGGGGTCCACCTCTGACGGTCAAGTTAGTATGCGATGTAGCATATATCAAAGTTGTTAGGGTTAGAGATAACCTGTCATGTATATATAGGACATGGATTAGGGTTTAGGCATAGAGTGGGCCGCATCTGCCGGGCCTGACCCATTCATGGCCGGTCAGGACTATCGTCCACAAGCCCCCAAGTCTAGTATGAGATAGCACATGGCTATGTAATGCTAGACTTAAGTTCTGATGGCCGCGTAGGTGAAAGTGGATCCCGCATGATGTATCCTAGGTGAGGGCGTACCTTTTGTACCAGTAGCGACGCAGCATGGTGCGACAGAAGACGTGCTTCTGTAGCGAAGTGCTGCCGCGCGACAAAGAGGTGCGACGAAGGCGTCTTCTGCGCGAAGTGCGCCTGTGCGCGACAAAGAGGTGCGACAGAAGACGTGCTTCTGCGCAGAGGTGCGCGATGTGCGCCACAAAGAGATGCGACAGAAGACGTGCTTCTGCGCGCATTACATCCGTCTTTACAACCGACAGAGGACGTCTCCCCTGCGGCAAAGATGCGTGCGAATATTTAAATCCGTCTTTGTACCGCTTCCAAATAATCTGCGTGACGCGTACGGAAACAGTGGTAGTATATCCCCTGGTAGCCCCCCAAGTTTGATGGTGCTACTCGTGTAGAAGCATTAAACTTATTTAATCTGCGAAAAACACTGAATGCAAAGATTAAAAGTATATGCCGCGAATCGCAGCATATAAAACCTAATGAAGTGAAACAATAAACAGCACATAGCATGAATAATATATTGCGCATAGCATAAATAATATATAGCACCTACAAGAAGTGGCAGTGCGCACCCGTCGTGGGATGCGTACCGACGAAATAATTAATTGTGTTTTTCTTTTTTTTTTAAATGTATAAGATAAAACCGTGACCGCGACCAATAGACGCAGATGAATTTATCGTAACCGCATAGACTCGAACGTTTGTGGATGATCGCAGATGTTTATACCACGGCCTTTGTCCAGTGCGCATCATGGCGATTACTAACATCATGGTGTTCGCGCGTACGCGTTCTCTGCGAAGATGTCTAAACGCACGGCCTAACGCGGGTAGATTTATCGTGACTGCGTTGTTCGAGCGCGAACAGGCGTACCAACCGTAGAAACAGTATCTGCGCGAATTAATTCGCGGCTAAAAAATAAAATAGCTCCGATCGTGCGGATATTTTCTTAGGTCCAATCGTGCGGACTAAAATATAAAATAGGTCCGATCGCGCTGACTTTTCTTTTCTAGTATCTTATGTAAAGAAAATCATGAATCGTATACATGTTATATTAGATGTTGGTTCACGTGAATTAAACAACTAATAATGATAATTATAGTATTTTATCTCAACATCAGTTTATGCATGATCAAACTTCTATTGTTTCATATTTATATATGACATAAGGAGATGAAACTCGACATACGGTTTGGTTTTTAACGTCGCATAGTCATGCTCTACATATGAATCTTTTTATTAACGAGGTAACACAAATTAATGTAAACTTGCTTGTTTTTGTATTGGCATGGCATGATGCAAAGGTTTTAGAGTTACCGACTTTAGAAATTGATTTCTGCTTTTCGGTAATATGAGAACACGAAACATAGTTTATTCGTGGTCCCACGGATGGCGCCAACTTGTTGATGCATAATCTGGCGCGGACTAGATTCAACGACTCTCCTGGCGTTGAGTCGTCTTCTCGAGCCCTAGTAGACCTGTCAACAAAGAGAACCCGTTAGGAGTGGACCCGAGGCCGTAGCCCCGGGGTCCACCTCCGACGGTTAAGTTAGTATGCGATGTAGCATATATCAAAGTTGTTAGGGTTAGAGATAACCTGTCATGTATATATAGGACATGGATTAGGGTTTAGGCGTAGAGTGGGCCGCATCTGCCGGGCCTGACCCATTCCTGGCCCAGTCCGGACCATACGTCCACAGGTGCAAAGGAAGCTGATACTCATGAAGAGCAACTTGATGATCAAGACATTTTCAGTACTGCAACTGCAGATTTTACCACTAATACAATTTTCACTGCAGAGCCTAATATTGCCACTGCAAATGAAGAAATTGATAAACTAAAGAAAGATAAAGGTAAAGCTGTTATGCAAAGCAAGGAGCAAACAAGAAGAAAGATCTCAAAGAAAGAACAAGCACAGATTTCTCTTGATAGAGAAATTGCTGAAAAGAAAAAGGTTGAAGAAATGGAGATTGTAAGCTTTATGGAGGCTACAAGGATGGATAGAATGGAAGATTCTCTAGAAGATCCACTTTCCACTGTTCAACCTACAATACTTAGAGAGAAGACTCCAGAGTTTAGCTATGTTCCTACTGAAGAAGATATTGAGTTCTTGATTGCTAATAATCCAATAATCAAGAAAAAGGCAATTGACCTTGTAGCTGATGCATCCTTAACTGAAGATCAAAGAACTGCTCAGTTGAAGGATTTCATTCAAATGAAGAATAATCAAGCACTTCAAGATGTGATTAGTACATTCAGAAAGGGTCAAAAGAAACAAAGACAACCAACCAAGAAACGAATTATCTCATACATGAAGACTTACTGTTGTCATGTTGGTGGTTGGAAAAAGCATCAATTCAAAGGAATGCCTGATAATCAAGTTGAAGGTATCTACTATAGAGTTCAAAAACATGATAAAGATTTTATTTCAATGGGCTCTGAAGAAGAAGCAAGAAGGTTTCCTGGATTGAAGAGAAAGGCCAAAGAAAGTGATTCTCAAACTGTTAAGAAGACTAAGGTTGCTGAAGAACAAGAAATTCCTACTGAGAAATTCACTGAAGAACAACTGACTGGAATGATTGTGATAGTAGAAGAATATTTTTATCCAGAACCACTTCAAGTTAGACATCCTATCATTGATTGGGAGGTTTACACTGCTAGCAATTTTGCTCCAACATGGAAAATCACAAGGCTAGGTGGTGCAACTTCTTCATTCATTCAATTTGAAGATCTCATCAAAGCTTTTGATAGAGATGACCTTGACAAATTATGGAAGTTAGTTCAAGAAAGGTTTGATGCTCAAGATCTCAAAGATATGAAGGAGATGCAGTTATGGATTAATCTTAGAAGGCTCTATGAACCAGATGTTAATGATGATTTCTGGAAATTCTCATGTACATGTCCTGGTACTAAATGGTTTTACTGTGATTCATGTGAAGTTCATCATGTTTCTACAGCAAATGGAGTAGATGCATTCATGCTTGCTGAGAAAGAATATCCACTCAGAGCTGGAACTCTCACTGTGATGCTGTGTACTACTATAAGAGTTCATGAAGACAATGAGAAGGTCAGAGCATTGTTACATAGGCTTCAAGATCAATGTTCCAGAGCTATTCAGAAGTTAAGGAAGAAGTAAAGTGTTTGGTTGATTCCCCAAATCCTTGAAGATGATGCAGATTGAAGAAACTTATTGATTTGCAGAGAAATCATAAGTTTAGGGGAGGATTATTGGGAATAATCTGGTACCACGGATAGTTGTGGTTTACACTGCTTGGATTACACTAGCAGTGGAAACGTATTACCACTGCTGGTACATTATTACCACTGCTATAGGAAAACGTGTTTAGATAAGTATAGAAACGATCTTGTGTATATTCTATATTGTTAGCTTTATACTTATCTTGTAAAGGACTCCTTGTTGTATAAAAGGAGGTCCTAGGTCATTGTCTTAGGTACTTACTTAATTACTTACGAATCAAAGGCTTCAAGGTGTAACCCTAGTGATAAGCAAGATCACTCGTATTATACATCAATAATATTGGAGCTTAAGTTTTGTGTTTAATCTGTGTTTACTTACAATACATCATACAATTTGTCTTCTAAGTATTACTAAGTAAATTCCGCGTGCTTATTAATATTATACAAAATATCATTGACACAAGGTGTGTGTCCAGATCCATCAAAGATGTCATTCCTAAGTTTGGTAGTTCTCCTCGGTGGGAAAAATTGGGCGAGGAAACGAGTGGTGAGATCATCGCAACTTGAGATGGATCCGGCGGGAAGTCGGTCAAGCCAATTACTAGCTTGGTCCCGTAGAGAGAATTAGAAGAGACGCAAGCGCGTGGTCTCCCGAGTAGTGGCATCGAGGTCGATGGAATCGACGATTTTAAGGAAATCCTTAAGATGCTGATTAGGATCTTCGGAACTAAGTCCATGGAATGCACATCCGTTTTGCACTAACCAGATGGTGTCGGATCGAAGGGCCGTAGTTTGGGCTTGGTCAGGAAGCTCAATGGTGTTCCTATAGCCTTGGTGGCTTGGTCTAGAGTATTCACCAAGAGTGCGGCCTTTTGGCGTGTCATTTGGTGGTGGGTTGATGAGTGGTGGTTGATTATCACCTTCCATGATGAAAAGTGATGGGATTTACGAACAAATTCACGAAGAAGGGGGATAGACTACAAGGAAGCTTAAAAATGAGAAAAAATCTTACTTGATAGGAATCAAGCAAGGGAACCTAAACGAGATAGAAGTCTAACTAGCTATTATATTCCCCGACAGCAAAAACTTGATACGCGTACAACGCGCGTTCGGGGTCAAAGGAACTTCCTTTTCGTCGAGCAAGTTTTTCAACACCCTAGGCAGTGAACCTAATCGTTGTAGTGTAGTATTAGGGTAAGCATCGGGAATTGATATCGTTCTCTAGGGGAATAGGAATGCTAGTGAGAAATTACTACGCTAAGGTTGGGGTTGAGGAAGACTATTTTTTATCTTTTTTATGTTTTTTAGAAAATGGAAAGGTACGAATCTCGAGTTATTGGATTTGGGGGGTTGGTATTTCTACCGATTACTCTACTAATCTAATTATCTAAACTAAAGTGAGTGTAGTCTATGTCTATTATTGTGTGCTCTTATGATGATTAAAAATGTGTTTACTTAGATGCTATTACTCCCTAGTTATCTTTTATTGGTGGTTGAATTGTCACGTCCTTATTCTTAACGCGTTGTGTTTTCTAAGGTCGTAAGGTGTGCATTCCCTAACTCTTTGAGGTCACCTTTAAGTGTAGTAAACGAAATCCACTAAGTCATTTATAAACTAACTTTGAGGTTATGTTTGGGTTGAGGAAACGAAATCCACTAAGTCATTCATAAACTATCAAAGATTTATCAAGCATTAAACACAACGATAGCGTAGTCGCACTCCTAAGCCAATTACAATTAAGATAAGAGACAACCTAACAATAATTAACAACTAGGTTTCATAGATCTAAGCAAACACACAAGAAATTTAGCCGAACATGTTAAACAAGCAAGCATACACACAATCAATCAAACATGGGGTAGACATAATGATAAATTGAAGATGTGGATTAAGATATAATCAACAAACCATTACAAGATGTTTTTAGAGTGATTGAACCCTTCAAAGTTGCTGGAAAAACACCTATCTAAGCCCTGGAATCGGAGTTAGGGTTTAGAGCCTACAAAAAGTGAAGTTATAATGTTCTATTTATAGGCAGATTTTCTGTCGGAAAAGGGTGACGGCGTCACATCTATAGATTGACGGCGTCACGAAGATTTTTTCACCAAACTGTATATTTTCTCGTTCCGGTCACGTGGGCTTTTGAATCACCTAAATCCGAGTTCGTATGCAAAAGTTATGGCCAAAACAGTATCAGCTACTTCGCGCGCATGTTGTGATAGTCTTGATCAGCTTGTGACGACGTCACCTTATGGTTGTGACGCCATCGGCTTCATCTTCTGACGCCGTCGGGATATGAATCTAGGCCGTCTGATTTGTGACGCCCTACTCTTTAAAACCTGATGCCGTCAAGTGTAAAATAGCAATTTGGCTACTGAGTCGTCACAAAGCGTGTTGCGACGGCGTCGCAATTAAGTCGTGACGCCGTCCCCTTCAGTTTCAGCAGCTTAAGTGTCTCGATTCTTGACTTTGGCCATTTTCTTCGTATATTCACGCCTTTTCGTCCGAATAAGTGTCATTCCAGCAATTTGCCTTCAAGAGACCTAAAAAGTGAAAAGGAACGAAATTAAGTAGTAACGGATACAAAAGTGATCAATTAAGGGCTTAAATGACCCCTCAAAAGTGTACCTTTTAAATCCTTATCAACAACGTAAGCTTTCGCTTAGTAAGTAAAACAAATAATAACATAGCATCATACATATTAAATCAAATAGGCATCTCATACATAAGGCAAAACTTATCCATACCATCACTTGCACAAAACACTTATACTCTCTTAGTCTATAACAATTAAACATACGTACATTAACTCATTCCACAACAAGCATAATCATCTTCTTTGGCTATCTATAATATCAAATCGTCCTTCTACCTTAATAATACTCTTAAATCAAGACTACCAAGGTCTTTACCTTATCTTCACAATAGTATACACATAACATATTCATAACACTTATTATGATAGAATTCATACAATAACATATTATTATCATTTCACTTACCTCACTTCCAAGCTATTTTGCCAAAGCATAGTCATCATCATCCTCTTGCATCCTAACCAAAACACCATAAATGTGACAACCCGTACTTTCAGGTCATTTCTCGAAACGATTTATGTCTTACAATTTCAACATTTATAGTAAACTTGGTTTACTTGTTTCAAATTCGCGTAACCTTTATGGTTTAGCGGCGAATTCATGATCATAACATCACGTACATTTCATATGGACTAAGATTAGTCTACATTCCATTGACATCATTTGCATCTCATTAGTTCATTCATGACATTTCATCTCATATTCAACGCGTAATTTTTATATTTAATAATCTGTATCGCGTGAGTTATTATTTTGAATATTTAATCCATTACTTTCAAAAATGATCCCGATGTATTTTTAAACTTACATTTAGTTCATAAAAACTATATTTTAGTTTTCCTAGTGTTTCAAATTTATTTGGTATATTAATCGTTAAAGTTAAATTATTACGACACTTTTCTTAAAAATTATACGATAATTATTTTATCACTCAATTTTCACAAGGAATGTATTTTTACAATTTTTATGATCTCATTATACTTTATTTTGATCTATTAAAAATTACTTTTACCTAAAATTACCTTAAATACACAAATGTATATTAAATCTTACAAGTAATGTTACATGTACATTTCACTTGCACATTTTTAACAATTATACATGATATATAAAAAAAAAATAGATATTTGGTAAATTCCTCCCCCCTTGGCCGACCAAGGGGGAGGTAACAATTAATGTATGGTGACTTTTTCTTCTTTGATTGTTTAAACCTACACTTCATTCAATCACTCATTTCAACTCAAATTATTTCAAAGTTAGTAAAACTATCTTTCTCTCTTGTTCTCTCTTCAAAACCGGTTAGCATCAAGGAGTAGCAAGGGATCAAAAGTTTTCAAGCTCAAGTGCTAATAACAATCTAGATTACACTCTTATATAAGGTTTTGAAATAAAAACCTAGGGTGTTTAGGTTAAACCTTTGTTCTTTGCACCTCATCATAATAACTTGTAAGCATATCACTTCATTTTACCTCTTTCACTTTCATTTCATATTTATTTCTTCATATTTGGAGCAAACATGCAAGACTTGTGTTTATTTATACCATTTTTCCATTGTTTTTAGAGTTTAATATATAAAGTCATCCTATAATTATCCCCTTGTTATATATTGGTCTTGATGGTGATTAGGAACCCATGACACCCTAAGAAGGTGTATGGTAGGATTAGATTAGCTTTGGAGTTGATTTGAAGGGATTGGAATAGGTTTAGTACGAGAAAAACTATTTTCGACTAGTATATAAAAGTGTTCTGTCCTTGTTTTGATTTTCTGGAAAATCCGACAGTAGGCACGAATTTTTGGCCTTGATAGTTAGAAAATATACTTTTAAAACGAATCCGTGGCCGCTTGAACGGATTAAAACGGAGTTATAACGAAGAAGTTATGAATTTTTCAAGTTTGACGACGAAATATATATTTTTCTGAAATTTCAGCAAGGTGTTTTTGTTTTATTCGAGTCAAAAACGAGCCTTAAGCTTTACAAATTATTTCGACTTATCAAAAATATATTAGTATACTTTGATACGAAGCTAAGGACGTATAATACGTAGAAAACGGATTTGAAACGACTAAGATATACACGTTTTCATAAACTTGCCGTAACTATTATTTTTAGAAAAACTATATTATTTTTACGAGATAAGTGTTACGGTAACTAAAATCACCATATTTAACCCCTATTATCTTTATGTTCGAGACCTCTATGACGAAAACTCATGTACTAAAACTTCTAGATTTTGATACAAGCTTTTCAAAACCGTCGAGTTCGTTTCCTAACGATCGACGTACACCGTTTACCTGGTTTTCCAAAGCCATTTTTGTTAATTTCATGAAAATTCCGACGACATTGTTTTGCGACGAAAAGTGGAAATTTCAACAAAAATCATTATTAAACCATTGTAGGATGACATTTTGACGTAAAAACTTGTAATGTGATTTTTGTTTGGTCAAGACGTCAAACGAGTATTTTTCGACGATAAGTAATATTTTCAAAACTCGTAAATGGTATAAATAACATACGAAATGCATGCATAACATTACATTGCAACTCATGACATATCATAACATTCATAATAGGTCAAGATTTGCGTATCACACTACATCTCGGTGTACTCACTTTTGTCATCGCCTCGGTTTACCAAGTGAGTTTCATGGCCCCTACTTTTACTTGCTTTCATAACTGTTTTGGGGGAGATACATGCTCAAACTGTTTTCATTTACTTTCACAAGTACTTTAACTTTTATAAGGATTACTGTGAGTCTTCATAGCCCCACTTTTAATTGTTTTTATACTACTTTTTGGGGAGATACATGCTCAAACTGTTTTCATTTACTTTCACAAGTACTTTAACTTATATGATTACCGTGAGTTCCATAGCCCCACTTTTCTTGTTTTAATGCTTTCATAACTGTTTTGGGGGAGATACATGCTTGACTATTTTTATTACATTCATGACTATTTGCGAATTATATGTTTATCCGAACTGAATGTTTAGTCATGCGAAGTAACAGTATTGCCATACTTAGAATTTCCATATTATATTCAATGGTCTAACGGACTTGGTATATTCATTGGTCTAACGGTCTTGGTATATTCATTGGTCTAACGGTCTTGGTATATTCATTGGTCTAACGGTCTTGGTATATTCATTGGTCTAACGGACTTGGTATAATATTGATCTAACGGACTTGGTATACGATTATGGACTAACGGTCTTGGAACGATTTGAACATACACTATATACACTTTGGCAATGGGTTGTGAACACACAGGTTGCAAGTTTTGTATGGGCGGGACTTGGAACTGAGTGGATTCACAATGCCTTTGCTGCATAAACGATTTCGATACATTGAGCCATGCACTATTTTGTGAATTCATTTGACGATTTCTGTTTGAACATAAACTCTACATATTCTGGCAGTGGGTTGTGAACACACAGGTTGCAAGTTTTGTATGGGCGGGACTTGGAACTGAGTGGATTTACAATGCCTTTGCTACATAAACGATTTTGAAAGTCTTTACATTTCAACGATTTACAATGCCTTTGCTGCATAAACGATTTAGAAAGGCTTTACATTTCAACACAAACTCTATGAACTCACTCAACCTTTGTGTTGACACTTTTAGCATGTTTTATCTCAGGTATCTAAGGCATTCACTTCATGGCATGCATTTGGACACATCATGGAGTCGTGGTGACGACGCGTCTCACTTGGGTTTTACATACTTTAACACATCGTTCGAATTGTAACAAACTTATTTCCGCACAAGTTGATTTTCATTTGGGACCTACTTTGTAAACTCTGATTGTTTTATTAAATCAAACGATGTTCTTTTCAAACGACACTTTAGGTCGTTCAATATAACTGCGATTGTGATGCTATGACAGTCAATCCCCAGGAATTCCATTCCGCTGCAAAACAGGTAATTTGGGGGTGTGACAGATTGGCATCAGAGCTTCGGTTATAGAGAACTAGGTTGCATCATTGACCCTAGACTATAACTACATCATCATAGCATCTCATCATTTCATCACAAGTGCATGTTCACTTTGCAAGCGATTTATACGTACATTTTTCGAGTTATTCACTTTCATTTCATAACGATTGTCACATGGATGCCCTGTCATTCCCTATCACAATTTTTACACCAGTTGACTCAACACCAAACAACATATGAGTCGATTAGTCCAAGCATTGCATAGTTACTCCTAAATTATACATAGCCTGATCACCTATGTCTAATTCAGGAAGAATCATGCAATGAAGGGAGTAGTAGGCTTATATGTGTAAGCAATTCCGTAATCGAGCCAAATTTTCAAAAGATTTTCTTCAAACCACTTGTTTCCAGTTTGATCCGCGTGACAGTTCTTGTTTGATGAGTTGCAAAGATCGAGCTAGAAACAAGTTGTTACCTAAACCGATTTAGCCTAATCGTATGACAGTTCTTGTTTGATGAGTTGTGGGATTAAGTAAAAATCGGTTACCAAAAAGTCTTTTGAGAGTTTTGCTCGAGAATGGGAAAGCTTGCCTCATCAAACCCTAAACCCGAGAGACTAACACGAACTGAATTCAAGGACTGAATTCCTTTTTGGATGGGCGAATGTGACAACCCGTACTTTCAGGTCATTTCTTGAAACGATTTATGTCTTACAATTTCAACATTTATAGTAAACTTGGTTTACTTGTTTCAAATTCGCGTAACCTTTATGGTTTAGCGGCGAATTCATGATCATAACATCACGTACATTTCATATGGACTAAGATTAGTCTACATTCCATTGACATCATTTGCATCTCATTAGTTCATTCATGACATTTCATCTCATATTCAACGCGTAATTTTTATATTTAATAATCTGTATCGCGTGAGTTATTATTTTGAATATTTAATCCATTACTTTCAAAAATGATCCCGATGTATTTTTAAACTTACATTTAGTTCATAAAAACTATATTTTTAGTTTTCCTAGTGTTTCAAATTTATTTGGTATATTAATCGTTAAAGTTAAATTATTACGACACTTTTCTTAAAAATTATACGATAATTATTTTATCACTCAATTTTCACAAGGAATGTATTTTTACAATTTTTATGATCTCATTATACTTTATTTTGATCTATTAAAAATTACTTTTACCTAAAATTTCCTTAAATACACAAATGTATATTAAATCTTACAAGTAATGTTACATGTACATTTCACTTGCACATTTTTAACAATTATACATGATATATAAAAAAAAAATAGATATTTGGTAAATTCCTCTCCCCTTGGCCGACCAAGGGGGAGGTAACAATTAATGTATGGTGACTTTTTCTTCTTTGATTGTTTAAACCTACACTTCATTCAATCACTCATTTCAACTCAAATTATTTCAAAGTTAGTAAAACTATCTTTCTCTCTTGTTCTCTCTTCAAAACCGGTTAGGATCAAGGAGTAGCAAGGGATCAAAAGTTTTCAAGCTCAAGTGCTAATAACAATCTAGATTACACTCTTATATAAGGTTTTGAAATAAAAACCTAGGGTGTTTAGGTTAAACCTTTGTTCTTTGCACCTCATCATAATAACTTGTAAGCATATCACTTCATTTTACCTCTTTCACTTTCATTTCATATTTATTTCTTCATATTTGGAGCAAACATGCAAGACTTGTGTTTATTTATACCATTTTTCCATTGTTTTTAGAGTTTAATATATAAAGTCATCCTATAATTATCCCCTTGTTATATATTGGTCTTGATGGTGATTAGGAACCCATGACACCCTAAGAAGGTGTATGGTAGGATTAGATTAGCTTTGGAGTTGATTTGAAGGGATTGGAATAGGTTTAGTACGAGAAAAACTATTTTCGACTAGTATAAAAAGTGTTCTGTCCTTGTTTTGATTTTCTGGAAAATCCGACAGTAGGCACGAATTTTTGGCCTTGATATTTAGAAAATATACTTTAAAACGAATCCGTGGCCGCTTGAACGGATTAAAACGGAGTTATAACGAAGAAGTTATGAATTTTTCAAGTTTGACGACGAAATATATATTTTTCTGAAATTTCAGCAAGGTGTTTTTGTTTTATTCGAGTCAAAAACGAGCCTTAAGCTTTACAAATTATTTCGACTTATCAAAAATATATTAGTATACTTTGATACGAAGCTAAGGACGTATAATACGTAGAAAACGGATTTGAAACGACTAAGATATACACGTTTTCATAAACTTGCCGTAACTATTATTTTTAGAAAAACTATATTATTTTTACGAGATAAGTGTTACGGTAACTAAAATCACCATATTTAACCCCTATTATCTTTATGTTCGAGACCTCTATGACGAAAACTCATGTACTAAAACTTCTAGATTTTGATACAAGCTTTTCAAAACCGTCGAGTTCGTTTCCTAACGATCGACGTACACCGTTTTACGGCTGGTTTTCCAAAGCCATTTTTGTTAATTTCATGAAAATTCCGACGACATTGTTTTGCGACGAAAAGTGGAAATTTCACCAAAAATCATTATTAAACCATTGTAGGATGACATTTTGACGTAAAAACTTGTAATGTGATTTTTGTTTGGTCAAGACGTCAAACGAGCATTTTTCGACGATAAGTAATATTTTCAAAACTCGCAAATGGTATAAATAACATACGAAATGCATGCATAACATTACATTGCAACTCATGACATATCATAACATTCATAATAGGTCAAGATTTGCGTATCACATTACATCTCGGTGTACTCACTTTTGTCATCGCCTCGGTTTACCAAGTGAGTTTCATGGCCCCTACTTTTACTTGCTTTCATAACTGTTTTGGGGGAGATACATGCTCAAACTGTTTCATTTACGTTCATAAGTACTTTAACTTTTATAAGGATTACTGTGAGTCTTCATAGCCCCACTTTTAATTGTTTTTATACTACTTTTGGGGGAGATACATGCTCAAACTGTTTTCATTTACTTTCACAAGTACTTTAACTTATATGATTACCGTGAGTTCCATAGCCCCACTTTTCTTGTTTTAATGCTTTCATAACTGTTTTGGGGGAGATACATGCTTGACTATTTTTATTACATTCATGACTATTTTATGAATTATATGTTTATCCAATGAATGTTTAGTCATGCACAATATTGCCATACTTAGAATTTCCATATTATATTCAATGGTCTAACGGACTTGGTATATTCATTGGTCTAACGGTCTTGGTATATTCATTGGTCTAACGGTCTTGGTATATTCATTGGTCTAACGGTCTTGGTATATTCATTGGTCTAACGGACTTGGTATAATATTGATCTAACGGACTTGGTATACGATTATGGACTAACGGTCTTGGAACGATTTGAACATACACTATATACACTTTGGCAATGGGTTGTGAACACACAGGTTGCAAGTTTTGTATGGGCGGGACTTGGAACTGAGTGGATTCACAATGCCTTTGCTGCATAAACGATTTCGATACATTGAGCCATGCACTATTTTGTGAATTCATTTGACGATTTCTGTTTGAACATAAACTCTACATATTCTGGCAGTGGGTTGTGAACACACAGGTTGCAAGTTTTGTATGGGCGGGACTTGGAACTGAGTGGATTTACAATGCCTTTGCTACATAAACGATTTTGAAAGTCTTTACATTTCAACGATTCACAATGCCTTTGCTGCATAAACGATTTAGAAAGGCTTTACATTTCAACACAAACTCTATGAACTCACTCAACCTTTGTGTTGACACTTTTAGCATGTTTTATCTCAGGTATCTAAGGCATTCACTTCATGGCATGCATTTGGACACATCATGGAGTCGTGGTGACGACGCGTCTCACTTGGGTTTTACATACTTTAACACATCGTTCGAATTGTAACAAACTTATTTCCGCACAAGTTGATTTTCATTTGGGACCTACTTTGTAAACTCTGATTGTTTTATTAAATCAAACGATGTTCTTTTCAAACGACACTTTAGGTCGTTCAATATAACTGCGATTGTGATGCTATGACAGTCAATCCCCAGGAATTCCATTCCGCTGCAAAACAGGTAATTTGGGGGTGTGACAGATTGGCATCAGAGCTTCGGTTATAGAGAACTAGGTTGCATCATTGACCCTAGACTATAACTACATCATTATAGCATCTCATCATTTCATCACAAGTGCATGTTCACTTTGCAAGCGATTTATACGTACATTTTTCGAGTTATTCACTTTCATTTCATAACGATTGTCACATGGATGCCCTGTCATTCCCTATCACAATTTTTACACCAGTTGACTCAACACCAAACAACATATGAGTCGATTAGTCCAAGCATTGCATAGTTACTCCTAAATTATACATAGCCTGATCACCTATGTCTAATTCAGGAAGAATCATGCAATGAAGGGAGTAGTAGGCTTATATGTGTAAGCAATTCCGTAATCGAGCCAAATTTTCAAAAGATTTTCATCAAACCACTTGTTTCAGCTTTGATCCGCGTGACAGTTCTTGTTTGATGAGTTGCAAAGATCGAGCTAGAAACAAGTTGTTACCTAAACCGATTTAGCCTAATCGTATGACAGTTCTTGTTTGATGAGTTGTGGGATTAAGTAAAAATCGGTTACCAAAAAGTCTTTTGAGAGTTTTGCTCGAGAATGGGAAAGCTTGCCTCATCAAACCCTAAACCCGAGAGACTAACACGAACTGAATTCAGGGACTGAATTCCTTTTTGGATGGGCGAATGTGACAACCCGTACTTTCAGGTCATTTCTCGAAACGATTTATGTCTTACAATTTCAACATTTATAGTAAACTTGGTTTACTTGTTTCAAATTCGCGTAACCTTTATGGTTTAGCGGCGAATTCATGATCATAACATCACGTACATTTCATATGGACTAAGATTAGTCTACATTCCATTGACATCATTTGCATCTCATTAGTTCATTCATGACATTTCATCTCATATTCAACGCGTAATTTTTATATTTAATAATCTGTATCGCGTGAGTTATTATTTTGAATATTTAATCCATTACTTTCAAAAATGATCCCGATGTATTTTTAAACTTACATTTAGTTCATAAAAACTATATTTTTAGTTTTCCTAGTGTTTCAAATTTATTTGGTATATTAATCGTTAAAGTTAAATTATTACGACACTTTTCTTAAAAATTATACGATAATTATTTTATCACTCAATTTTCACAAGGAATGTATTTTTACAATTTTTATGATCTCATTATACTTTATTTTGATCTATTAAAAATTACTTTTACCTAAAATTTCCTTAAATACACAAATGTATATTAAATCTTACAAGTAATGTTACATGTACATTTCACTTGCACATTTTTAACAATTATACATGATATATAAAAAAAAAAATAGATATTTGGTAAATTCCTCCCCCCTTGGCCGACCAAGGGGGAGGTAACAATTAATGTATGGTGACTTTTTCTTCTTTGATTGTTTAAACCTACACTTCATTCAATCACTCATTTCAACTCAAATTATTTCAAAGTTAGTAAAACTATCTTTCTCTCTTGTTCTCTCTTCAAAACCGGTTAGCATCAAGGAGTAGCAAGGGATCAAAAGTTTTCAAGCTCAAGTGCTAATAACAATCTAGATTACACTCTTATATAAGGTTTTGAAATAAAAACCTAGGGTGTTTAGGTTAAACCTTTGTTCTTTGCACCTCATCATAATAACTTGTAAGCATATCACTTCATTTTACCTCTTTCACTTTCATTTCATATTTATTTCTTCATATTTGGAGCAAACATGCAAGACTTGTGTTTATTTATACCATTTTTCCATTGTTTTTAGAGTTTAATATATAAAGTCATCCTATAATTATCCCCTTGTTATATATTGGTCTTGATGGTGATTAGGAACCCATGACACCCTAAGAAGGTGTATGGTAGGATTAGATTAGCTTTGGAGTTGATTTGAAGGGATTGGAATAGGTTTAGTACGAGAAAAACTATTTTCGACTAGTATAAAAAGTGTTCTGTCCTTGTTTTGATTTTCTGGAAAATCCGACAGTAGGCACGAATTTTTGGCCTTGATATTTAGAAAATATACTTTAAAACGAATCCGTGGCCGCTTGAACGGATTAAAACGGAGTTATAACGAAGAAGTTATGAATTTTTCAAGTTTGACGACGAAATATATATTTTTCTGAAATTTCAGCAAGGTGTTTTTGTTTTATTCGAGTCAAAAACGAGCCTTAAGCTTTACAAATTATTTCGACTTATCAAAAATATATTAGTATACTTTGATACGAAGCTAAGGACGTATAAAACGGATTTGAAACGACTAAGATATACACGTTTTCATAAACTTGCCGTAACTATTATTTTAGAAAAACTATATTATTTTTACGAGATAAGTGTTACGGTAACTAAAATCACCATATTTAACCCTATTATCTTTATGTTCGAGACCTCTATGACGAAAACTCATGTACTAAAACTTCTAGATTTTGATACAAGCTTTTCAAAACCGTCGAGTTCGTTTCCTAACGATCGACGTACACCGTTTTACGGCTGGTTTTCCAAAGCCATTTTTGTTAATTTCATGAAAATTCCGACGACATTGTTTTGCGACGAAAAGTGGAAATTTCACCAAAAATCATTATTAAACCATTGTAGGATGACATTTTGACGTAAAAACTTGTAATGTGATTTTTGTTTGGTCAAGACGTCAAACGAGTATTTTTCGACGATAAGTAATATTTTCAAAACTCGTAAATGGTATAAATAACATACGAAATGCATGCATAACATTACATTGCAACTCATGACATATCATAACATTCATAATAGGTCAAGATTTGCGTATCACACTACATCTCGGTGTACTCACTTTTGTCATCGCCTCGGTTTACCAAGTGAGTTTCATGGCCCCTACTTTTACTTGCTTTCATAACTGTTTTGGGGGAGATACATGCTCAAACTGTTTTCATTTACTTTCACAAGTACTTTAACTTTTATAAGGATTACTGTGAGTCTTCATAGCCCCACTTTTAATTGTTTTTATACTACTTTTGGGGGAGATACATGCTCAAACTGTTTTCATTTACTTTCACAAGTACTTTAACTTATATGATTACCGTGAGTTCCATAGCCCCACTTTTCTTGTTTTAATGCTTTCATAACTGTTTTGGGGGAGATACATGCTTGACTATTTTTATTACATTCATGACTATTTGCGAATTATATGTTTATCCGAACTGAATGTTTAGTCATGCGAAGTAACAGTATTGCCATACTTAGAATTTCCATATTATATTCAATGGTCTAACGGACTTGGTATATTCATTGGTCTAACGGTCTTGGTATATTCATTGGTCTAACGGTCTTGGTATATTCATTGGTCTAACGGTCTTGGTATATTCATTGGTCTAACGGACTTGGTATAATATTGATCTAACGGACTTGGTATACGATTATGGACTAACGGTCTTGGAACGATTTGAACATACACTATATACATTTCGGCAATGGGTTGTGAACACACAGGTTGCAAGTTTTGTATGGGCGGGACTTGGAACCGAGTGGATTCACAATGCCTTTGCTGCATAAACGATTTCGATACATTGAGCCATGCACTATTTTGTGAATTCATTTGACGATTTATGTTTAAACATAAACTCTACATATTCGGCAGTGGGTTGTGAACACACAGGTTGCAAGTTTTGTATGGGCGGGACTTGGAACTGAGTGGATTTACAATGCCTTTGCTACATAAACGATTTTGAAAGTCTTTACATTTCAACGATTTACAATGCCTTTGCTGCATAAACGATTTAGAAAGGCTTTACATTTCAACACAAACTCTATGAACTCACTCAACCTTTGTGTTGACACTTTTAGCATGTTTTATCTCAGGTATCTAAGGCATTCACTTCATGGCATGCATTTGGACACATCATGGAGTCGTGGTGACGACGCATCTCACTTGGGTTTTACATACTTTAACACATCGTTCGAATTGTAACAAACTTATTTCCGCACAAGTTGATTTTCATTTGGGACCTACTTTGTAAACTCTGATTGTTTTATTAAATCAAACGATGTTCTTTTCAAACGACACTTTAGGTCGTTCAATATAACTGCGATTGTGATGCTATGACAGTCAATCCCCAGGAATTCCATTCCGCTGCAAAACAGGTAATTTGGGGGTGTGACAATAAACATAAACATACTAAGTCAAATATCCAAACTTACCCATGACCCTAACTACATCCCTTTTTACATACCTATGTGATCATAACATGGTCATAACCCAAAACCACCCATTTGCCTTTAATTTAGTTAAAGAGTTGACACCCAAGTACACTATAATATTCTAATTAGTATTAAGAATCATAATTACCCAAAACCCCAAATTGGGTACAAGAACCCTAGTTTACCAATTTATGATTAAACTCAATTAAGGGCACTTACTTGAACAAGGATCATGAATACTTACTTATTTCATGGCTGAAAACACCAATTTCTTATCAATTTAACCATCAAGACAATTTGCCTTTTTTCCTCCCTTTTGGTTCACGACATACACACACACACTCAATCTTTTTGGAAATTATCTTCAAGGAGGTGGAATTATCTAGAAATAAGTAAATGGTAACTTTGGCCATTTAACACCTATGGTCCCTCAAGTTCCATTCTTTTATTTTAGCCACAACATACTTTTATAACATATTTACCAAATGGCAAGATAGGTCCCCCTACTTTCTATATCTAAAACATAACATGTGATAACTATTAGTTTGACTATCGGGTTGACTAGTCAATAACGCTAAGTTCTTAGACAAATATTCATTCATGACGGGACCTATAGGATTCTGGGATAGGGGTGTAACACTATGAAGCTCTGTGAGAGTTATTGAGAGAAGGTTGCGACGATAGACCGATGTGTTAGAAAACCAATTCGGCTTTATGCCAGGACGGTCTTTGACTGAAGCAATTCACATTATTCGAAGCCTTATGAAGAAGTATATAGAGAGAAAAAAAGACTTGCACATGGCATTTTAAGATCTACAGAAGGTTTACGAATGCGTCCCATGAGAGTTGATTTGAAATACCCTAAGAGATAAAGGAACCCAGTGAGGCACATAAAAGTTACTCAGGATGTGTATGAAGGGGTGAGGACTTGTGTGTAGACCCCAATGGAAAACACAGAGTATTTTCCGATGGAAGTAGGTCTCCACCAAGGCTCAGCTATTAGCTCGTACCTTTTTTCCTTGATTCTCAATGCGTTATCACGGGAGATACAGGAGAGCGTCCCGTGCTGCTTGATATTCACCAACGATATTATGCTAGTTTTGGAAATGCCAAAGGGGCTACGTGGTAGACTGGAGCAGTGGAGGGAGGCGCGAGAAGACAAAGACCTACAAGTCAGTAGGGAGAAGACTATATACATACGATGCGACTTCAACAGGAACGCAAACGTCCATAACTAGGAAGCGAAAATCCGCATCGACAAACGTATCTTACAACCGAAGGAGTACTTTTGATTTCTCGGATCTTTGATTCACAACTCCAGAAGGATAGAGGATGATGTAACACATCGTATGCAAGCAAGTTGGTTGAAGTGGAGAGCGGCGACAAGAATCCTTTGTGACAAGAACGCCCCTCTAAAACTTAAAGGAAAATTTTAAAGGGTGGCAATTTGACCAACTGTGTAGTATGGGTCAGAGTGTTGCCCGTTAACAAAGACTTTGTCTAGTGGTATGTGAGTTGCCCACTAACCTAGAGGTTGTGGGTTCAAGCCTCGCTGGAGGCATTTGTAAGATACGTGGTATAGGGTGTGAAAAAAATTGTCGTTAAAGAAAAGGTGGACTTATGGTAAAACTATGTTAGACATGATCTCGATGGAGTTTTTCATAGAGAACTCCAAGTCTCGACTATAATCAACAAGATGATCGAAGGATGATTGCGATGGCTTGGGCATGTCAAAAGGAGACCACATCCAATAGCTGTTAGGAGAGTGGAGTCTATTATTGTTGATGGCTTGAGGAAAAGGAGTAGACCAAAGCTCTGGTGGGAGGACATAGTGAAGCTTGACCTGAAGGAGTTCCTATTTTCCGAAGACATGACTTCTGATAGGAAATGTGGAGAGCTAGGATTAAGGTAAATTAGTAGGATGCATAGGTGTAGAGATGCATGGTAGCTTGAGCGTAGGCCCTTTTAGCCTTTTAGATTTCATGCCTGTAGGTTTTCTTGCTTTTATGCGTTTTCGGCTTATGTTTGTTATTTTAGCTATATCCCCTATTTTGCTCGTATGATTGTATCCCATAGATGACTTTATGGATTTTATGCATGTTTTTATTCCTTTATTTTATTTTTACTCTTGTATGCTATTGCGTTTTTAATGCTCATATTTGATTGTTTTATTTTATCTTCTTATATGTTGCCACCGTGAAATTTGATCTTTTGTGCCCTTAGTGTTTTCTTCTTTTTTGGCTTGCATGCTTCCTTATTTTTTTTATCTATGCGTTTATGTCTTTGCTCGTTTGCATGTTTTTGTTTTACATGTTTTCGTTTATGTCGTTATCTCTCTTACTTCGCACACACACCATTCATCTCTATTTACTTGCATACAGACATTTGGCGAAGGTTTTCTGCTTTACCTTCGGGTAGGGATGTGACTGTCTACATCTCACATCTTCCGTACTTTGCTCCAACGAGATTGGGTATGTCGTTGTTGTTGCATCTACAAATGAACATTAGGTTCGGAAAAGCTGTTGGAAATCAAAATTACATCAATGATTCCATGGTCTTGACAAATTAACGATTAAACAATACAAAATTTAACAGAAAGTACAAAATCGTTTTTGTGGTACCGATCTTACAAGTTTGAAAATCAAGCTAGACGTTCATAAAATTAAATTTGCTTAGTCTTTTTTCCTTTCTTGTAATTTCGTTTGAATATATTTTGTTATCTTTTCTTCTTTTAAATATGTTTTTAAGCATAACTCAAAAACACAAAATGGTATCTTTAAATCTTCAAAATAACCCACTTCAACAAAATCCAAACCGTCTTCGAACCTATTCTAAATCAAAATCACTTGTTGCTTATTTCTTTTGGGTAACAATAATTTTATTAATCCATGAAGTTTAAAACTACCACCACATGATTTTTTTTTTTTTTAACGAAACCACCACATGATTAAACCGGGTACAACTATTAATTTTTTTTCTCTTTAATATATCAATAGTTTTGGTACAATGACAGACATATTCCTATCATAAATATTCTAAGGTAATCAAATTAGGCTGCTGTTGACTTGAGAATATTCGAACAAAGTCATTGCTTTATTACAATTAATTTAAGTTCTTGTCTTTCAGCACAGGCTTCGTGTTCCTTATTTTCTTCTTCATATTAATATTCTCCGTCTCAAAACAAATATCTTTGTTTATATTCCTTATTTCGTCGCATAAATATTCTAAGGTCGTAATCAAATTAGGCTGCTGTTGACTTGTGAATATTTGAACAAGTCATTTATTGTTCACCTTACAATTTATTTAAGTTCTTGTCTTTTAGCACATAAAGAGGTAGAGTAGAGGCTTTGTGTTTTCTATTTTCTTCTTCATATTAATATTTTTTTCGTCTCAAAATAAATGTTCATGTTTTTATTTTAAGATGTCTCAAATAAATATCAATTTTACATTTCAACTAATCAAAATAAAGTTTAATGAGTAAAAATAATATTTAATTGTTGAATAATATACTAATATAGTTAGTGAGATTTTTTAAAAATTTATGCATCAAATTGATCCTATAAATTAAAGCAGTAGCGGACTCAGCCGAAAACTCAAGGTGGTTCCTTGATTTAGTCACGAAAAAAAGTCAACAAATCAACTAATTATTCGATCAATGTATTAGGTCGGGTCGGGTCAAATTTAACACCATTTTTCGTTAATGAAACAACATATCAAATATGCTAAACAATTATTCTTAAGACCATCTTCTATTTAATAAATTATAAACTCTCCGTCGAAACAAGTAGCGATATGCAAACTTAATATCAAGTTTAATGAATGCACTTCATATATTAAATCGATTAAAGCATAAATGATAAATGTATCTAATTTTTTCTTTTATAATTCTGATTTCAAGCATCATATAGAATTTATATTAAAAGTAAACACTTTAGGACATATCTAAAGCCATAACTTCTACAGGTACATGTATTTTGTTTCACTAAAACAGTCGTAACTAGTTTGATGATATATGTGCAATACTAACGTTTGTGAAAGAGTAATAAACAACATAAAGTGGTAAATGATAAAGTGGAAGAACTATAACAAAACTTAGACAAAAGTAAAACATTAAAAGTAAAATAAAACACATTGAATTTTGTGTCTATTATCTTCTTTGCCACAAAGATCTCATCTTAAAACCTCCATTAAAAGAACGGGTTGAATCTTGTTTTCAAATATTTACTTAATTCTTTTTTTTCTTCCTTTCTTGTGAACTTAGATGGTAAGGTGGTTCCCAATTCAGTTTCAAGTTCTTATTTTTGGCTCTCCTTGCTTCTAAAGGGTTTCGATTTCTAAGGTGGTTCCCGGGAACCACCTTCGCATAATGTAGGCCCGCCTCTGAATTAAAGGGGATGATACTCACACTACATCTTTTAATGTATGCACCACAATTTATACATTATAGTATTGTACAGTAGAAACTGTAATGCACAAATTGTGATGCATGCATCAAAATATGCGGTGTAGGTATCAATCCACAAAAATTAATGATGTTTAGGACAAAAAAAATAGTATTTATTACCATATTGATCCTATAAATAGGAATATATAGAGATATTAAATTGTACTAACATGTAGGATGTGTTTGGGGAGAGGCTTATGGGGGGTTTATTGGGCTTGGGCTTCTAAAATAAGCCGGCTTATAAAATAAGTCTCGTTTGTCATGCGAGCTTATGAAATCATAAGCCCTTAAAAGGGGCTTAAAACTTTAGCCCCATAAAAGAGGCTAAAAACTTTAGCCCCGGGCTTATGAACCATAAATTACATATTTACTCACAAAAATATCTAACATATACCATAAATCTCATTTAATTATATCCTTTTTAGTAATTTTGCAATAATAAGCTCCAGCCCCAACCCATTTTCCAAACAAGTCTACAAAAATACAAATTTCAACTTTGACTTATAATAAAAGCCCTAGCCCCAGCCCCAGCTTAAGCCCCAGCCCTAGCCCAGCCCATTCCGCCAAACATACCCGTAATGTTGCACAAACTAGCTGGTAAAACTGATATGCTATGTTTCAAATTACACTTGATTAATACTTTTGTACTTTATGTTAATGTTGTTGAGACCGTACATTAACATGCGGGACTACTAACCTAGTATTCAGAGTATTGGACATCCTTATATATTCACAAGGGGGGAGGTTATACAAACCCCCTTTTTTTTATAAAGGGCACCCTCCTCTCATTTTGTATTTTTTTTATTATTATTTTTTTTTATAATTTTGTTAATATCAAAAAACCATAAACTTGAAAGTACGGAACATAAAATATAAAGTTTAAGAAGTCAAACGCTTAAAACTGTCAGAAATGCGGAACATAAACTAATCCAGCCTAAAGCCCACTTCCCTTTTTAACCCAGGTCAAAACCAGTCAAATAACTAAAAATAAAAAAACTAGCCAAGAAGCTTTTACTATTCACCCATCTTCCTGCTTTTACCTTGCTCTCCCCACACCTAAATTAACCCCACCTTAATAACAATTATCCCTTCTAGAAGCTGACATGTCAGGGATATGACGCCTCAGTGTACACGCTGGCAAATCATAAGCCTTTGATTGGTTGAAACAATTTGGCACATGATCCAAGGGTGTTGATTAATGCTTATGATCAAAGCACTGATTGGAGGGCCAAGTGTTTGGATTTAGAAAATCCGGTAGTTAAAGAGTCGGTTACCTCAAGTATATGTAATCGTTAGAAAGCTCGTAGTCGTAGTCATTTAGTGTTAGTAAGTAGTTTGTTAAGTAACACCGTGGAGGACGGACGGGTCTTTACCCACTGTATGCCTGATCCACAGCCCAAAGGAGGGCGTTTAAGCTTGTAACTATAAATACCCTTTGCCTAGCAAGGCAAAGGGTTGGAGCTTTCAATATCATTTTTCTTTGTCTCACTAAGTTCCCAACACTCTTCACTTTCTCTCTCTAGACTCATTGTGTATGCCCTATATACTTGGTTATTTGTGTGTTTGTGAAAACCAATATCTAACAATTGGTATCAAGAGTCATGGTTTGATCACTCATATTTCATGTTCTTGGATTTCTAGTGGTTTTCATAAGGTTTTTGGGTTTAAATGAGTTTAGAGTAGTTTGCATCATTTGGATCATTTCTTGTGATAAAGTTTGGATTTTGATAGTACTTTTGTGTTTAGAATCATTATAAGTGTTTAGGTTTTTGTTTGGATAGCTTGAATCATCGTGGTTGGGTTGTTTTTGGATTGAAAAGTGGCGTTTGTTTAATATTTCATGGATGCAATTTTTGTCTCGTAAAGTGATTCTTCTATGCGATTTGTCCCAGTTTCTATGCGACTTGTCTCATTAACAGTTGCTTATTGAAGCGATTTGTTACTTATTTTATGCGATTTGTCATTTTCTGTGAAGCGATTTGTCCATTATGCGATTTGTCTATTGAGACAAAACGACAAGAAAAGACAAAGTAGTGGAAGTAGTGGGTGTACTTGTGTACTATGCGATTTGTCAGCTTATGCGATTTGTCTAGGGTGCGATTTGTCTGCTAAGCGATTTTTCGTTTAAGCGATTTGATAATCAAGGTGCGATTTGTAAGGACTGCGATTTGTCAAGACAACGATTTGTCAGAACTGCGATTTGTCTTGGGTGCGATTTGTCTAGGGTGTGATTTGTCAAGTGTTTTATTTGTCTGTTGAGACTTGTCGTTTCTTCGTGTTACGTTTTACGGTTTTTCTCTTGATTTAGTAAAATCCTGGGAAAGAATCTATTTCCCGGTTTAATCAAAGAGTAGTAAAATCCCGTGGATCTGTAATCATGTCTATAATCACTTCTTCCGCTGCGGCGACGTGCTCAAGTCAGTAGGGATCCGATACTCGCCTCCCATGCCGGATAGAACCGATTATGACTCTTGGGCTCAATGAATCAGACTGTATTGCTTAGGAAAGGAAAATGGGGTTAACATACTTAAGTCAATTGATGAAGGACCATATCAAATTGAGACTACTAGGGATATCCTCGAAACTACTGATGGTTCAGTTGTATTGGAATTAGACAGACCAAAGATGTATAATGAGCTTGATGATAAAGAGAAAAGAGATAATGCGCACATCGAGCTTCAAATATCATACTTTAAGGTTTACCAAAGGATATCTACAAGTCGATCAATCACAACATCAAGCTTGGCGTCAGATGGGATAATGTCAAGATGCTTCTCTCTGGTTCTGAATCGACAAAGAAGCAGCGGAGTCTCAGCTTTATGATGACTTTGAGAATTTCAAAATGAAACCAGGGGAAAGTGTTACTGAATATTATGTAAGATTCCACAAGCTTGTGAATGATATGAGGAACATCAAAATGACAATGCCAAATATCCAAATTTTAATTCAAAGTTTGAACAACATGAATCCCGAATGGCACAAATTTGTCACCGCAGGTTAAGCAGCTAAGTTTAACAAAGGATTGAGGAACACCAATTACGAGCAATTGTATGCTTATTTGCTCCAAAATGAGAAGCATGCTACATTTGAAAGAATTGTCATGGAAAAGTTTGGTACCAGATGGTGATGCAAGTTCTTCAAATAATTCAACCTGATTCTTCACTAATGTGAATAACCACCAAAGCATCACAAGTCATACCTATCGGGATGGTAATCACAAACTTATTCCAGATCCAAGCTATAAGCCCTCGACTCATTCTTGGAACAAGTTGCTCATCAAGGCTCCAATGGTTAGCAAAACCCTAACTTTGCCCCACCTACCAACAATCATCCTCGAACGCTTCTAATCTCCACAATCATGATACGGTTAAAGATGTGGGGTAGTTGTGCAAAACGCGTGCAAGGAAGGCTAATGCATATCTTCCACATAATGAGCAAGGAAATGTTGGGGTTGGTGCTGGTTATGGAAATGCGCGGTATAGGTGGAGGATATGCGAGTAATCGAATTGTGGAAGGAACATGGCCCAGGGACAAGGAAAGCTAATCAAGTGCTACAACTGTGGTAGAAAAGGACACATAGCAAGGAACTGCACTCTTCCAAAATGTCCACAAAATGCAGAGTACTTCAGGGACAAAATGCTACTAGTGCAAGCTCAAGATAGTGGAGCTGTGTTAAATGAGGAAGAATTACTGCTCCTAGCCGGAGGAAATGCCAAAACTTATGATGCGGATGGATGATGAACCAGGTAGGTATGGGTCAAAACAATCCCAATGCATTTCAAGTTGCGTGACTGTGATGCATTTGACTCGATGTTGATGATGAACCTATCTGCAGACCATCTTCATGGTTAGTATCTCACCAATGGTCTCTCCAAAGGCTCCTGCACCACAAATGCATCACCTCCAAGGAATCAATCATATCAGAGGTATTAAAACTATACGATGATATTGATGTGCAAAAGATACGACAAGGTACAGCCAATGAAATTATTGAATCAGATATTGAAAATATGGGCAATAGCAATGTTGTCCCATATGATCAATATGTGAAGCAAAATGAAAGTGAAATTGTACCAAGTGATGCATCTTCTCAGCCAATGATGACTATATTTTTATGAATACATCGCATGTGCCCCCTGATGACTCTATAACCTCTCGAACTAAATGCCTATAAAGAAAAGTTGTCATATATGAACAGGTTAAATTTGAACTCCACTCATGAGAGTGAGATGGATAACCAAATACGCATAGCTTATTAGAAAAAGTAAGTTTAAGGAAGAAATGTTAAAACAAGAGTTAAACTCCTTACAAGAAAAGCACAATAAAACTGCTAAGCAAAAGCAAGAACTTCAAGAAAATGTAAAGGTGCTTAAATGTGAGTTTATCTGCTAAAGAATCAAAACTTTTAAATGACTTTTCCAACCTAAAACTTTGAAAAACAAATCAGTACATACAAGGGAACACCATCTTCGACAAATCACATGATCACTAAGCATAGAGTCTTAAGCGATAAGCATAGTATTCCCCTTGTAGAGGAACCCAATCCCGAGTATGGTAAAATAGCTAGAGATGCTCAAAAGGTAGTCTATGATGGTAATGAGATTCTTAAGCCTAGGCAAACACCATCATGTATAGGAAGCACTGAAGAGGACAGAAAAATAGAAGATGTCTCTAGGGAGAAAATGGCAAAGAAGTTAAATGATACTTGGTGTACAAAGCATAATATAACGCTTAAATCCCATGATTACACTAAAGAAAATTGGATTGCTTTGAATAAGTTTAAACCTCAAACTCAATTAACCCGTGAGCAAGTATTCTGGAAGAAAGATTTGGATAAACAAAAGATCGATAATCTTATTGAGAAGAATCCTCTTTGTAGAAAAATGCCTCCACCATCGCGGTATCTCCCAAATACACCTACGATTTAGTGCCCGTGAACCCTTTTGACTCAAAGCAAGACCTAAATCAGCCTATATGTAGTTTATCAATTATTTGTTGACTTTGAGAAAACATGTAAGAAGAGAATTACACCCACTGTGGATTATCAAGGGAAAGGGGTTTTGAGCAAACTAAAGAGTGCTATTTAATAGAGGTCATGCCTTTCTTTAAACTACTAAAAGAACAATTTGAAAGTCTTCAAAAGGGCATTGATACAGAGATTAAAGAAATGAAAAAGGTGTTTAATGAAATGGAAATTGAGGTCAAAGATTATGAATGTGAGCTTAAAAGTAATAAAATTGAGAGGAAAAATCTGCATATCTTAAATGATAACTTGATTTCTAGATGTGTTGCTTAAGATGTGTTCTATACTGTTACAAATTATTCTATCATGCTTCTCAATTTCATGAATTATCTCAAGTTCTAAAGTTTCCTATGATCGTGTCATTGAGCTTGAGTCCAAAAATTCAAAATTGTATGAGAAAATAGAACAAGATGATCATGATAACTTGGTCAAACATTTTTCTAAATTAGAAGTTGAACATTTTGCTTTGCTATTAAAATATCAACATCTAAAATAAAATGTTAAAACCTCAAATGTCAAGACATCCTCGGATGCTCTTGAGTTTGATACAGTTTTTGAAATTAACAAACGTGATGAACAGATTCGAGCTCATTGTAACATGATCAAACGATTGAAAACCCAAATCTCACAATTAAAGAGTGATAAGAATGATTGATTCGATTGTTGTGAGTGGTGAAAAACAAACACAATATCAATATATCAAATTAACCATAAAACCTGACAAATTAACCTTTTAGGAAAAAGGTTAAC
>OU343222.1:319786821-319864304 GCA_910596185.1 Chrysanthemum makinoi | reverse complement strand
TTTAATCATGCACATCAATTAAATATTCAAAGGTACAAATACATGAATTGAAAGTAAAGAAATAATAAACTCAAAGTTTTATCGAATGGTGCAATTCTCCCTTTGAAATAGCTCCAGATGCTTCCCTAGACCTTCTTTGATTATTTTCCCCATCTCTCAAAGTATTGTGTGTGTAATGGAATGAATAGAATGCCGGAATTGCGGTATTTATAGGCCTGTCTGGTTACAGAATCCAATAGGGATGCCGAGTTACTACCAGAACCTTCTATTCCATCGTAGTAGCTCTAGATTCGCTAGTTACTACAGAACTTATAAGTGGTTTATCGTAGTCTTCAATAAAACTGGTTTCGTCGCTATGATGCGCGAGGGGCACGGCATCGCGGGCATGCTGAACCTCTTTTTGACCTATGGAGTTACGCCTGCATCTTTGGAAGAGTTACGCCAGAACTTTCGATGAGTTGGACTTGTGGTCACGAATAGTTACTACAGAATGTGAGAGACGAAATACGCCTAACCTCTTCAAAATAATACACCGTGATAAATCCTTAGTAATGTTTCCATTTCGCCTTCTTTTAGCTCCAATGCTCGCAATTTAACCCGAAGTGTAAACAATGGAAACAAGCGTAAATCCATATAAATGATATAACTAACGAGCATTAACGGAAATTGACACTTAATATTCAGGACTATTTGATGTTATCAAATATCCCCACTTGAACTCTACTTGCCCTCAAGTAGACCTTATTAGATAGATTCCTAAAAAGATATCTCCCAAAACCTCGAAAATATGAGTTTACAAATCCCTTATGCTAGAATAAAACAAAGTTGAACACCTCGAAGTGGGAACAAACACTTAAATCTCTCAACTATTCTAAGTGTCAACACAGGGTGATCACTCAATTGCATACCATAGCATGCATTCTATCATAATCTTGGCGGTTACACAAATCTCCACCCAGTCAAGAGTTATAAACAATTATCGAAGGCAATATGGGTAGACACGACAAAGGTTAGGGTACCTCACATACTAACATGTCACGGCGTAGTAGACAAAATCAATGATACATGACCAAATCCATGGCCAAGACACCAAAGATTGCTCGATGCATCACATAGACATGCTTCATGACTAAAGGGTAGGATAAGACATGGGATATATAATTTGGTGTAAAAATGAAAACAAGGTGTAGTCTATATCTATAACTAAGTCATCACCACTTACCGTCCGTCCAAAGTTCAAGTTTAGAAGTCTAGAGACCGGATCATGAAATGCAAGGTAGATGTGTCATTAGAGGACATCATGATGGGCACACTACCTTTTCTTCTTCGCTTGGTATTACTCCAACCTAATTCAAATGTGATCGAAAGGCCTCGATACTAAACAATAAAGCTCATACTATAGTGCTTATCATAACCTAATCAACTATTTTTATTTTATTTTATTTTATTTTATATTTTGAACATACACGATAACATAACATCCCCCACTTGAGATGAACAATGGAATTCTGGGCCTTCAATGATCTTCATAATTGTTGTCGATGAAAGCTGTTTCCAAACCTTTCCACCTGAACCTTGAACTTAGGCAAATGATGACTTCCCAATTACAAATAAAGACTGTGGTAGGCTAAGGTGTAAGGGTGTAATGAAACAATATATTGGGGTGACAATATGAAAGGAATGGCTCAAGGGTGATCTAGGGTATCTTGCACTCAAAGGAGTGCAACAAAAGGGTTTCACATGGGGTCGAAAAGTCGAGGTGACTAATCGATAGACTCACAATGGTAGGCTGTTTGGGTGATAATCCCATAATAACGCTTCTCTAAACCTAAAAGTCCAAATACATCGAGCTAACTCAACATACCCCGCCTATGGTCTCAAATGATGCAAAGGCCAAGTTCTAAAGTTTACAAGCTACCGACACACTCATAATTTGGTGGATATGGGTAAAATATAGGAAACGGACAAGGCTAATCTCACCATGTAATATCAAGGGTTGTATGTGCTCGGCTAAGGTCTAATCTAGTTAGGTTCAGAAAAACATGTCAAAATATTAAAATGGCATAATTTTTCAAAATAAACTAGAAAATGAGGGCTTAAATAAAGTTCTAGAGATAATTCTACCGCTCCCCCACTTGAATTGTACAAAGTCCCTTTGTACTAGGCATTAAATAAAGGTGAAGAGAAAGGTAGAATTAGAGCTGAACTTCCCTGAATTTGCTCCAAAAGAAGAAGGCCTACGAGAAAGGATCGCGGCCTTCGTTAAAGCATCATGAGCAAACTTCAACCCTCAAATCACAATACCGCAATGCTAATTCTAAAAGAAAAAATAAAATGAAAAACAAACCTAAGTCACTCAGAGGAATCACGGTTGCATTTAGCGAATGCAACAAGCGTTTTAAACCACTTGGTGTCCCAAGTGGATGAGTGAAGTCTCGTGAGGGTTTACAGGAAACACACCCACAAAGTTCATTTAAAACTAATACAAGGTTATTGTGTTTTAAAATGAAAGAATTAAAGTAGAGGAGAGTTACGTCGTAACTCCAATAAGAGAGTTACGCCGTAACTTGCAAACCTGGTATGAGCCGAGAAGTTTAATGGTTACTGCAACCACAGATGGTATTACCAGTTGGTACTGGCCAAGAATTCGCTATAAAATGTTGGTTACGCCGTAATCACTAAGATGAGTTACTAACTCGCTCGATCGAAGAATCAGAAGTGCGAATTACTTCATTGTCTCCTCTCAAAAATGTTAGAAAACACAACCAACGTAAAGGAAATAAAACAAAAGAAAGGATAATTCGGGTTGTTCCCCGAAGAGCACTTTTCTTTATTAACGAAGTCTTTGTTAGACTTAGAGCCGTGGGGCTCCTATGGGGGTGTTTGAGCTTGCCCCACTTCTTCAATATCCTTCATCAAATTGTGCCTCATCCATGCAACATAGAGGCGTCGGAGGTACTCAATGGTTTCGATCTTCGACTTTACATAATTTTTCCTCCTGACTAAGTGGTAGCGAGTGAATTCGTATTTTTCTGCTATAATTGGGGGTGGTCTTTTGTAGGGTATCCCAGAGCTTGCACCTTTGCTCGTAAGAAGTCCATCGGATCGCTGAACTCTTCATTTTCTTGCAACTCAAGGTAATCTAGCATCCTCCGATATCATCGTCATTGAATCAGCACCCTTGAACCATTCTTCATCGAGCAAATTCTCCACTAGAACACGCTTGCATTCTTCTTTATTATTACTCACCCGCCTATATCCACGCCAATTGTTGTTTTACCTGTTTTCGCTTACTTTTGTCGTTAGAATTTTCTTGATCCATGTATTCCTTCTAAATCTTATCTTTTGTTAATGCATTCACATGCCCATACTTAATTTTTACCCAACTATCAAACCCCAAGTTGTCTATCCAAGGTAAACTTGTTCTTTCCTTGTCATTGGTTGAGGACCAAAAGAATTCATCTTTTCCTAATCTTCCAGAGTTGCTACCACCATCACACATATCGTCATACGGGTTGCATGATGCCCGAAAATTTCTGTGATTTACTTTCTTGCACCAAAGGATCGCGAGTTCTATGTTATCAGCCATTTACATGCTCTTCCGCAGTGTAGTATATCTTTATTAGTCTCGTCTGTTCAATGTGCTTCACGTAATCAACTTTAGCTTCATAAGAAGACTTTGATTGATCTTGGCATTTCCAAATTGAATTGCGTACCAATCTTTAAAGGCTAAATTACCGAATTTAATCCCGTGTCTTTCACGCCACAGGGCATGTCCATTCCTCCACTCTTTCATTGTCTCCTCCATTGCAATATTCGTGGAAAGGTCTGCATGTAGGCCATGCCCTTGTGGTTTCTTCATCAGTAATAGCGATAGGGGTACACTAGTGAGTGATATGGCTTCTTCATCATTAAAGGAGAGTTCCTCGAGTTTTCTCATTCGGCCCAAGTCGAGGAATTTTTCACCATATCCCAGCATACCAGAATCGAGATTCTATTACGCTAATTCATTAGAGTCGATTCTCAAGATTCATCACAATTCTTTGTCACTGTCAAACACCAGGTTACGCCGTAACTCATTAGGTATGTTACGGCGTAACTCAGATTCGTTGACTAATCGTCCCTAAACTCGTATCACTGCCCGAACCTTCGAAGTTATCATCCGAGAAAATTACTTTAAATTCCATAGTTGGTTTAGATCCTTCAGTTTATCGTTATTCCTTTCTACTTTTTCACGAGATTTATCACCATGGATTCAAGGTTTTTAAGAGTGGAGTCGTGTTTGGAAATGTTTCTATCGTTTTCTCGGAATTCTTCAACCATTCATCTTGCTCCTTTTGTTTTGGGTGAATTTTCCAGAATTTATTAATTGTCTTCAAGACTAGGCTTTTCTTTCTCCATAAGGCCCACGGTTGTAATTACATCATGATACCCATTTCATTGTCACCGTAAAATGGTCGATTTTCTCCATACTTAGCTTCCTCGATATCCTCCTCATTCATATGAGGACAATTTTTCGTAAGGTGTCCTCCTCCACAACTTTCACATCCCACTTGAATGGCATGAACGGTTTCCCCGACTGTATCTCGACCGAGGCTTTCAATTTTACTAGCGATTGCTGCAATTTCGCCAAAATTTCCACCTTGGTTCTTTTTACTTCCACCGTCGTGCCATATTTTGAGAATGGTCCGCCATTTTTGAATGGCTTCAATTGCCAGAGGAGTCATATTTGGGATAGGTCCTTGATAATCCAGCATTTGTCTCGTAGTTACATTTATTCCTTTGTAGAAAATATTGACCTTCACGGTTATTAAGATCATTGGTAGGACACTTGTAAAGAAGATCGTTGATCTGGCCCCAAGCTTGATAAGAGTTTCGCCGCCTTCGTTTGAAATTGTGGATCTCCAAGAGTTGATTAGAAATCTTTGATGGTGGGCAATATTTTGGATAAAGTGTTTTCAAGTAGTGCCCTATTAATCGCCTTGGCAATCTTTCGATCCATCTTCTTGCCGCTCCAGCTAGAGTCATAGGAAGACCTCGAGTATAACAAAGACATGAGACACGCCCGAATGTTGAAAAGGCTAGCGATGTATAGGACATTTTCAACGTGCTCATATGCCTTTCGCTCCTCAAGCTTCAAAAGGGTTAGCCAGCTCCTCATAAATTGGTCTTTAATCTCAAAACGAACATCCGCTCCGATTGCCGGTCCACGAGACCCGCCCACTTCGTCAACGCCAAGTATTCCTCAAGAGTGAGGTCATCGTAAACCACTTCCATGGTACTTGAAAACTTGAAATATGATCGTGAGAAAAGTTTAAATATGAAATGAAAGACTTAATTTTAATCCTAATATAGTTCCCTGATGGGCGCCAAAAACTTGATGCGTTTTATGACCAGGTCTTAATATTTATAGTGTCTCGCTATACCTATGGTCTATCTAATGCACTAACGGCAGTGTACCGTCGTGTGTAGTGTAGTAAATGGCAAGCCGAGGTCGCCCCAAGAGCTATGTGTGTTGGATAATTACTAAGTCTAATTGTCACAGAATATAAATGGTTTGATAGGGATTTAATTAATTAAACTACTAATGCTAATATAAAAGCAATTAAATGGTAGAAAAGAAATCAATAGAGGAATAGTGGTGCTAACCTAGTTAATCCTCCTAACTAGTTATGTCTACGCCTACCTACTTCATTACTGTGGGTCAAATTCGGTAGGACAACATTTGGTCAATTCGCCCTAACCTATCGAAAGATGCCACCACGTAAGAAATCAAAGCGCACCATAAGTCATGTTGTTCTTGGTCCCTAAGCGAAGTCATTAAGTACCGCTACATGCTAGATTCTAAATAACGAGTTGCCATAGGAACTTAGACACTACACCCCTCAATTCTAAGTTCATCCAAACAATAGGTGATCATTGGTCAAATCAGCACAAGTAGAAAGGGTCGCCATTGGTCATATCTTACCCTTCCCGTCTCATTCCGCTTACCTAGGGTCAGTTGGTCATATCTCCTAGGTAATTGGCCTCTACCGCCATTCAAAACTACCAACCAGGCACTACCAAAGAACTATGCATGCATACACTTAGAAATAATTGTACTAACTAAAGGTAAACGCAAACAAAATAATTAGGAATCATATCTGGCTAGCACCAAAGGTGCTTAGCCACTCATATTAATCATGCACATCAATTCAATATTCAAAGGTATGAAATACATGAATTGAAAGTAAAATAAAGAATAAACGCTAAAGCTTATCGTAATGGTGTGACTTCTCCCTTGGAAACAGCTCCATATGCTTCCCTAGACCTTCCTTGAGTATTTTCCCACGTTCTAAGAGTATTGTGTGTGGAATGGAATGAATAGAAATGCTGGAATTCGTGGGGTATTTAGACATCCGGTTACGGCAGAACTAATAGATGAGTTACCAACCTTTCTATTCCGTCGAAAAGCTCTAGATCTCTAGTTACGGTGTAACCTTATAAGTGGTTACCAGAGTCTTCAATAAACTCGTTTCATTGCAAGTGATGCAAGAGTTACTTAAGGCGAAGTATCACGTGGAACCTCTTTTGACCTAATGGAGTTACGCCGTATCTTTGAGAAGAGTTACGCCGCAACCTCATGAGTTGGACTTCAGGGTCACGCAATAGTTACGCGTAATGTGAGAGACTAGTTACGCCAGAACTCTCAAAATAAGCATACTGTGATAAATCTTAGTAATGTTTCCATTTCGCCTCTTTAGCTCTCTAATGCTAGAAATTTCACTGAAGTAAAACAATGGAAAACAAGCGTGAAATACATAAAATGATATAAATAACGAGCATTAACTGGGGAAATTGACACTTAATATTCAGGACTATTTGATGTTATCAAAGGCCCATATAAGAAGGGAAGGAGTCTAGAAGTGTTGCCCTAGCTCCTTGCCTTATAAATACCTCTTGTAAACCTTCTATTGAAGGTTGGTTGTTCAATTCATTTCACTTCATACGCATAACCTTTCTTATTCCATACGATAAGTGTCTGTTTAGTTCAACCGATCATCTCTATCCTTCCTTACATATTGATGCTTTGTATTAAAATGGGAACTCAATAAATATCATTCGCCAAATAGTTAGGTGAAAAGTTTATTTGTTTTTGAAGTTGTTTGGTTCTACGCTAGAACTCATGGTTCAAAAATCTTGGTCACGCTAAAACTCATTTTTACACTTTTTCATTCCAAGATTCTTGTACTTTCATCGCTTTTGTAAGTTAAAATTTCGTTTTAAGCAAAAAGTTTCGAACTTTACGTGTTTTTCCTTAGTTTTAAGCTTTATTTTATACTCGTGTTCATCTTTACTGCAAGGTGTTTTGTAGTTTTGATCATCAAGTTTACACTTTTGTTATTTTATGATATTGAAGTGCTTTCATCACAAAAATCTTGCTTAGAAACATCTTTGCGTGCAGAAAATCAATTTTGCTGCTTTCACGCCAGAAGAAAACCCTATTCTTAGTGTAACTCATCCGTGGATCGATCTTCGCCAGGAGTTATCTGTTTTCTTGCTTGGATAAGCTCAAAACACTTCACTTTGATATCTCTCTTAACGGTGATAGTAAAGGATTTTTGGCTAAAACCTAATTTTACGCTTGCTCAAATATTACGCTGTGAACTCTTTTTACTCTAAGCTTATTCTTACTTAAGCTCGCCTTACGCCTAAGATAATCTTACGCATAAGTTTTCACGCCTAACTTTCAGTTTACGATAACTTTAGTGTTTTCAATTCTTACGCGTAAGCTAATCCTACGCCAGAATCATCACTTTTACGCCGAAGTTCGGGTGTTTTACTAAGTTTTACTTCTTTGCCTACACTTGGTTTCTACGCCTAAGGATACTTCATCAACAACGTTTATTCGACTACAAAGATCCATTTAACAACACAAGTTTTCAACATGTCACAACCACCATACTATAGCTATTTTCCTTACACTTATAATCAACAACAACAACAACAACTAAGTCCACAACATCAACAATTTAATCAACAACATACTCCACAACTTGGAGCAATTCCACCATAAATGGTTCAACCACCACCTAGTCTTCAAGTACAACCTTACACAAACTTCTACAATCAACATCCATCCAGACTACTATGAAGGAACCGACATGGTTTGGCAAGATGTAGAAGCCTTAAGTAGCCAACAATCAATTCATGAAGTCAAGCTCACTGATAGACCTCCAATGCTCACTCCTAAAATTATGATCAATGGGTGATAGGTTCTTTAGGTTCTCGTGATCTAAAGAAGCCACATGGAAAGTTCTTAAAGAAGGTCATTATGGAAGGTCCATTTTAAATGCCTCACTGTTGTCACACTCCGTATCCTAGTGCCAATCCACCAAGAGATGCCGCCACCAACATTGCAACTATCTGCACTTCACAGTGATGAACTTCTACATTTTGAAGCCGATGAACTAGCAATGCAATACATCCTTTTGGTATTACCCAATCCGATCCTTCGAAGTGTTGATGCTCAAAAGACTTCTAAAGCAATGTGGGAACATATTCATCTTCTTATGGAAGGCACAACACCAATCAGAAGACATGGAATCCAAAATCTACTTGGCTTATGAACACTTCATGATCGAACTTTGAGAGACATTAGAGTCATATCATCATCGCTTTCAGACATCAATGATTTGGACAAACACAATATCATCATGCCACGAATTGTTGTCAACACTAAGTTCCTAAGTAGTCTTGGTCCGAAATGGGAGAAGTATGTCATTTTTCTCCGTCAAGCTAAGAACCTTCATCATGCTACATACTGGATTGTTGTACGCACTATTTGAAGCCTCACCCAAAAGAAGTTGACAAAGAAAGGGCTATCCGTGGACTCGGCTCCAAGTCACTTCCCACAATCAACAACTTGCTGTGGCTCAAACTAGTGTTCCTCCTCAACCCGGCCTCAACCAACTCAAAATACACCATATAATCCGACAAAGAACAATCTCAAGAAACTCAATTGGTTCCATACAACAACAACACTGATCAAGCACTTTATAGTGAATCAAATGAGGATACTGAAGCTTTGATGCCCCGCATAAGATTTGTCATGATTCAGAGTTCTTCCGATATTCCAACAAATCCAACAATCGATTCGTACCTCATCAAACATAAGGAATCGCTGTGGTTAACAATGGATGATGAAGTTCGAATCGCGGGTAATGTTCACGATGGGAGGTGGTCAAGGGTTTAATGCTATGGGAAGGAATAATATGGTGCTCGCGAACAACAAAGGGATCGTGGTTGAACAGGGAATGCTCAGAACGGGTTAATGGTCTTCTTGTTATAACTATAATGAGAAGGGTCATTCGCTAATGCATGCCCTAAGTCGGGACAAGAGGCAAAGGCTTATTTCAAAGAGGCTTTGTTGGCTCTCAAGGATGAAGTGGTGGAACTCTTACCAACAAGCGAACAGCTTTATGGCGCATGCAGATTCGAGATGATGATATGGAGGACTCTAATGTGCTAATGCCAGTTGATGTTGATGGCACAAATGCAAGCTCTACACATGAGTGATCGATAATGCCTGATGTGCATGTTTTTAGTAGCGTTATGTGTGCTTTTATATATGTTATTTGGTTATATTTGCTTGATTATAGTGCTTAAACGCATCAAAAGATGTTTGTTCAGTGTTTATAACCAAGCAGGAAACAAGGAAAATAAAGTAATGTTCAAAGAATGGAAGATTTCGCTTCAAGAAAGCCTAAATCAAGTATCTCAAGGACCTTGAAGACCATAGTGACAAGAACCAAGTTCTACATGATAAAGAAGAGAAGATCAAGTTTCCGACCAGAAATCCAACCGATCGTTACAAGTGTAACCGATCGGTTGGAAAATGACCATCACCAACCATTCGGTCGCCACCCGAACCGAACGGTTGGCCCCTTTGTAGAAGACCAACCGATCGTTGGTCATATAACCGATCCGGTTGGAGAAGCTGCAGATCGCAAATCTTCATGACTAAGTTTCCCTTTGCATCCAAACGATTCTAGGTCCTTCTCTTGGTGTATTCTAGTCCTTTCCTTACTCCTTGGAGGCTAAGTTAAGCAATTAATACCCTAGGCTTTGGAATTAGTATAAATAGAGGCCATTTGTGACCATATGAGATACACACTTCAAATTCAAATCTCTATACTCATCAAACAAAGCTTTAAGCTCAAATCGTCCTTAGAAGTCCAGGAAGTTTGGAGTTCCGAAGTTTCACATTGGAGGCCAAATCACCAAGAAGTCTACCCCCATACTTTGGGAATCATTACTTCACCATTTGTAATCTTATTCCAAGCATTGTAAGACTTTAATCATGTTTTCTAATGTTCAAAGTTCTAAGTTTATGTTCATGTTTGCTATGAGTGGCTAGTTTCTTTATACACTTGCTTAAATGATGTTGATTATCATATGATTTGTTAGTGATTGTAAACAAGTTTTAATTCAATTTCAAGTTGATTCTAAGATCCAATTGTGCTAAAGTTTCAGAGGACATTTTGTTAATCAAGTTTGGCTAATTGATAGTAATCGCTGAGGTCGAAAGAACTTATTGTTATTCAACTAGTCATAATCATTTTGTCTATGGATGATTGTTTTTACCCATTATTCTTGATTATACAAAGGAACTCAGGTGTGGTTGTAATAGAAACGCTTTTTGATTATCAAATTGGATTGGTTGGAAACATCTAAAAGGTCGTAAGATTAGTTGTTGAGAATCAATTGTTGCCTTTTGTCTATGATCGTTACCTTTTGTATTGACCATTTCTTAAGCAATTTGATGAAACAAGTGGATGTTTTGTGTTTAAGTTTATGTATGTAGACTTATGAAACTTCATTGATCTGAATTGATTGGTTAAACTTAATGCTTGTTTTATGAACTAAAATCTTGACGAAGGTTTAACTTGTAAGAACAATAGATTAGTCCACTAACTAATTATCATAACCAACATGTTAAGAGGTTAACACAATCACATTAATCTATGATATGAAACTAGTTTAAGCAAGTGTAGTTTTAATCATCTGAATTTCATTATATCTATTAGCTTTGTTATATGTTTTGGATAGACTCTGTTGATTCAAACTTGTGTTTAGATTCACTCAAATCCCTCATGAATCCATCCCGACTTACCTTCATAATATTGCTATAACGGATCAGTATACTTGCTCGTATGTGTTATTGGTAGTATTGGTAATTCACCTTTTATAAATTTAAAACTTGTACACACTTAGCACATCAAGGATAAGTGCCCGTATGACACCATGGCTTGTCTCAAAATTAAACAAAATACCTCATTCGATTCGACATCCGCCAATTTCTCCATCCGACAAGGATCAGAGTGTTTAACATGAGCCATCTACATCTCATTCCGATGATTATCAAATAGATCCCGTAGTTATATTTGACGATCAAGATAACCTTATGGTTAATATTCATAATCAAGTTGACTCCATGGTTATATTTGAGGATCTAAATAATGATCATGTTGAGACTCACTTTCAACAAGATGAGCTTTTGTCTAATAGAGAAATTGAGCCCTCGACCTAATTAAAGACCAAGAATCTCGCTTGAAAATTTGCAAGCAATTAAAAGATAAAATGCACTGTAATTAGGGATAATGAATGCTTAATCAACAAATCAACGCTTTAAAACTCAAGAAAACGTGAAAAGGTTTTGAAGTCACTTTGCTAAAAGTCATCAAAACTAAAAATCATTAGAACGATGATAATGCGGATCTAGCCACATCCAAGAATGCTTTATTGTCTCAAATACAACAACCTAAACATGAACATAAAACAAATTAACGCTTTTACTTTGAAACCTAAGCCGGGTCAAAGATTGTTAACTTGTCAAAAATATTTCTATGAGTACAAAAGCATTCCAATTTAAACTAATAGATAACTATCTTGATGAAATTGTCGATTTACAAAACAAAATCAAAGAGTTTCGAAATGTTGTTTATAAACATGATGAGTCAATCACAACTATTCAAAAGTTTACTTTTAAACCAAATCCAAATGGATATGGACCGATTCTTGCCGATTACAAACCTAAGTTTTCAAAACAGCATTCAAAACCAAACTCGAAGTTTACGCGTAACATAGAATTGATGATTCCATTATGACTGTTGTTGAATATAATCGGATAGAGGAATTAGATGCTTCATGACGAAGAGTCGGTCAAAAATGGAAAATGTCATTTATAACAAACCATTTAACTATTCAAAAGCCGAACTTTGTCACACAACAAGATACTTTAACAAACCTTTGGTTATCACACCAGCCAAGTTAGTCCCCAACACAATGGTGCACAAATAAATGGTCCTTTACCTTCACTTAGTGAAGTAAAACTAATGCCGAAGTTGTCGATTATCAAATATTTTGACACTTTCTTTTCTGACCTTAAAATTTTGGAACGTGAGATTGAATTTCATTCTGAAATAAAAGTTCAACATTTTCATCGCCAATGGCGTTATAGAGAACAAAGAGATATTCTTCGTAAAAGAATTTTACCCCATGTCAAAAAACTTGTGCACTATATGAAAGGGATTTTCACAAGGAACTTGGTCTCATGAACAAGCGAGAAAACCAAAACATCAATTTCAAATACTAAACGTAAAAAGAAACCTATTGAGAAAGATGTTGATCGACTCTTGGACGATGTTATTTGTGCTGATATCAATAATCTTGTGTTATTACAATCTGTTGCATATGCATCCTGATCATATCTTCACTGATTGTTGATATTGTCGGAATCCTCGAGCATGCGATCGATCGAAGTCTTTCAAAGTTGAAAATGAACGACCGTAAAACGAAGCTCAAATTCAAAACGCCGCCTTCAATGGTGTCAAAGATTGTCAAAATCGCGAACTTGCTTTGTAAAACAAATCAAACAGTTGCAATCCAAAACGCTCAATCCAAAATTTGAGCAACCGATGATCAAACGTCTTTGAAATGTCAAATCTCAAAATATGAACAAGAACTTGTATGAAAAGGAATATGGTGTCATATTTGATTTACTCAAACAGACTTATGATGAAGCATCAAACGAACTTGATCATTATCTTGCACACACTAAAGAAGTCATGAATTTTGCCGAAATCTTCGCTTTGAAAATCAAGATTTGGTGCACACTATCATTAAGTTAAGGGAAATGTTAGAAAAGTATGAACAAGTTCACCTAGCATCATCATTAAGAGAATTGCACTGTAACACTTAGCAAACGGAACCCATAATGCCTACACAAAACCACAAGATACTAATGTGCTTCCTCTACTGAACAAAGACTAGTTGCATCTTTTCCAAACGCCCGCGACTTCACGTTCCTAAGAGCAATACAAGGAAGAATAGGAATTTGCGACCAAGAAAAGAACAATGAAGAATGCTAAGTAGAAGAACACCCTAGGACTTTGAATAAGACTCATTGCAACCCCACTTTAGATATTGCATCTGACAAATGTTATGGAAAAAGTGTTGTAACAAATGCTAAACCTTTAAGTACTTTTGATATTCAACATGATTCTTGTGTTATTTTTCGTAAAAGTATGCTTTCCATTGTCGACAAATGTGTTGCTAGAGCTATCTTGTCTCGCTTTACGGAATCCTAAGAATCGGAATAATTCTAGGCCCACTAATGCTTCTAATTCCTGCTTGGTAAACCACCCTCTTTAGATTCTAATAAACGATTAATGTCCCTCAGGCTCCGTGATCTAGGAATGTAGTACCACCTAGTGCATTCACTAAGACTAAATCTAAGACTAGTTGGAGATGGCAGAAATGGATACATAATACACTAGGATTTAAAATGGATACCTAAAATCATGAGATGTGTATTTCTAACATAATCGCTTCTAACCCTCTAACTCTTCTAGTTCCACATCTACTCTATTCCATCTCGTCGTCAGGTAATGCAGTGATACATCATCCTTTGGATTGTTGATAGCGGATGTCTCCGACATATGACAAAAGTAATCTTAAACTGTTATCAAACTTTATTGCAGTTCATAGGCAATCACGATTGGGAATCCATCACTGCTGTACTATCATGGGCTACGGAGATTATATCAATGGCAATATCAAAATTGTGGTTTATTATGTGGAAGGCCTCGGTCACAATTTTTTTCACTCAATAATTTTGTGATGGAGACTTGAAGTTGCTTTTCGGGAGAAAACTTGTTTCATTCGTGATCTACAAGGAAACGATCTATGTCCTGGCTCTCGCAATTTAGTCTATATACAATCTCAACGCACATTATGGTTGCTTCATCTCCCATCTGCTTACTTTCAAAGGCAATATCAACAAAATCTTGGCTATGGCAATCGTTGCCTTCACATTAAAATTTTCAAACCATCACCAATCTTGCTCGACATAAACTTGTGAAGGTCTCCGAGATTCGGTATTCTAAAGATCACCTTCGCCAGCTCTATGAACAAGGAAAAAACACTCTTGCTCATTTTTTCCTTCAAAGGTGAAACACGTACCAAAGATGTGCTTCATCTTCTTCACATGGATTTGTGTGGCCCTACGCGCGCGCATCTATTAATGGCAAATGCTACATCTGGTAATTGTGATGACTATCAAGATGGACTGGGTTTATTTTCTTCAAGTAAAGATCGCTTCAAGAATCACCTTTCTCACGAAAAATTCAAATTCAAATTTAACACCGCCGCATTTACCAATGCATAAAAGGAGTCAATTTATGAATCAAACTCTTGGGAATATTATGAGAAATGGAATTAAGCATCAAACATCCATTGCACGCATCTGCAACAAACGGAGTTGTTGAAAGATCTAAACCGTACGCTAGTGGGAAGTCGCCGTAATCCATGTTAATCAATGCTAAACTTCCGTGACATTGCTACCAAGCTCGGTTCTAACCGTGATGCTACACTCATGTAGGACCACACTTTACACCAACTTACGCAGACACACCTTATCACAAGATGAACACACGTAACCAAACACACAAGCATGTGATAAGATGAAGAAGAAAGAAAAGATTAGAAAGATGGTGACTTGAATGATATATGTTATGCGTATGAAGATAAGATGAAAAGAAAACTTTTATAACTTGAAAGAGAAACACACACACACACACACACTCAAGCACACACCTCAAATGACTCATTTAAGGTGTATTTATACTACCTTACAAATTTTACCCTAATGGGCTTTGGGATGGGCTTGGCTTGACTTGATTGATGAAAACTTATACAAGGCTAGCTTAACATAGCTTTTAGCCATTTAGCTTAGTCCACCATCAACCCGATGATATTTTAGCACGATATCTAACACACGCACAAAGTTCCTAAACGTGAATAACCATCACTTCTAATAAAACTATTATACAATAATCTCCCCTGGGGTGGTCATTCAAAAGATGCTCCACTTGATTTGGTCTTTACTTTTCTCGAGCTTGAGCTTTGTGTGTAGATATAATAGTCTCAATCTTTGTTCCTTCATGCTTTGTGATCAATTAATGTTGAAACCGTCGTTGTCAACTTCTGGTTTGGTGTTCCACGCTTTCTCCACCATGCTCACACTTCTATTTGTCTTTTGGTTACCAATGATTTAGTTCTCGAGTCTTTAAACTTTATAGATTCTTTGATATTGACGAAGAATCCTTAATTTAGAAAATTTTGATATTGATGAGAACTTTCATGTATTGTTGGTATGAGCATGTGGAGAGTCAGACGATCAATCCGCCCGGAAGCTTCCATAGAAGAAACATAAAACCTGTTAGTAATAAGCAGATCGACACTTACAAGTTTGAATTTCGAGGGTGTTAACAAAGATAGTGTGAAAACACGCCTCTAATTCTAACAAAGGCCGCGTTTCTGAACCGAGTCCCACAAGTGAGATAACGCGATGTACCGAGGTACACCCCATCAGATGAGTCACTGAGGTACACCAAGCATCACCCCACGATCAGAGACCGTTTAGACACACTCAATGCAACCACGGGAGTTACCGGCGACTGGGCCGTCGTGTCGCTGATGTTAACTCGGCGTGAGTTTCCATTCAATCATCAAGATCACAGATGTGAAACTTCATAAATGTTCTCAAGTGTATTGCTAAGACCTGCTAGACTTCTATATATCACTTGTGCTCTAATGATGAACAACAAGCATGTCATGTCAAGTGTTCCTATGAGATCTTTTGATGAATCTCTGTGGCTCTAGACTCAATAGCTGCTTTGGTTTTCCGGAGCGAGACTAGGGAGAGGGTCTCCTCTTCAATATCAACATCTCTAAGAGAAGCTCGATAGATTATGTAGGGTTCCCTGTGAGAATGAAACAAATCCCTTTTAAGAGGAATTGAGTAGCTAGAAGGTTTAGTGCAACAAGCCACTGGGTCCATGACGCTTTGTCTTCAATACAGCTGTCAACTTAGTGACAACCAAGAGTATATGTATTGAACCGTTTCGCCTAAGGTTGAATATGGAGGGCTATTTTTCACCCTTTCTTTACTTTTCTTTTAATTCTTCAACCCCTTCTTTCTCCTTTCTCACATTACTCTTTTTTCAATCATTCCTAAGGACTTCTAATACTAACTATTTGTGATGTCCTTGGGTATCCCTCCTGCTCTCATGGATCATAGGACTAATTTACCTATCCTTAGTCACCTTATAACTCCATGACTGCCCTATTGTTGCCATAAAACCATTTTTCTTGAAAATCTCTCAGAATGTTTATGATAGAAAACATGTTTGAAAATTCTAGAGTTTTATATTTTAAACACTCCCTTTACATGCATAAGTTTTGACGTAAATCAGCATGAGAGTAGAGTTTGAACACTTTTGAATTGATCGCTCATGATAGACAATTCCACGAGATCAAGTTACTCCTAGTTAAAGAGTTCCATTGTCAATTTTAGGTGACAACTAGCTCTAGTAACTAACTTGTTGTAAACACTCCTTGAAAAGGAGGTTAGACCCATGAAGGTGCATATCTATCACAAGTTTCTCGAGATGGTACATTTACTAACATTGATTCCCATCAATTCGTTGGTTTCGTCTGAGTCGAGCTCATTTTAAGATTCAAACACCGATCATTAAACATTGTTGATCATATTTTAATCACGCTCTCCCCTCAAAAAATAGCATAATCAGATATTTTTATATCCACGATTAAAATCATTTTTAGAATTTTTGGGAGACAAACGGATTTGATTTAAGCATGAATTTGGAACATTTTAGTTTTATACTTCCCTTTTAATAAAGCATAATCAATTAAAGGGTTTTAGAGGAGCTATCTTCAGCACAAATATTTTGAAAGATTTTGAAAATCTTTTGAACAATCTGAAAAGGTGTCTATGATGATGATGATTTCTCACTGCTTAAAATGTGAATACGTAGTCACATTACCCTGATTTTTTTTTTATAAAGGTGAGTTTTGATTTAAAATAATCAAAAGTCATCATTTTAGTCCTGGTTTCGTGATCAAGTATATGAAAGCCATATTTGAAGAAATTTTGAGAAATGACATGTTTTAGAAAACATATTAAAGAACTCTCGCCAAGACTGCATACCAGACATTGTTGAATGACATTTCTAGAAACGCATAATATCGACATAATGAGAGACATGTCGTAGAAGAATATTTTTGGATTTTTCAATTTTGTATTTGGTTATATAGTTTTATATTTTTGTATTTTGCTTTGTTGTTTTTTTTCAAATTTTGTATTTTGTTTTTTGAAAAAAATATTTACAAAGAAGATTTGAAGAAAGAAGATCAAGTTTGGCCAAGTAAAAGTGGAGTTAAGAGTGGAATAAGAAAAGGATTTACGCGATATGGCATAAAGTTCTTCTTAATGACAAGTATATGAACCTTCAAACACTTTTACAAGTACCTACATCCACGTAATAAGAATTTTCACAACAATGCGTTAGAAGTACATGTTTCCTCATGGCTTAGGGTGATCACTCATCAACGGTTGTAGTGGTTTCTACTTCCTTATCCTCGATCATTGTCACTATTATCCGTTGGTGCAAATATCAAAAAATCTTTCCTGGAATCCATCTAAGACCTACTTTGTTGAAACTTTTCCGTGGGTTTCCAATTCCAAGGTAAGATCTAGAGTTGTTTTCTTTCAGATATAAATGAAGACTCATTTTGGAAAACTACGCCCAAGAGATCCATCTATTAGGTTTCTCATGTTAGTGCAAATATTACGATATTTAATCTATATAGCCTCGCTTGTTTTGATTGATGACAAACATGTAACTTGTAATACATAACGTAAAATGTACAAGTTACTTGTAATTACATTTGTCTCAGCATACATTCAACACCTCTCAATGTCTCAAGTCCTCAGATGTTACAACACAAAGTTCGACATGTTTGTTATGTGGCATTATGATCAAACCCATTAACAAATCATATAGAATGTTTAAAATACGTCTAGAGTCACTAAGTATTTTAATAGGTTAACCATTCTATTTAGAACCTCATTTTACATTTTGCATTCACAAGTAATTCAAAAGGTAACTAGACATTTTATTAACTAGTTACATAATACATTTTACAAGTTTACTTTGATAAACATTTTAATCTAAAATGGAAATACATGTTACATCATGGCATGCATCATCTTTGAAATCCTTTGAAGATCTCTTGAATATATTGGTTAGATTGACACTCAATATATCAAATGTGATCTTGGTAAGATATGGTAAAATCTTGAAAAGATTTGAAGAAATATTTTTTAGATTTCTTGCCGCACCCACGGCCAAAATGCATAAAGCGGAACCCTTTAATTGGTACCGTGGTCCGTGGACTCGCTCCTTTGCCTATAAATAGAAGCCCATTGTTTTCTCATTTCTTCACTACTTGAAAACACATCTTCCACCTTCTTGCATACATTTAGATCAATCATTAACAATGTAGTAACATACATTAAACACCCTAATGATCATGATCATAATGCTTCTAACATTCATCTTTGTTGTAAGCATATTCTTTGATCAACCAAGGAAAGATTGGAGATCTAGCCATCCCCACTCACAAGTGAAGATCTATCACAACAAGTTTAAGGAACTTGTGATCTTCATCATGAAGGCTTCCTATCAATGGAAGTTCATTTAGAAGTAGTTATTCATATCCATTAGACATTTGTGTCATGGATCATTAGTGTAAACATCATTGCATCATCACAACACTTTCACCAAACTAGATTAGATGGTTTATGTGTTTGTGCCATAAAACACAAGGTTTGTTATGTTGGGCCATAAAATATATTGGGAGTGGTTGTACCCTTGTAAAAGAACTCGACATCTAGCTTAGTGTCGAAATATTGTATAGGCGACGTTAGGTTGGTTCTACCTCGAACTAGAACCCGTTATTTAGCTTTGTACCGAAAAGTGTGTTTAATTATTGTAAGGTTTTCTCCCACGAGAAGGGAGCTTGTTGACTTAGTGAAGTAACTCTCGAGTTGGGTACTCGGGGAGTGGAGTAGGGCGGAAAGGAGATCCGTGACCGAACCACTATAAATCATCGTGTTTCGGTTTGCACTTTCCTTTCTTTTATCTCTTTACTTTTATAGTTGCACTATACTATTGCTTGTGATGTGGTTTGATGTTAATGCTTGTGTGACAACATGGTTTACTATGCTTTACATTAGTCACAAACAATAATTGGAACTTTCATATTATAACAAGCTTCATAGGCGATTTGATACTAAAGATCTAAAGTTTTTAAACGGTAACGATTCACCCCCCTCACGCTTCCACAATTGGTATCAGAACCACGTAGCTCTTATTTTCAAAACAAATAGTTTTTAAAATAGAGTACGATCCATGTATCAAATTACCATTGAAGTTTAAAAATAATATGAAAAATGCTTTGCTTGTTATACTTAGAAATTTTGTTGTTAAATGTAACTTTGTATACAAGCTTGAAGGTTTTCTTGAAAAATAAAATAAAAGTTTGTTGAAAGAACTAGTAAGTATTGTATTGTGTGCTTATAGAAAATTTACTAAGAAATATGATTTTAAAGGAGTGTTTGGGATAACTATAAATTTAGTTGAAAAATCACCTCCGTAAATGTTTAAGATAAGTTACATAAGTAGATATGTTGTTAAATATGTGTATTATATGTTTACTATGAAATCTAGTAAGTCACACACGCTTTCTCTATGTCAAATACTAGTTTTGGTGAATCTGCTCGAGGACCACGCACCAAATCTTATAAAGGGCGGATCCCTTTATTTGGTTCCGTGGAATCCGTGTACAAGATGCGCTTTTTGGGCAACTTCAAAAATCATAACTAATTAACCGTAAGTCCGCACGAAGTCGAGCCACCTATCATTTTTAAGGGAATTGAGTCTACTTTCACTTAAAAATACTTTCATGGCCTGAGTCTAATTTTAAATAAGTGAAATAGACCAAATACTACAGTATGTCTAAAATATTGAGTTTCTCTTTAACATAAAAACTCAAATTTTTGAATCAAGCAATTTAAGTTGGTATTCTTAGAACTTTGATACAACTTCCTTTGAAACTAAATAATTTGGTAATATGTTTAAAGGAAACTAATCAAACTTGGTATACATCGCCATATTTAAACGCAAAATGACGAAAAGTGTCTTTCTTGTTATGCTATGCTAAATGACCACTTGTTTATGTTGTTTGCATATATGTTGCTTGCTTATTTTCAAATTGTTGTTTACACTTGTTTGTTTGCATAATATAAGTGTCAATCTTGCCATGTTATTTATTCGCTTGCTTGACGATTTCTTGTTTATGCACAATAGGACATTTGCTAGATTTTGTGCACTAAGTTGGAAAATTGTTTTACCATCGCTTGTAGAATTAGATAACTTTCTTTGCATAGGTTATACTAAAATCTCGCATAACTTATGAAATGTCATTATCAATGAGTACTAACTAAATTAGTCAAGTACTTTGAAAAATGGAGGTTTTAAGAGAGTGTTTGGTACAAGGACAAAACCAATGTTGTATGATGTAATTTATGTGTTTTGCTTAGAGGATGATAAACTAACTTAAAACATTGATGTATGCTAACGGTTCATGCAGGGGATACACACTTGTTATCAAATTTTACCCATTTTCACTTATATGTGAAAATCGTTAGCCCTTGGTCAAAGTCTATGCTCTACTATGTTTATATATGTGTTATTGACTTTTCCTAACTAGAAATAGTTAATGCCATATGTTTTAAGCAAAATTTCAGTTTCAAAAAGTCTCTCACACCTAAAAAATGGGTCTCAGAATTTTATGGTCCACGGACTAGACGGCACCATTAATTTGGTTCCGCTCTGTTATGGATTTTGGTACCGCCATACTGCATAGTAAGGACCAAAGGCACCAATTTAGGGTTCCTACTGTAAAGAAATTGGTGCGTGAATCCCTAGGTAAGTTGTTGAATTTTACTAAATCCCGCAATCTAATTTACCAAATTTCGTTTCTAGGATAGTTGTTAATGCATATCTTTCATATCTCATTCAACACATCCTCAATGGATTAACTTAGGATGTTTGACATGATCTTAGACACTTCCATCTCATTAAACTACCATCTTTGTATGGATTAACATCAACCAGAATCCTTAGTTCCATAAATCGACACATTCAGATGGTCATTTTCACACCTTCACTGCTATTTTCCTCGCTTAGCATTTCTAAAGCAAAGTCAAAATGACTAAATCCTCAACCTCAAATAAGCCACTTAAGAAAACCACTAGGATTAGCATTCGATCTTGTTGCTTCATTAACTTGAACTCTTCATCCTCGGACTCATTACCTCTCAACATCTCATCACCCATTCAAGATGTGAACTTTCTAAACTTAAGTACTCCAACTCCACCACCAAAATCACCCACCATCATCCAAAACACCTTCACTACCAAAGTCTCCAAATCTTGTACTTTGTGCAAACACCACCAACATCTCCTCACCCGCTTATGATGACTTAGATGACTTACCGAGACTAACAAATCTAGACTCATTATTTGCAAAGATATCATACACAAGTCTATCATATGACTATAGATATTGTTTTGTATCTACATGTATTGCCTCACTTGGTTAACATGAAAATAATGTGTCATCCTTCAAGACGAGAAGTATTTACATAGAGTCATAACTCACACGTATGTTAAAGACATACTATCAAGTCTTGTTATCCTTGAGTTCAATCTAAGCTTTATAATCTCAACAAATTAGGATTGACAACTTAAGTATTTCATCCGAAATATTCAAGTATATGCGACTTACGATTGTAGTCATTAAAAGTCATATCCAAAAATCAACACCCAAGTATTTTAACAACACATGTTGAAACACTTATCAAAAACAAACAACCCACTTGTGCCACTTATCCCTCTTTGACACCTACTATCCCTCTTCCATCTTTTGGCACCATTAAGTGTATTGCTCATGAACTTCCAAGAGCATCCTTTAAATCAAACGTGCCCTTTCAAGGTGAACCTATACCTCAACCCCTAAGCTTCATAGACATAACCAAAACTTCAAGCACTTCACCCACTAGTTGTAGCAACCAATGAACCATAAAGAATTAGTATCCAGACTTTTGTGTTCAACATCTATGGACAAATAATCAACCTAAGTACTTCCATAGCACAACAAACCCCTACATCACCACATCCTTATTTAGACACACTAGAAGACCTACCACCTAGATCAACCAATCCACCATCCTTACCATCATTTGAATTCGTTGAGTGTATTGCTCAAAAACCCTTGTGTCCAACACTTGTACTGAATCAAATGCACGTTTGAACAAACTCAACCATCCTTTTCCACATATAAGGACTTAGATAATTCATTATGGCTAGAACCTCAACTATCAAATAAGCATGGTGCTCTTGGTAATTGTTGTCAATTTCCACTAGGTATAAGTAGTACTACCTTCACAAATTATCAAAGTATTAGTAATAATTTGTCATTAAACTTCGTAAATTTCGTTAAACTCAAATCAACATTTTAACAACATATGTTAAAATGCAATCTCAAAGCCAACATCATACACCCCAAGCAACAATGACTCTTGAGGAGTATACATAAGAAACTCGAGTGAATTCCTCTTGTCATCATCTAGTGAATATAATCTTGAGACCAAGTTTATTTAGATGGGACTATCCGATTCAAACACTTTGGCTTCATATCTTCATTTAGGAAAACATGATGTTTTGAAGAACATTATGACTAAGATTCATGCGCTAAGCTTTCATTTTGTTAAAAGGATATTGTATATCCTATGCATCACTCTTTTGACATAAATAGTTGTGTTACAAGAGATTTCATTACACCTCATTGGCTAAATGATCTTGAAACAAACATCTACAAGTTCTATGAACTAGCATATCCAATTCATCTTGTCATACTTATTTTCATAAGCATGATAACTTTATCCCATGCTATAATCTCATTTGATGAAAGATACTATTTGTATCTTTTTTCAAGCATACATCATAACCTAACCTTGCTCAAACCAAGTGCACATCCAAGGTTAAAACTACACATCTTTAGAGAATACACAAGATCTATTGAAGTTGGTAACCTTATTTAGACTCTTGTTAAATAAAATTCCAAAGAGCTTTTTTGAGAACGTTCTTAGTTTAACATATTCCATTCTCTAGTCTTAGATGATCAATTCACATTTAAAGTACACACTTCAACTCAACATAAAAGATGTCATCCATTAGATCATACAATTAGTTATGTAATTTGAACAACCTTAGATTCTAAACACAAGATTAAAACACATTGTTTATCAAACACACCATTGTTAAAATTCATGTGTATAACATGACGCCTTCATCACCTTAGTTATATTGCATATTAGTTAAGTCACATTAAGCCAAGTATTGGTAAACTATCATCTTTTATGCACTTTAATATGCAAAAGTAGGAGTTCCCATCTTTCTAACATGAGAATGACTACTGGAGAACCTATTGCACTAGAAACTCAATTTGACCTAACGGTTGAATTGCTTCCTGGAGAGAAGTTGGGTATGTGGAATCACCCGTAAAAATGGTCGTGTTTAGCCTTAATTGAGCACCGTTAGTAATAGTCTCATAATCATTCTCCAACTTGAAAATCTCAGATTCCTATACTTGCCTAAAGTAAGTGTTAAAACATTGATAGTTTGCCTCATTTTAGAATACTAATCAAACAAGTAGTATATATGACTTTTCTTTTGCATTGCACTTCATGTACATGTTGATTACATGTTCTTGTTTGATACGATAAGTTGATTTGACATTATCTTAGTGTTTGATAACTAGTCAAATGTGTAAACCTTAGTACTGTTTTATCTTTATAATGATTGTATTCTTGTTTCATGCTAAACGCTTAAAACCTAAACTTTATTTGCATGATACTTACTTTTGAATTAATTTTAGCATGATTAACATGTTACTTATGAACTCATAATATGTCATTTTGATATGTGATAATTTTGATATGATATATTTGTGTTTGAAAGCTATTAGTTGGTATTCATTATATCTATGTAGTAATTGATCCAAATGATACATGCTCCAAATTGTTATGTCTTAAACATGGCTTGCATGAATCTTTCATCTTGTTTCTTTTGCTTCTTGTCACACTATTTGTTTGCTACGTGTGCACATATAATATGTCAAAGTGCTTTTGGTATGACAAACTTTTAGAAGCCTTTTTATCTTACAAATTAATCACATAGATTGTTGTGTTTATTGTATATCCAAGTATGCTTAAGTTCTGTCTAACGACAAAACAATCTCATAATGAAATGTCTTGAATAAAGTCGTATTCTTGCATAATATGATTGTTTTGATGCTATCTTGTGTGGTGATTTCTTGTCTACTAAGTGCAATGTGTTGTTTTGCTTATATAATATGTTATCATTTGATTTCTATCATGTTAACATCTTTTGTCACTAACAAATTTGTTTTGTAGGTTGATAACAAATTATTTGTTATCTCACTTGGTTCTAACTTTTATATGCTCATTTTGCATAATCCCCTTTATTGCTACGTAGATTAGTACTATGCTTTATGGGACCCCTACACTTGCATATAGTTTAAAAGCATATAGAATTAAGTTCTAGAGGGTTGGTTTTGCATTTTGTCTTTCAACCGACCTCTTTCCAAATCTCATTTTTGCTTCCGCTTTTCAAAAATCACCTCCATCATTATTTAGTTATAACAATACTCTAATCCTCTTCACTTCCTAATAGGAAACCACATGCCATCATCATCATCTTCAATCGAGAAGAGTTGCATGACTTTAAGGATGAAGTTCATTGTATGCTAACCATCATCCGTAAAACATCACTAAGCTCATGTCTTTTCGTTAACCCAAATAACCTCCTAAACACTTTGTTGTCATTCCTTATTTGATACATTACACATTATGTTGGATGTCCACCAATTAAGGGGAGAGAAATCCATTCACATAATTGTCTTTTGTCAAAATTTATGTCTCTTAGACTCTAAAATACCAACACATAGGTAAACACCACTTAGCTAAAACCGTTCACGAAACCACAACTAGTTCAACCTTTTTAACCTTATATCACAAGTTTGCACCAATACCTCATCAAGTGAAAAATACATCATGTGTTTTACAAACTTCTTCATCTCCACAATCAACGAATCTAGGATTTTCCTTAAACTAGCACCTTACAACTTCACTATCTAGAACACCATCATAGGATCTTATCCTTTTCTAGCTTGACATATATCATGCATGTCATTGTCAGTGCAAACGATATATTAATCAAAACAGCCATTTCCAACACGTTGGTCCATCCAACTCTCACTTATATGATGTCATTCTCATCCTCATATAGGTACTCATTATTATTATTATTAGTATTTTCCATATTGTCTTCACTTCTTTTCAAAGTGATAATCATCCATGTCGGTCAAAACCATGCTAATACTACCTTTCCCATTGTCACCTAGAATAGGTCATTTTATAATTCGTGTCAATCAATGAACGAATTTATCTTCATGTTATCACTTTTAGATAGAACACATTATTGATTACACTTGGGTTGAAGCATATGAGAACTTGCTCAAAACAATAGGTTGTTAGCATCAATAAATCATTCAAATCATAACCCTTATGCATCATTAAAATGCAATGTCCATTCATATTTTTTTTCCTCTTAGCTATGGTCACTTGACATGACGAAAGGATTGCATGAATCCATATTTTTATATTTGCTATACATATGAGTTTCTAACTCCTTAATAGCTTCCTACCTAATCACCACCACCTTCCATCACCACTTTCACTAAATCATCACCACCATGGATTAGTGAAAACTTACTTTTGTAAATCTCGAGTCATCTACCATCACCACATGAATCCTACTAGTAAACCGACACCAACACTAGCACCACTAGTGTCACACCGCGTGGGAGACTTCATATCTTCTTTCTAGGAATTATTTTGTAGGCTTTTATCATATTATATTCTCACTTTTCTTATGATTGTAATTAGGAGACTACACTTCATGAGATCTTTGTTTATATCATTTATCACATATATACATCTTATTTTTCTTTGTGAAAAAGATGAAATATATTGCACTAATGTTTTTCATTGTAGGTTCATCATCATATACACTCGATTGTATATAACTTACTCATCTAAGGATGAAGTTTGCATCAATTATTTTTCTTATTTTATGTGCTTCTTGACACCCTAGAACAAGGAGGAATATCCTTTAAGCACTCATATTGCATCGCCTATACACTTGGTTGTATATGACATATTTGTCTAAAGACAAAGCTTCTATTATACTAATATTTATTTTGAAGGTTCATCTTGACACCCTAGAGCAAGAGGAGCTTCCGTCAAGAATTTATCAATGCATCTTATACACACTTTGTTGTATATCACTTACTCGCCCAATGACCTAATATAGTTTTGCACTAATATTTGTTTTGTAGGTTTTAATCATACCTCGACGCCTCAAACAAGGGGGAGCAACCGTCAAGGGGGAGCATGCACGATTTAGCATCATTCTCACTTTTCAACAAGCATTTGTGCTTCGATAAAAGTGGAGAAAATAGGCTAACATTGCTATGCATTTTTCATATATTTCTCATAATTTTTGTTGCATAAAACTAACCTTGATGTAGGTTAAGCCTCTTTATTTGATCCATGGATCCGCTACCAAACAAGGGACGGATTGAAGTAGACGATTTAACTTCACTAGGGATGATGCAAGCTCGCTTTTTTGGGGAGAAATGAAGTTAAACTCAAGGACACACCCTTTTTTGTTTGACAAAAGGGGAGAAGAGTGTAAACGGAGAAGGTAATGTAAAGGTAGTAAGGATACAAGTAACCTTTTACATTTTACTTTCTATTACGTTTACATATATTTGTCATCATCAAAAGGGGGAGATTGTTAGTGCAAATATTACGATATTTAATCTATATAGCCTCGCTTGTTTTGATTGATGACAAACATGTAACTTGTAATACATAACGTAAAATGTACAAGTTACTTGTAATTACATTTGTCTCAACATACATTCAACACCTCTCGATGTCTCAAGTCCTCGTATGTTACAACACAGGTTCGCACATGTTTGTTATGTGGCATTATGATCAAACCCATTAACAAATCATTTAGAATGTTTAAAATACGCTTAGAGTCACTAAGTATTTTAATAGGTTAACCATTCTATTTAGAACCTCATTTTACATTTTGCATTCACAAGTATTTCAAAAGGTAACTAGACATTTTATTAACTAGTTACATAATACATTTTACAAGTTTACTTTGATAAACATTTTAATCTAAAATGGAAATACATGTTACATCATGGCATGCATCATCTTTGAAATCCTTGGAAGATCTCTTGAATATTTTGGTTAGATTGACACTCAATATATCAAATGTGATCTTGGTAAGATATGGTAATATCTTGAAAAGATTTGAAGAAAGATTTTTAGATTTCTTGTCAGCACCCACGGCACCAAAATGCATAAAGGGCGGAACCCTTTAATTGGTACCGTGGTCGTGGACGCTCTCGTCCCTTTTCCTATAAATAAAGCCCATTGTTTTCTCATTTCATCACTACTTGAAAACACATCTTCTCCACCTTCGTGCATACATTTAGATCAATCATTAACAATGTAGTAACATACATTAAACACCCTAATGATCATGATCATAATGCTTCTAACATTCATCTTTGTTGTAAGCATATTCTTTGATCAACCAAGGAAAGATTGGAGATCTAGCCATCCCCACTCACCACAAGTTGAAGATCTATCACAACAAGTTTAAGGAACTTGTGATCTTCATCATGAAGGCTTCCTATCAATGGAAGTTCATTTAGAAGTAGTTATTCATATCCATTAGACATTTGTGTCATGGATCATTAGTGTAGAACATCATTGCCTCATCACAACACTTTTACTAAACTAGATTAGATGGTTTATGTGTTTGTGCCATAAAACACAAGGTTTGTTATGTTGGGCCATAAAACATATTGGGAGTGGTTGTACCCGTGTAAAAGAACTCGACATCTAGCTTAGTGTCGGAAATATTGTATAGGCGACGTTAGGTTGGTTCTACTCAAACTAGAACCCGGTATTTAGCTTTGTACCGAAAAAGTGTGTTTAATTTGATTGTAAGGTTTTCTCTCCGAGAAGGGAGCTTGTTGATTTAGTGAAGTAACTCGAAGTTGGGTACTGGGGAGTGGAGTAGAAGGAAAGGAGATCCGTGACCGAACCACTATAAATCATCGGGTTCGGTTTGCACTTTCCTTTCTTTATCTCTTTACTTTTATAGTTGCACTATACTATTGCTTGTGATGTGGTTTGATGTTAATGATTGTGTGACAACATGGTTTACTATGCTTTACATTGGTTACAAACAATAATTGGAACTTTCATATTATAACAAGCTTCATAAGTTTATTTGATACTAAAGATCTAAAGTTTTTTAAACGGTAACGTATTCAACCCCCCTTCTACGTTTCCACAGTTTCCTTTCCATGTTCATCTTGTCAACGGGTTTGTTTATGTTTGGAGTCTTAGTGGATTGTACCTTGGCATCACATTTTTTACATGTAGGACAAGCAGATTCAACATTCTTGTTTAGAGCAGCTACCTTAACTTTGTCACTACAGTCTTTTGGAAATTGTTTCTTTTTCGAAAGAACTGAATTCTAGTGTTTTTCCTACGCATATATTTTCTTTTTGCGCTTAACTACTCTTGATGCAAGCCAATCCCTAGTCTTGTGTTGAGAATTCCTAGGTAAAGGTTTACTACTACTAGCATTGCCTTGAAATCTTGTAGAATTCATCACACTAGATGTTACACCTAAAATTCCGCCTTTTCAAGTCCGCCTTTTCCTAGCTTCTTCTAGATAGTGATTGTTGACCATGTCGTTAAAATCGACAGGATTCTTTAATCGATGTTTGGTCACATTCCGTACTATTCCTAGAAATGCTGTGTAATCACATTTGGTTTTTCAAAGAATCGCCTTTTTTTCAAACTTTTGACAATTATCTTTTAATAGACAAAGATCAGGAGGATCGCTTTTGACAAATCATTTTTCTCATTGACCTTGGAGGAAATCAGAAATAGACATTTTGGTTTGAAACCGGTTTGGGAACATTTGTTTCTCCTCACCAATGGTTTTGCAAACTTAGTATCCATGAAAATTTCTTCCTTTTTGACATCCCAAATGAGCTCTCAAAAGATCATTTTGATCTTTCATGTCCTAGGCACGCCATATGACAGTTTTTTTCATACTTGCATTCCTCGATTTTCGATCGTTGTTTAAAATTAGGACACTTTTCTTTTCAAGTTTTTCAAGAGTTTTTTCATATTTTGAACACCATGGGAGGTCTCGACCGGAGTTCATGATCTTCAACATAATATGTTTGTAAAATAATGGACATAATATCAGTAGTTATAACATCTTCGAAGAGAGAATCATTTAAATTTCCAAAACTTTGATGTTCAACAATTTCATTGGCTTGATTTACTGTGGATTTATGGTCCTTGACAAAGTCACTATTTCTTTCAAAAATGCTTGTTCAAAATGAACAATTTTGAGTTGATGTTATTCAAATTAAGGGGCAATTTGAGTTTCAAAAACTTTTGTTCATGTCAAACTAGAGAACCGCTTGTTAGGTGTAATAGTGGTTTTAGTTTTAACAAAGTCTCTTGAAGATCTCGCAATTCGAGTTTTCACATTTTCTAAAATACTTCTAGCATCACTTGTGTTAAAAGGATTGTTTGAAGACATTTGTTCAATGTTTGAAAATGATTTTGAGACAACGGCTAATGGTTTTGAAGCGATTTTTGAAACCTGGTGTTGACTCTTTGTTTGAAACACTTGGTGTGATGGAGAACTTTTATTTGTTCTTTTTATTAACAAAGTAATTCTAGAAAGTTTGTTCCATTTGTTATAGTCAATAGGTTTGATTTCCGGACCTTTTTGTTTCATTTTTTTTCTACTCTCCTTAGATAGTTCTAACATTTCAAGAGAGTCACGAACAATTATGGGTTCATGTAAAGCATTTCCATTGTTTAACACATTACGAGGTTTTCGAGCTTTCTTGAGGACCGAAGAATGGTCGTTACCAAGTGTCATTCTATGATTAGTAAGGAAACGCGGATTTACTTGATTAGAAAGCATCTTGTTTGTTTTATCTGAATGACCCGTTGTAAGAAGCAAATTGTCCAAAGTTTTGATTTTTTCATTTTTGTCAAGAATTTCATCAAGAAGAGAATCTTCTCGTTTTGAAAATCGATAATCACTTCTTCTCTTTTCAAGATCGAAAACATTGCTTTTGTTTAGAAAGTTGGTCATTGAGATCGAAATTTCCTTGTTTAAAGATTTAATTTTCAAGTTCAAATTCACATCAAGTGTGTCATACTTGAGTTGCAATTCTTTTCTCTTAAAAGCAAATTTGGTAACCAATTTCTAATTCGATTCTTTGTTTTATGAAATTCAAAGGCTTTTTCGTTCTCCTTGTAACTTCTCTCAAGCTCAAGGTCAATTTAGCATTCGCGGCCTTAATTTCGCGATTGACCGTTCTAACTTTCTCAATTTCAATGCCCAGCGGTTATTGATTAATGATTCAAGCTAATAAGCCGTGTTTCCTCATGGATCTCGGTATTTTGTGCCACGGCCTCACTAGGATCCACATGCGGATTTTCGAGTTAGTATTACTACAACTTCGGATTGTCGGTATGTATCATAAGTAGGTGCCGATGTCACGAATCTTGTGCGTCGCCATGAAAGTAAACACATCGAGATATGACATTGTTATAGCATGGATCAATGATTGGTACACGAGATCTGCATTGGCGTCATGAGCGAGGAGTTGTCGCGTCGAGTCGAATGCTATCGTACTTAGCCTCTTGAAAATTTGCCATGAAGATGCAATTTGCATTGATGTCCTCTCGGTCTTCCAAATCATCCATAATAGCCATAAAGTCATGTTCTGACTCAGCACTTGAAGTCGCTTCTTCCTTTTGTACCAACATGATAGCTTTCCAAGATAATAAAGATCCTTCTTTTCCGTTTAGTAGGACAATTCCTTGCCATGTGACCCACCTCCTTGGCAGCTTATAACACTTAATCGATTACCACGATTCACATTTCCATAATTCCCAACGGCTGGAGCCGCACAACATTCCCTTTATTCGATTACCTTTGCTCTATTCCCAACATTCGACCCATTTGATTTCCAACATTCTAACTGTTGATAACCACGATTGAACCACCATTACCCATGCGAAATCAGTAGCATATCCTGCCGATTCCCAATAACTCCAACCATTTGTCCTTGATGACCCATATTGACAATTGTGCAATTTGCACGTTTGTAGTGTTTGATGACATCCTTTGTTGTTGTTATTGGTGTGGAATAGCGACTTCCAGATGCTTTACCCAAAATTCAAATGCTTGTGACAAAGCTTCTTCTTGTTCAAGTGCGGGATCGATGATTCCTTGTTCACGGTATTGTGGATAATCTTGTTGTTGTTGAATGACTTGTTGTTACGGATAGACATGTTGTTGAGGAGGAAAGCGACAAATTTTGTTGTTGTGGAATGTATTGTTGCACGTTGTTGTTAGTGGAAGATGATGAAGCTTGTTGTTGTGTATTCACCGGAGTTTGAGTCTTTGCAATGAGTGCCAATGGATCATGATTCTTTGCTAATCTTTCTTTCGACTAATTTCATTCACTTCATTCTCGGTTTTGTTTCGAAAATCGTTGAGTTGATCAAAGTTCACTTAGATGTAAGTCTTTTGTTTTATTAACAATAGTGACATATCGTCCCCATTCTTCGGTAGATTGTTCAAGAACTTGATGTTGCTACGATGGTTACGGGTGTCAACTTGTTTCGATCAGCTCATTCATTAAAGTGCGAACCTTCCATAGTAGGATTCAATGGATTCTCCGGAGTAGATGTAAACTTCTCCATGCAGGTTAGCAACTTGTTCTTTGTGTCTTGTTGACCAATTTCTGTTCCATGACAAAGTCGTCTAACACGTTCCCACATATCGGCAGTTTCACAATGTCTCTGGCAAAGCAAAGATGTCTCTTGGTAAACCCAAAGGTTGTATAATATGAATTGCCTGTCATCGCTTCCGACTTGTTTTGATCCTCTTGAGTATTCGATTCTTTTGAAGAGCGAAAAAATGGTGGGGCCGGGAGGTGTTGCATCGCATTTCAGGTCTTGGACTTATCGAGGTATGAAGGGTCCATTTTGAATGGATTGAATCATCAATTTTCCATTAGGTTTGGTCTTGATGTAACGAAGCATACGACTTGTCCATTGAAGATAACCACCTTTTTCCAACATAGGAGGTCGGTTTTCGGCACCGGCTGCATGAATGTCTTGTTGAGTTGCCATTGATGAAGGTATGATATGATAAAGTTGATGTAGGATCGATTCAACGATAAAGGAGTTGTGATTGATGACGATTAAGCTTGGTTGTTGTAGTGAAAATTTGGTCTAAAAACTTAAAACCTCAATAACTTCTGTTCGGATCGTTTTTAGGACTTGAAGGTTGTTCATTCGGCGTGTCATTCTCCTCGATCTCACGGTCGTTTTGATGGGTAGAACGCTGAAAACGGAGTTACGGTTCAAAAGTTATAGCCGTTTGAAGTTTTGCTCAAAATCTTACTCGTAAACCAGTTATTATGCGTAGAAATGAGTGCTTATGCGTAGGATTGCTTATGCGTAGGATTCCTTATCCGTAAAGAGCTTAAGCGTAGGATTCTTATGCGTAAACCTAAGGTTAAACGTAAGTCTTAGGCGTAAACTTTAAGCATAGAAGTAAAGTACCTTACGCGTAAGAGTTAACTTATGCGTAGAGTGCTTACTCGTAAGCTTTCTGCTTATGCGTAAGAGTTGGTTTAAAACTAAAAATCCTTTACACTTGTCACCTAAAAGATATCCGAAATTCGAAGTGTTCCACACACTTATCCAAGTGAGGGAAGCACTGAGTCACCGTTATAGCTCGAAGAAACTGCACAAAACTCTTATGCGTAGAAACTTATGCGTAGAAATAGGGTGTTGACTTTCTTACGCGTAGAACTAGGGTTTTAACTACGTAAAATTTCCAATGATTCAACCAATTTCTGATGCACAAACAGCCTTAAAAACACTCAAATAACAAGATTGTTTTGACCAAAAACACCCAAAATGCTTTTTGTGCTTACGCGTAGAAATGAACAACGAACCAAGAACTAGTTTAAAACGATGTAAAACACATAAAGTTTCGAACTTTTTTCCAAAACTAGAATCTTTAACACTATATAAACCTTAGACCATAAGAATCTTGAAGATTTAAGTGCAAAAATTAAAGTTTTATGCGTGAATCTTTGAGAACGAACACTAAGCGCACACTACAACAAAAAAACTTCAACCAAAACACTCCTAAACCATTGTTAGGCGATTGATACCAATTGTAGGACCACACTTTTACACCAACCTTACGCGTACACACCTTATCACAAGATGAACACACGTAACCAAACACACGTTATGCGTATAAGATGAAGAAAGAAAAGATTAGAAAGATGGTGACTTGAATGATATATGTTATGCGTATGAAGATAAGATGAAAAGAAAACTTTTATAACTTGAAAGAGAAACACACACACACACACTCAAGCACACACCTCAAATGACTCATTTGAGGTGTATTTATACTACCTTACAGCTTACCCTAATGGGCTTTGGGATGGGCTTGGATTGGACTTGGATTGGATGACAACTTATACAAGGCTAGCTTAACATAGCTTTTAGCCATTTAGCTTAGTCCAATCCACAAACCCGATGACTATTTTAGCACGATATCTAACACACGTTACAAAGTTCCTAAATGTGAATGACCATCACTTCTAATAAAAACTATTAAGGCTAACAACTCAAAACCGTTCAATGATTACAAAACGCCATAACAAAACACCTTTTGAGCTTATCCACAACAGAAAACCGAACCTCAAACACTTTCATGTATTTGGATCCCTTTGCTACCCAAATAATGATCGTGATGACTTGGGTAAGCTCAAAGCCAAAGTACGACATTGGAGTCTTTATTGGATACCTGTGAGAATTCTAAAGGTTACGGATCTGGAATCGATACAAAGCGGGTTATGGAACGATTCATGCTAATTTTGATGAGCTTACGAAATGGCTTCGAGCATAACAGCTTGGAACCCGGTCACAACCGTTTAAACTTCCTCAAATCCCATCATCGGTGATACAAGCCCCGGCTTACTCGGCAACAAATGGAAAAGCTATTTGCTTCATTTGTTCATTAATGACATTGATGAACGTGCTCAGTGTATCCGATGTTTCCGTTGCACAACCGGTCATATTCCAATACCGATACACTGCTACAACAACTACGGTTGAAGAAGCACCACCGGTTGACTCTACAACAACAGCGATTGAACAAACCGCATCAACGACGCTGAACCGGTGATGATGTTCTTAATGATGTACCCCACCGCAGATTTTGATCCAAATGTGTTCTTTAACCCGTTTGCCAATGAAACTGCTGCACGATGTGTGAGAATCATCTACAAGTCATTTGAATCCTCAAAATATGCACAATGTATACCAACATCAACCCTCTACACATCGTTGGACAAAAGACCATCCTCTTGAAAACATAATTGGCAACCCAAATCAACCAATCGTAACAAGACAACGTCTTCACACGTGACGGTGAACATTGCATTTATGCTCTCACTTTGTCGCCAATCTGAGCCTAAAAACATTAAAGACGCAATGACAAAAGACAACTGGATTGAATCCATGCAAGAAGAACTCAACCAATTTAAACATCTTGAAGTATAGGGAACCTGGTTGAAAGACCAACAGGGTCTCACGTCATTGGTCTCAAATGGATTTGGAAGAACAAATTGGATCTTTGAAGGAACGTAATCGAAACAAGTCACGTCGGTGGCTAAGGGTTATAGACAGGAAGAGGGTATTGACTTTGAAGAATCATTTGCTCCGGTTGCTCGTCTTGAGGCTGTTAGGATCTTTCGGCGTTCGCGTTTCAATGCTCATATGAATATAACGGTCTTTCAGATGGACGTCAAAACCGCTTTTGATGGTCAAGCTGAAGAAACAGCATTTATGTCACCAGCCAGAAGGGTTCGTTGATCCCGAGTTCCCGAACCATGTCTACAAACTGAACAAAGCTCTGTAGGGACTCAAACAAGCTCCTCGGGCGTGGTACGATAAGTTATCATCCTTTCTCATTGCCAATAATTTTACCAAAGGTTCGGTCGACCCAACTCTTTTCATACAATATCACGGGGCACATATCTTAATTTCTCAAATTTACGTGGATGACATCATTTTTGGGTCAACACATAAAAAGTACTCAATCTCTTTTGCAAAACTAATGAAGAAACATTTTGAAATGTCCATGATGGGTGAACTTACGTTCTTTCTAGGACTGCAAGTTCATCAATCACCCCGTGGTATTTTCTTGAGTCAGTCCAAATATGCCCTTAAAATTCTTAACAAATTTGGAATGCAAATATGTGACGACTATGCCACACCAATGGCTCATACCAAGAAGTTAGACGCTGATTTACATGGGAAATTTGTGGACCCTACCAAATACCGTAGTATAATTGGGTCTCTCATGTATCTAACGACTAGCGACGACATTGTTTTTGCCGTATATCTCTACTCTCGTTATCAGTCGAGACCAACTGAAACCCACCTCTCTGAGGCTAAAAGAATCATTCGATACATCATGGGAACCATTAATTTGGGAATCGGTATCCGAAGGATTCGGTTTTGAACTAATAGCTTTTTAGACGCTAACCAGCGGGATGCTTAGATTCACGGAAAAGTACTTCAGGAGCATTACAATTTCTTGGTGAAAAGCTGGTGTCATGGCAATCGAAGAAGCAGGATTGTACATCGCTGTCCTCAAGCGAAGCAGAATATGTAGCCATGTCGGCGTGTTGTGCTCAAGTCATTTGGATGAGAACATAACTCAAAGACTATGGTTATGTATTTGACAGAATCCTGATGTACTGCGACAATCGAAGTGCTATTGCGATCTCGTGCAACTTCAAGTACAACATTCAAATCAAAGCACATCGATCTTCGATATCATTTCATCAAGGACCACGTGGAACAGCAGTGCATCTGTTGAATTATACTTTGTGGGTACAGAATACCAATTGGCATATCTCCTCACCAAAGCCTTAGCTCCTGCTAGGTTTAATGAGTTGGTCCACCGGATTGGTATGCGGTGTTTGACTCAAGAGGAACTGGATGCACTCTTAAAACATTCTTAAAACCAGTCAAACACCAAAACCTCTTTTGTAAATATTTTTCAAAAACAAAATACAAAAATATAAAATCAGATAAAACAACAAAAATATTCTTCTATCTATAGTTCTTTTAACGTGGCAAGTACAAATTCTTCCGTCAACACTCAAATCTTTCAAAATTCAGGATTTTTTTCGATCAACTGTTGAGGGGGAGAAAGCAAATATTTTCGGTATCATAAAACCTTGTACTTGGATGTTACCTTATCACGGTTGTTTCTTTAAATGGTGGTCACTTTTACGGTTTCTTGACACTCCTCGGACTAAAATTTATAAAACTTCATTATTTATTAAGTCCAGGGAGTGTCATCAAAATTGTTTCCAAATATCTCTCGTTTGGTAACCAAAACGGAAGTTATGGACATTGGATGTAAATGGAAAAGGTGGAGGGGCCAAAATTGTCAAAAGCTCAAAGTTATTTGTAATAAAACTTCCACCTAATTCATTAACTCTTCACATTTAATACCACACCTACCAAATCCTATGCCTAACAATCAATCTCCTAATCCGTTTGTTTGATCATCATTTTGTAAGTAATTTCATAATCTAAACGTGTTTACAAACAATGGTTTTGATTCATTTATTAAACCAACGGTTAGATTTGTTTCTATGGATGATTTTGTGTTCTACGCATAAGCGTATGAACACTTAATCAAGTTTGTGTGTTTGTGGTTAAAATGATAATGTCAAAACGTTTCTTTAACTTCAATGATTCCATTTTTATCATTAAAACACACCCAGAAACACGAATTGATTGATATTTCAATTTAGGGTTCATGCGTTAGTTTGGGGGTTTTCAAATGTGAATGTTTTTGGTTAAAAAGATAGTCGAGTGATGTTGTTTACAAGTTGAATTAACCATATCCATGCTTAGAATTTACCCAAAAACACTAATTGTATGAAAATTGAAGATTAGGGTTTATGTTCTTAAGTAGTTGGGTATTTTTGATTCGCTTAGCCTTTGATGTGAAAACTTGGATAGAACAACTCATAAGGCTTCTTAGACTTTCCAGAACAAGTTTGGTGTAATTCCTGTGGCTAGATATCTTACACGTAGAAATTGAACTTTAGGGTTTTAGGTCTACGCCTAAAACTGTTCTACGCTTAACTGCTTAAATATGAATTCATGATTTGATTTGAAAAGGAATGAATGTATGTGTTAAGATTGGTGATATGATGAACTTATTTCAGGTTTTCTACGCATGAAAATTCAGAATCAAGGTTACTTGCCATCTACGCATAAGGATCACCTTACGCGTAGCATGTTATGCGTAAGAGAAATCTTACGCGTAAGGTTCTACATTCGGGACTACGCGTATCCTGTGAAGGATATGCGAACATGACCCTACGCATAAGGTTAACTCTTACGAGTAAGCCTTACGCGTAAGGTTCCATATACGTTTCTGGCGTAAGCTTTACGCATAAGGCCCCTTTTCCTACGCGTAATATTTCTTATGCGTAAGTCAAGAACCTACGCATAAGCTTATGCTACGGCAGCGTATACCACTCCTGTTTATGCATAAGCTTGCCATTTCTACGCCTAAGCCTAGTTTTAACCTTAATTATGAATTTTTACGCATGCAAACATGTAAATAAATAAATCATAACGCCACAAAACCAATAATGTCACTTATAAGCTTAATCGTTTAATAACTTGTGAAAAATAAGTGAAAACATGAACTTTAAAACTTAAAGATAATCAACTCACGAAACTTATCACGACGTCTTTGGACTATTGGACAAACAAGTGACATTGGACTCGTAACAATCATCGACATATCACATTCAATAATTGGACAATAAAACCATCTGTTGACTAACGTAATGTCTTTCAATATGTTGGTTCTTTTGGCTAAATATCTTTCAGATCACGACATGGACGCTCAAAACGTGGAAGCACCAAACGTTCTCACCGTTGAAGATATCTTCCCTAATGGCTATCCGATGAAGATTGGAAAGAATAACCTTCGTGTTGATTTTGATACTCTCACCGCCGAGTCTTCTTGTTTAATTGTTGTGGATATTACGAAGAATCATCCTTATCGAACATGCTCACCAACCTTTCTGCCACAATGCACGAGATCTATATTCACCGGTTCGGAATATAATGCGAAAGATCAAAGGACAAAATGCTGTGGCGGTGACGCTCAATGACAAACAAGTCACCATCACACCTGCAGACTTAAGGGCTATTCTTCTCATCGCTGTCATCGAACCAACTGCACAATGCCGCACCAACTGAAGAGACTATTCTGCAATTCATGATCAACATTGGTTATGACGAAGCTTCAGGAGTAATCACAAAGCATTCATACGTGGATCTTAAGAATATTCCTCGGCCATGGAGAACTCTCTACATCATCATCACCAAATCTGTTTCGGGACGTGGCGGTGGCTATGAGCATCCCAAGCTCATGGAACTGCAGATCTTTTGGGCTTTGGTCAACATGAAACACATTGAAGTTGAAGCTCTAATATGGGACGACATGATTTCTTTCCTCAAAAAGCTTGGTTCCAAGATCCCATATATAAGATATACCAAATTGTTGATCCAAAGAGCTCTTGGGTATAATCCCGATATCCCCAAGAGACTCAATGACCCCAACAATCACTCCATGTTGTATGAGCCTACACTCCGGTCGATTTAAGGACTCTACAACAAAGAAACAAGGTCTTGATCTTGCTAGATCACCTTCTAACTGATGCAGTCAAACAACTCTATTCATACAAAAGGTATCTGGTAGCGGTTGATGAAGGCAAAGTCGGTTTTCTTGATGAAAAATCTACTGGTACACCTACAAGGAAAACCAGAAGAGGAAGTACAGGAAGTGTTACAAGCACTGAGAGTCAAAGAAAGTTCCCTAAGAGGAAACCTCCACTCAAGATGACAGTTCCCTCTAAGGAAGTTGTTCCTATTCCTATTCCCAAGTGCGAACGCAACAAAAGCTACTTGGATGAAAGTTCTGGGGAAAGCAATCAGACGAAGAGGTCACCTACTCAAAGCGCAATTGATGACACTCCAGCAGTAACTAAGCCTCCCAGTCCAATAGGCGATAAAGGAAAAGGGAAAACTCCGTGCTGAGCATGATAAGGAAAGTTCTGAAGAAGAACCAGTTGACGAGGAAAGAGAATATCAAAAGAAGTTGAAGAACTTCATACTCAAACACCTCGCCGATGAATTCATAAAGGATCAAACTCGTGGCCCCGGAGGGTCAAGTGGTGGAACTCAAGTCGCACCAGTTTTCGATGCTGTTAATCAACCCGATAAGGGAACTGGTACCACCATCACCAGCGAACAACAAGCAAAGCGATTGAGGATTCCATCAACTTTGACATAAAGGAACCGACAATCGAAAAGATCAGAAAACTTCTGGTGAAGATAATAAGGCTCATGAAAGCGGCTAAGTCTGAAATGATCGATTATGATGATTTTCTTCTAGAGACAGTCCGCACGCTCCAAGGAGGAAACTTCTAAGCCACCTAAGGACCCTGAGCCACCTCACGTCTCCTCATCATCAGACTCGTCTTCTCATTCTTCACTTCCACCATCCAAAGGAACAACCAGATCCACATCTAAATCTGTGAAGAAACCAACAAACTCTTGGATATCTCGAGCAAAAACAAAGATTGTCAAAGTTGTCAAGCAAGTACGGAAGAAGGATGTAACCAAAAAAAAGCTGAATCAACTCGGACGAATCAACTTTCTTCAAAAGGGGATAAACGAGTTGTTGAAAGAAAGGGAACAAATCCAGAAGTTTATCAAAGGAGATTTCCAAAGGAATTGGAGAAGACGGACAGAGAATATACTCACAAGTTTCTTCTCGACACCGTTCTGGAGTGACAAGAGAAATATTCAGCAGAACAACTCTATCCGAATCGATACATTTGGCCAAGCAAACTATAAGATCAACACCCTATGACCGTAACAATCAACCCAACGATCCTATAGTGTTCTCCGATGTTGAATTGATTTCCGGGCTAGTAACTCAAATGTCTAAACGATCGCAACATTTACTTCCTACGAGGTAAATTGTTTGATACATTCTTTGGAATACCAACTCAAATCAGCATGCAGAGAAGAAGCTCAAAGGCCTAAACGTCCAAGAGACAATGATGAAAAGGATAAGGATAAAGATAACGAGCCTAAACGTCCAAAGAAGTCTGGAGAACCCTCCTCTATGCCACCACCACCCCTAAGGACTCCAACAACAAGACGATCTCCTCCACGCTCTTCCATTGACAAACCTCAGGACTCTGAGTTACCACCCCAGAGAAAATCGGTGATCACTTTGAGTATACTGGCGGTGACAATGAGGAAGTCCCTGAGCCCCAACAACAACCCACCTCTCCCGCCTCAACAAAGAAGCCATCATCCTCATCAAGGCCAAAGAAAAAGAAGAAGACGCCTAAGGCTGATGTCGTCTCATGGCTAGACGAAGACGACACCGAGTATGATTGGTTCTCCACACTTGTTGATGCTACTCCCACTCTAACTGATGATCCAGATATGGTAGAAGGTCGAGTGCGTTGGAGCATGCTAATTCTTGCAAGAAAAGTTCCGTGTGAAGAAGATGACGAAATCAGAGTTGAAACGAATCAAGAATGAAGCATTTCAACTACTCAAAGACAGCTCGAAAAGTGCTATTGAAGTTGAATATCACCTTGATAATATAGCACGAGCCATGTCTAACAACATTGATTGGCTCAACCCTGAAGCAAACATCGACTTTACCAGAAGAGACAACCCTCCATACTACACCGACTGGTCTAAACCTCTACCGACGATTGGCCAACCAGATCAACCTAAGATTCCATTTCGCTACTTCTTCAACAATGACTTGGAATTTCTTCTACAAGGTAGCGATGCTTCAAAGAAATACGCTACATCACTTACACTTCCGTTCCCGACAGCCATATACTCCAACTGCATAGCCATCGAGGAAAAGGCTACTCACATGTTTTCTAACCGTGTGGAATAGTATGACATTGATGCAATGTAAGAGATTCACCATTGGTCGGAACGCCGACGAATCTACTACAAAAGCTGCCAGGTTCGAAAGTCTCAACATGAAGTGTACAGTGATAAAGGGATCGTTGTTGTTAAGCATGTCACTCTTTCGTCTAAATGGGACTACACCTTCCTCAAGACCATCGTGGTCAAAAGACAAGACGAAAGGGACTATGAATTCTGTGAAGCGGACTTTCAGAACTTGTCTCTCAACGACATTGAAGCTCTGTATCTTGCCAAGGTACAGGGAAGAATGAGACAATTCTCATGAAATTCAAGCGTGAATACATCAAGTCCTTGCTCATTGTCATCGAAGCATAGTGATCCAGGAACGTGTAGAAGATTTACAACTTGCTGTTGAATCATATCGGACTGCGTGTCAACTTCACCGGACCTCAGCTAGAACTTCCTGACATCAACCAGCTTCCACAATACACTCTCGTCAAGAAACCATTCGAAGTAGTTTACCGTAGTGAACTACAACGCAACTGCTTGATGGCGTGTAGAGATCTTCACAAATTTGGGGATTATACATTGAAGAAGGTCGGGGCGGCTTGGCTTATAGGTTGAAGGTGATACATGAAGGCATTGGGTCTTCAAAGCGATGGAATTCTCGGGATAGAGGGATGTGAAGAGGATCATCACTCGATCGATGAAAGGTTGTACAGACGGGACCGATTCGAGAACTCGGAGAGCTTCGTAGGTGGTCATCCCAAGATTACTCTCACAGGCTATCAACGCCACCGTTCGCATTCCTGGAAAGATTGATGGACTACCCGGTACCCCTTAAACTGTTTCAATTTCATATTAATTTGGATGTGTGATTCTATAATGACTATGGTTTGTGCACACATAACATTGTACAACCCGTACTTGTAATGAAAGGACCATGGTGCGCAGTGCCACAATCCTTATAAAAGGGGCGAAAGCTTCTTACTTTTGAGTAAAACCTATCAAACCTTTCACTTTTCAAAGCTTTCGCTCAAAAGAACAAGTACTTCCCCTTATGTTTTTTTCAAAACCTCAACCGTTAATATCACTTGTTGAGGGGGAGTATTTGATCAAAAAATTTGTTTACAAATTGTTCTTCGTGTAATCTTCCCACAAAACTCAAAATGGTCATATTTATTCTCAACATTTCTTCAAAAATAACATATTCATATGCCATTTTTTAGGGGGAGAAAAATTATATGATAAGAAATATGTTGTGTTTTGCTATTGAATCCTCGTGTGAAAAGACTTCAACCCATGAATTGACGGGATCTGAACAGTCATACATTGAAAAGATTTGTCTTCCAAGACTTATCCAAGTAAATTGTACCCATTCGAGAAGCTCTTGATAGACATGAACTTTGACGGGTTTGACAACCTTTCGGGGTTGTCCACATCTTCAAGGTAGCTATTAGAGCTAGTTGTCACCTAAAAGCTGACAATGTATCTCTTTAACTATGCAACGTAATCGTGTCTCGCATGGAATTGTCTATCTTGAGTTGATCAATTCAAAAAGTGCGCGCTCTTTCCTCACTGTACAGATTTCTGTCAAATTCTTAAGCACATGTAGAGGGGGAGTATTTTTGAAAATCCAAAACTCTTGAAGTGTTCAAACATGGTTTTCATTTACAAACACTTCTAGAGATTTTCATGAAAATGGTTTTATGGCAATGGAGTTATAAGGTGATTAAGGTTAGGAATAACCTTCCTATGATCCACCAGAGCCGGAGGGATCTACCCAAGGACACTACCAATAGTTAGAATTAGAAGTCCTTAGGTTTGATTATAAAAAGGAGAAAATGAGAATCGGAGAAAGAAGGAGTTGAAGAATTAAAAAGAAAAGAAAAGAAAAGGGTGAAAAGAAATAGCCCTCTAGATTATTCAACTTAGGGCAGACACCGGGTTCAATTCATATGCTACTGGTTGTCACATGATGACACCGGTATTGAAGATCAAAGTCGTCATGGACCCAGTGACGCATGCACTAAACCTTCTTAGCCACTCAAGTTTCTCTCAACAGAAGCTCGTTTCATTCTCACAGGGAACCCTACGTAAACTATCGGCTTTCTCTTAGAGATTGCTGGTATTGAAGAAGGAGACCCTCTCCCTAGTCTCCGCTCAGGAAAACTAAAGCGCACTATTGAGTCTAGAGCCACGAGATTCATCAAAAGATCTCTTAGGTACACTTGACATTTTTATCGCTTGACGTTCAATAATAAGAACGCAAGTGATACTTTATCGTGTCCTTCACAGATCTTGGCAATCTGTCGAGAACATTTATGAGAGGTTCACACATGTGATCCTCAGTGATTGAATGGAAACTCCTGTCAGGGTCAACATCAACAGCCTGACAGCAGGTCACTTCGGAACTCCCCATGGATTACGCTTAGTGTCTCAAACGGTCTACATGTCGTGAGGTGATGCTTTGTGTACCTCAACTCATCTGAACTATAGATGTACTTTGGTACATCGTGTTATCTCACTTGTGGGACTCGGTTAGAACGGCCTTTGTAAGAATTAGAGTTGTGTTTTCACACTATGCTGTTAACACTCTCGAAGTTCGAACTTGTAAGTGTCGGAATCCGTACTAACCTTTCTTATGTTTTCTTCTTATGGAAGCTCTTGATCGTGCAGATTCTTCACATGCTCATACCAACAACATCACTAATGGAAGTTCTCTCTAAAGGCAACACAAAGTCAGAATGATTCTTCGTCAAGTCAAAGAATCTACAAAGTTTAAAGACTAAAGAGAACTTCATCATCTCTGAAACCCAACGTTAAAGAGCGTGTGAGCATGTTGAAGAAAGACGTGGAGACACTGAGCAACGTAAGCAGACGATGATGCAGACAACAACAACATACTATCACTACCATCACAAAGAACAAAGATCAAAGAACAAAGTAAATGATGACGTCAAAGCAGAATACTTCAAAGGAAATAATTTCTCTACACTGGGGAGATTGTTCGAATCAAGACACTTCTTCTCACAAGAAAGAAGAATGTCAGAAGACGTCAAAGCTACTATTACATCAGCACCTACAGCGTTTATCACTCTTTCATTCATCACCAACACTTAGGGGGAGATTGTTGGAATCACTCCTAAACCTTAATTCAAGTGTTAGTGATTCATATGTAATACTTAGCTTAATATGGCCTTTATGTTTGTTTTTAAGCTAAGGCTTATGTAGAAGGCCCATATGCCTTGGCCCAAGCCCATAAGAAGGGAAGGAGTCTAGAAGTGTTGCCCTAGCTCCTTGCCCTATAAATACCTCTTGTAAACCTTCTATTGAAGGTTGGTTGTTCAATTCATTTCACTTCATACGCATAACCTTTCTTATTTCATACGCATAAGTGTCTTGTTTAGTTCAACCGATCATCTCATCTTCCTTTCTTACACATTGATGCTTGTGTTACTAAAATGGGAACCTAACATAGCAGCCCATAGTTGTTTAGCATCCTTAGCATCATGAAACTTGAGAAGGTGACCATCAGGTATAGCAGACAATAGGATGTTGAGAGCCTTTTCTTGATTCCTTATTGTAGCTGCTGGCAAGCCAGCCTTAGGTGGTTTAGGTTGTCCAGGAACTTCTATAGGTTCTTCAATTACTTCATTACCATTGACAATTACATTCCACAGTGCATGGTCTGTAATAGCAATGTACTGCCTCATCTTTATGCTCCATATATCGGACTCTCCCTTTTTGATGATAGGAATTACAGTGAGGTGATGGATGTGGGTGGTGCAATCTTTTAGTCGACATCTTTAGGGTTTGTTGTTAAATCGGTTTTAAGGGTTTCTTCTTAATCAGAGTTTCCACACAAGCTCTGATACCACTTGTTGGATCGATATACTCTAACCAAACTAACTTATGTAGCTTGTAAGGGCTTAGCAACCTCGGATAAATCCTAAGTCACTAACAATGAAACACTGATATAACTTTACTAAGTATGCAAAAATTACTTCAATAAAGCTATGAAGAATTAACTTTAACTTCAACGATTTTATTAATACTCAGAACCTGCTTGTTATACAGATTCTCTAACAACTCTAATAACTCTAATACTACGTATGAATTCGTATTCTTAAACTCTAAAACATATATCTCTAATGCCAATCTAGGGGTCCTTTTATAGAAATAAGTATTACCCTAGTCGGTTTACAACTCTAATTCTCGTACGACAAGTAATCTAAACAAAGAATATTCTAGAATAACAAAGCTTTCCATAAACGATGTAACAGTTCTTTTAGCTTTGTAGTACTTTGATGTTGAGCACTACTTTGACTTTCTTCTTTAGCAGTACTTTGACTCTTCAGCACTTTGACTTCTTCAGTACTTTGTATTTCTCCAGTACTTTATATCCCAACACCAAAAACATGAAACTAGACCTAAAATGCAAAAACCCATCAATATGACACACCACATGCTTACCAAACACTAGCTAAATGTTTATTTAAGTGTTAATTAGACTTAATCCCATGTTTAAACCAAAAGCCCTAAATTTCAACATAGGATCGAAACCCTAATAAGCCATACGTGGCTTTACCAAGCTCGAACAAGGTGTATTCAAGTCCCTTTTACCTTTTCCAAACACGAATTGCAAAACCCACTTGAAACCCTAGAAATCTGAATCTTAATCTTTAGATTTGAAGGTGTTAATGGAGGTTTTAGTGAGAGTGTTATATATGGATAGAAAGAGGATGAAAAGATCTTCAATATGGTGCTGGTGGTGGGTGGTCACGCACCGTCGTGTGGTGGTGGTGGCCGGAATAGTGGCCGGCGGTGGGTGACGTTTAGGGTTAGGGTTTATATTAATTTGGGGGAGAGAGAGTGTAGAGATAGAAGGTGTGTTTTGTGTATGTTTTTAGTGAAATAAACAACTAGCACAAATGAGGGTGTATGTGGCCTTTTATACTTGGACACAAAGGACTCAAAAATAAATAAAATGGGTGGAGGGGGGCGCCGGCCATAGGGGAAAATGGGGAGGTCGGAGTTGTAACTTTTCGTAACTATCCCGTTTACCCATTCCCGAGATCATATATCGTCACCCGAGTGTCCCATGACGTTCATTCGACTTTCTAACATTGTTATTTATGTTTTTCCACGAGTTTTGACAATTTATTTGTCAATTTTCGAGTTACGGTCTAAAAGTTACAATATTTCTCGTTTTAGGCTTTTCTAGTGCCGAATCGAATAATGCCTACCAAATAGAGTTAAAACTCATACGATAACTCATCCAATAGTGAAATAATCCGTAAAAACCAATAGACGATATAAAATCAAGTCATGGTTTATAAAAATAGTGATAAAGGCAAAGCTCGGTTTAGTTTAACGTAATGCGGTTACCTAAAATAGACTCCCTAAATTTCCAGTTGTCACAGCCTCCCAGCCTCAGAAGAAAACCGTCCCGGGTTTCACTCCGAGTTGCTTGATGTCATGAAAAGTTTAGGATACTTCCTACGGAAAATGTCCTCACGTTCCCAAGTGAACTCCGGTCCATGCCGGGAGTTCCATCGAACTTTGATAATCGGAATACGGCTATTCTTCAGCCGTTTAATCTCACGATCCATAATCTCAATCAGTTCCTCAACGAAATTCAATTTTTCATCAATACGAATATCTCTTAAGGGCACCACAATGTTTTCCTCCGAAAGACATTTCTTAAGATTACTAACATGAAAGACATTGTGTACACTGCTCAATTCCGATGGTAGCTCCAGGCGGTATGCTACCGGTCCGATTCTTTCCAGGATTGGAAAAGGACCAATATATCAAGGATTGAGTTTTCCACTCTCTCCAAAAACGAATCACTCCTTTCCAAGGAGAAACTTTCAACATAACACGATCTCCAACCTGAAATTCTAAAGGTTTACGTCTCTTATAGGCATAACTCTTTTGTCTATCACAAGCGGTTTGCAACCGGTTACGAATCTGAACTATCTTCTCAGTGGTTTCTAGGAAAAGTTCGGGACCTGTAAGTTGACTCTCGCCAACTTCAGCCCAACAAATAGGAGAACGACATTTTCGGCCATACAATGCCTCAAATGGAGTGGCCTTAATGCTAGAATGATAACTATTGTTTTAAGAGAATTCGGCCAAAGGGAGGTGTCTCTCCCAGCCTTTGCCGAAATCAATAACACAGGCTCTAAGCATGTCCTCTAAAGTCTGAATGGTTCTCTCGCTTTAACCATCGGTTTGAGGGTGGTAAGCATTGCTCATATCCAAGTTAGCTCCTAACACTGATTGTAAGGATCTCCAAAAGTGGGATGTAAAACGGCTATCTCTATCGGAAATGATAGATATCGGTACTCCATGATGCGATACTACCTCCTTAAGATACAATCGAGCAAGCTTATCGAGACTATCGGTTTCACTAATGGCTAAGAAGTGAGCAGACTTAGTTAAACGATCAACGATTACCCAGATAGCTTCATTGCCGCTAGCTGTTCTTGGTAATTTAGTGATAAAGTCCATGGTTATTCGCTCCCATTTCCATTCTGGGAGTTCGGGTTGAACTAAGAGTCCTGAGGGTTTCTGATGTTCGGCCTTTACCTTAGAACAAGTCAGGCACCAACTGACATACTGAGCTATATCGGCTTTCATATTAGGCCACCAATAAAATTTCTTAAGGTCCTGATACATCTTATCGGCTCCGGGATGAATAGAGTATTTTGATTTATGCGACTCATGCATAATCAACTCACGGATTCCACCATGAAATGGTATCCAACTTCTGTCTCTGAAGCATAAAGTTTCGTCGGAACGCTTCAAGAAGCCGTTTTCACTTTCTACCATTCCACGAAGATTCTCATAAGGACGGTTCTCTTCCGTCAATTCCTCTACTTGGGCGGCTAAAATTTGAGACGGTAAGGGCGAAATAATGGTCATTCCTAAGGATCTAACGAGTAGGGGTGGAATGTCCTCCTTACGACTAAGTGCATCAGCCATAACATTAGCCTTACCAGGATGATAACGAATCTCACAGTCATAATCACTAAGCAATTCTAACCAACGACGTTGTCTCATGTTCAGTTCTTACGATCTAAGATATGCTTCAAGCTCTTATGGTTGGTAAATACTACACACTTGGTTCCATACAGATAATGTCTCCAGATCCTAAGAGCAAACACTACATCACCTAACTCAAGGTCATGGGTGGTGTAGTTTTTCTCATGCTTCTTAAGTTGTTGGCATGCATAAGCAATCACCTTCTCCCGTTGCATCAAAATAGCACCTAAGCCTTTATGCGAAGCGTCGCAGTACACGACAAAGTCTTAGCTTCCTTCAGGCAAAGCTAGGATGGGGGCACTACACAACTTCTCCTTCAGAAGTTGGAATGCTTCTTCTTCCTTTTCTCCCCATTCATACTTAACATCCTTCTGTGTTAGTTTAGTCAGCGACTTAGCTATCTTGGAAAATCCCTCAATGAATCTCCTATAATAGCCTGCTAAACCTAGAAACTGTCGGATTTCTGATGGGTTCTTAGGAGCTGCCCATTTCTTAATGGCCTTAATATTAGCTGGGTCAACATGAACACCTCGACTATCTATCACATGACCTAAAAATTGCACGGACGGAATCCAAAATTCACACTTAGAGAATTTGGCATATAGCTTCTCCTCTCTCAGCAATCCTAAAATGAGCCTCAAATGCTCTTCATGCTCCTCACTACTCTTGGAGTATATCAATATGTCATTTATAAATACTATCACAAACTTATCTAGGTATGGCTTACACACTCGGTTCATGAGATCCATGAAAACCGCAGGCGCGTTGGTCAAACCAAACGACATCACATAGAATTCATAATGTCCATAACGAGTCCTAAACGTCATCTTAGGGATATCCACCTCTCGAACTCTAAGCTGGTGATAACCAGATCGTAAGTTGATCTTTGAAAAGACACTTGCTCCTTGGAGTTGGTCGAATAGGTCATCTATTCTAGGTAACGGATATCGGTTCTTCACTGTCAACTTATTCAATCCCTATAATCAATACACATCCGACACGATCCATCCTTCTTCTTCACAAACAACACTGGTGCTCCCCACGGTGACGAACTTGGTCGAATGATTCCCTTCTCTGACAATTCTGCCGACTGTTTAGACAGTTCCTCCAATTCTCTTGGAGCAAGTCGATAAGGTGTCCGGGCTACGGGTGCAGCACTGGGTATCAACTCTATTTGGAATTCCACTTGTCGGACAGGTGGAATCCCTGGCAGATCGTCGGGAAACAAATCCGGAAATTCTCTAATGACGGGCACATCATTAAGCTGTCTTTCACTCTTCTCCTCACTTTTCTTTTCAGAAATTTGAGCCAAGAAAAGACAACCTCCTCTATCAATGTACTTATGGGCCTTAATACAAGAGATGATGCTCAACCGAGAAGGACTTCCACAGTCGCTCTGATCTCCTTGTATGCTCAGAACTTTTCCGCCATACGGTAAACGCACGATCTTCTCATCACAGATGATGTGTGCACCGTTCTTCGACAACCAATCCATTCCGATAATGACGTCAAAACTTCCTGAGGTAACCGGCAATAGGTCTATACTAAACGGGCGGTCTAGGAAACTTAAGTTACAACCTCGGACTACGGTGTCTATCTTCTCCCTATTCCCATTAGCTAATTCCACATCGTAACTAAACTCTAGAGGTGTTTGGGAGATTCCTAGTAATGGCATAAAATTGGTGGATACGAAACTCATATCCGCACCGGTATCAAATAGTATGGAAGCATAACGATTATTGAGAAGGAACGTACCCGTAACTACGTTAGGGTCCTCACCAGCTTCCTTCCCAATAGCGTAAACACGCGCTGTTCCCATGTCTCTCTACTGATTCCTAGCACCATGGTTTCCCTGGTTCTCCACAAACTCACGCTTCACAGGGTTTAGGCCATTACCTCCCATACCTCGGTTAGCAAATCCTCCTACATTACCGGGATTTCCTCTCATCCACGGCTCTTGGCACTCATTCTTAAAGTGTCCCTTCTTTCCACATCCAAAACAGGTGACAGTGGCCTTCCAGTCCGCTCCTTGTGCAGTTTGAGCTGCAGCAAGTGGACGAGACTTACAGTCTTTGGCCATGTGTCCTACCTTAGAGCACTTACTACACACGTTCGGACACAGTCCATGGTGATGTCGGTTACAACGACCACACATAGGCCTACTACCTTCATAACCTTTCCTTTCTCCATTTCCTATGGCGAACACCCTGGCTGTCTCTTGCCGTTTGTTGCCATTCCCTTTAACAACTTCATTCCTCTTCCTCTTATCACTCCTATCATTCTTACCCTTGTCTCCTACTTCTAACACATAAGAGTCCATCAAACGCTGAGCCACAGTAATTGCCTCATGCAAATTAACTGGCTTCGCAGCGATGACATCATTTCGAGTAGCTAAAGGCAATCCATCAGTATACCTCTCAATCTTAAATTCTTCAGTGCGAACCATATCAGGGCAAAGCAACGATAACTCTTGGAAACGACGATTATAAGTCGTCATGTCAGTACCCTTAACCTTATGGTTCCAGAACTCACTCTCTAACTTCTTAACTTCATTCCTAGGACAGTAAGTCTTGATCAGGAGAGTCTTAAACTGGGTCCAAGTCATACTATAAGCTACATCAATTCCTACTGAGCTGTGATAGTTGTTCCACCAGGTTAACGCTTCGTCCTTCAAGGTAAATGTTGCATACTTAACCTTACAATCCTCATCGCAATTACTAACGTCAAACACAGATTCAGTTTTCTCCAACCACCTAGTTAGGTAAACTACTCCCTCAGTTCCTCCGAACTCAATGGGACCACAGAATCGGAACTCTTTGTAGGTACAATCTCGAGTCCGATTCAGCATTGGGGTTTCACCAGAGGTGTTAGAGAGATTAGTCTCAGCTAGCAGTTCAGTGACACGCTGCGCCACTAACTGGTCAACGTGGGTTGGGTTCACAGGTGGAGGTTTTTGTGGAACAGGACCATTCTCAGCATGGTCGTTCACATTCGGGTTTTCTATAGCTGGGTTATCAGTGTTCGGGTTCTCAACAGGTGGAGTGGTCGGGGCCGGACGACGACCTTGACGGACAGGGGCAACAATAGCAGCAGGAGCTGCTCGGTTGTTCCTAAGCGGGTTTCATCTTGTTGCCATCATTCTGAAGGCAAGAAGAACAGTTTCATTAGTTCACAATTCACACTCTAAAGATAGAGTTGGGTTTCCAAGGATCACCGAATAACGCTCAAATTCATAATCAAGGTCAACAAGGATAACGCTATACCAAAGCGAAACAATCAGATACTGAATCATAACTAAAGGATGCACGTTCCAATAACCATAACTCATAGGTTTCAAAAGTGGAAATACATGGAAGGATACGAAGAAATCAAAAACGATCCTAACGACGATACTAATAAGGTAACTAGGATAATCCTACATCTCGAACCAAGAACTACTTAGTTTCAAGATGGTACAAAGCCATGAATCTAACACTATCTAGCCATGTCTACGAACACCACTAACTGATCTCCTAACATCGTCAACCTCTCTCCACAAAGATGCCAACTCAACACGTCGAGCATCGCGATCACTCTTAAGATCTACGACCTCTCTCTCCAACTCACCAATCCTACGCCAAATCGCTCTATCTGCATTACGAGTTGTCGCGAACCCTCTCAGCAGGTCTCTAACCTGCTCCTGGAGCTCCGACATACCCTCACGCAAAACCCTAGTCCTCCTGACTACAGTACCCATATCAGCTCTCAGATCCTCTATACTAGCCCTAGATACTCCAACCAACTGATCTGTCAACTAACTAAGCCTAGTACCCTGTGATGTAATCCTCTCCCACATCAGACCCGTCTCACCATACTCCTCGGGCTCTGAAGCAATCTTCCTAACGGGCTACCTATATAAGGTGAGTAAGGTGGTGAGTCAATGTCTAAAGGCTGTCCAGGGGACTCAGGCTCAGGCAAAGGAAAACCTAGTCCTAGAGAATGTGCAGGACTCTGCAATGGAGGAGTACCCCCTTCTGGGATATCCTCATAATCCTCCTCCTGAGGATCCTCATCCTCATCTACATACTGCTCTTTAATCTCATGCTCCTCCTCAACCTCATGCTCCTCCTCGCCCTCATCCATAGAGGGAGAGTCCATGAGTCGGAGTCTCTGTGCAGGTAAATCCTGAGGTGGTACACTAGGAGATCTAGGTCTCCTAAGACATGGTGATGCTGGTGGTGATGACAGAGTAGAGTGGGCTGCTAAACGGATAGGTGATGATGGTGGTCTCACGGACATGCGGGCAGTGCTATAAGCAAGCCTAGGAGTTTGGGCTCGTGCTAAGACCTGATGTAAAGTGAGCTGCCTAGATGAGCTAGGGCGATCTGATGATGATGATGATGAACTAGTGTGACGGGCAATCTCATAAGGATCACCTTGCGCAACCGTCATGAGAGTCAATGCTGGCGAACTAGCAACAGCAAGGACCTCCTTAGACACATCAAAAGCTAGTGAAGGCATAGTCTGTGACAATGGCATAGGGTAGGTATAAGTGTTCGAAACAACTAGCTTTAATAAGCGCATCAACTCAACCAAATCATGTATCACATAACGAGAGCTTTAAAAATAGAGGTATCGCATTACTTAAAATATGCCTTTAAATAAAACACATAAGTTCCGTTCTATCACCAAATCCCATATCAAATCAATCGAGTTCAAAATTCCAAAGTCACAATATACCGTTTACTCAAATCAAATTCCATAGTATCTCGATAATCACATCTCATTTACCCAAAATCAATAATCATATCTCCAAATCATAACGTTTCCAATATCAGTTCACAATATCCCTTAATAGATCATCTCATAATTCAAATCGCAGTTCATACCATAATCAAATAAGAAGCTTCGGCTTGGCAAGCGGGCGTGCGTCGGTCGAGGATCAATTTTCTTAAAAAGTGGTTATAGTTTAGGGTTTATAAAATACCTAATTCTCTATAACCTTGAGCTCTGATACCAATATATAACACCCCCAAATCTCGGTATAGCGGAAGATTAAATCAAGTTTTCGGGGCGTCACTATTAGATTGGTATCGCACACAAGTATAGCAAAAGGTAGTCATTTAACATTCAAAACCAATCCCAAATTTAAGTATCCAAAACATTTAATCAAAAAGTGTAAATATTGGGCCCAACACATGATTTAATAAAATAGGTCCCCAAAGTTTATCAGAGTCAGAAATGATCCTTGAACCCCGCCTTCTTGCCAAGCTTCCACCGATCACATATTCCAAACATCTCTCAAATACCTGAGAAATCATGCTAAAAGGTCAGCTTACACTGGTGAGTTCATAGGTTTAAGTTCAACAAAATCATAGTGGACCTGTAGGAGTTGATTTGCAATGCAAGACCTAAGATAGATAAATACCGTTTGCACACACCGATCCTACCCTGATCACCAACCATATAATCATATCCCGCATCCAGGGATTACTCGGGCCCCGCGACTCTAGTCCAGCACTGTCGTGGCAAAATCTAGAACAATTGCCAACCCCAGATTAGGTCGAGGTATAAGTCTATTCTTAGCTAGGCACGGTTAAACCTAGACTAAGGCAACAACTACCGCACATCTATCTAAACAGTCAAGCATATAAGCAAATCCAAATATTTTTCACGGTCCGAAAACAGTAGCATGATTCTCACCCCAATATAGTTAAAAACGTAGATAAAAGTGGGGCTATGAAACTCACCTCAAGCAATCAACGTACAAATAAACACTAGCAGAAGATAACGGTAATCACGGCACAGCAACTATCGACTCGGCACAACCTATTAATGTAGACCAAATTTAATATATATATCTCTCAAAATCAATGTTATCTACCCAATGTATTCCATTTCGTTATTTCCAAAAATGTCTCGTTTCACCCTTTAATCCTAGTGTTTGGTATCCTCCTGTGGGTGTATCGACTCAATATGATGCTATGAATGCACTCAAACAACCAGTATGTGACTCAATGCAACACAATGAGACATCTAAGCGATAAGATCCATAGTCCAATAAGTTTCGGATTAAATAGTAGACCTTATCAAATTCGTCAACTCGATAAACTCATTTATTTATTCGTGTCGCTTATTATCCCATAAATCAGTCGCATCCTATAGAGTCATAAGGATACTTCACCCATTAATAAGGTTACCCAACGTACCTAGCGCTCTTATTAGATTCATCAACCTAATAAGTCCGCTACCCACGTGGATCAACACTACTAATGTTAGGTTATCCGTAACCCATGCACGTAACGTAAGTAAATAATTACTTGAAAATGATATTAAATGCCCATAATTGGCATTTATCGATATACGTGTACTCAAAACATTAATTGCTTATTTATTATAAAACATTTCCATTTTTAGTCGTTAGTTTCCATTTAAAAATAGTAAATAACAAGATAAGACTTGTTATCGATATCTTTAGTATAAAAGCCCTTTTATTATTTACATTTCATAATCTATTAGCATTTTCATATAAATATATATATTTCGTCAAATTCCAATATTAATTTCATATCGTTATTCGTTTCGAGTCCACAAGCACGAGTCATGACTTCTCGGCTTTTTAATCAATCAATAGTCCAAACTATACTAAAGTCCATGTTACGGCTTTGTCGGAGTCAAATATTGACTAAAAAGTCAAAGTAACACCGATGTAGCTCGAAGTTGACAATATATATATCAAGTCCAATTAAAAGTCATAATAGCGCAATTCAATCCCAAATCAATCTCGCCAACCAATCAACCAACCAAATATGCCCGAAACCAATGTTATGACCCTAATGGTCATGACACGGTCACGGCTAACACCACGTGAACCAAACAAGCCCTAGAAGCTTTTCGGCTCCACGCGTCTCATCCAAACATCAACAATATCAACCAACAAACTACCAAAACGACTCGACCCGGACCCTTGGTCCATGTGGGTCACGTACGACACCAACCAAGACCCCTACGTGGGTTTCTTGGTGCTTACGCCCCTTCACCATCACCAAACACCATCCAAACACTTCCCAAATCATTACCACAACATCAAAATACAATCAATCAACCTCCAATCATTAACCAAACATAAAACCCATCATCTATTCTAACCAAAAACATGAAACTAGACCTAAAATGCAAAAACCCATCAAGATGACACACCACATGCTTACCAAACACTAGCTACATGTTTATTTAAGTGTTAATTAGACTTAATCCTACGTTTAAACCAAAATCTCTAAATTTCAACATAGGGTCGAAACCCTAATAAGCCATACGTGGCTTTACCAAGCTCAAACAAGGTGTATTCAAGTCCCTTTTACCTTTTCCAAACACGAATTGCAAAACCCACTTGAAACCCTAGAAATCCGAATCTTAATCTTTAGATTTGAAGGTGTTAATGGAGGTTTTAGTGAGAGTGTTATATATGGATAGAAAGAGGATGAAAAGATCTTCAATATGGTGCTGGTGGTGGGTGGTCACGCGCCGTCGTATCGCGGTGGTGGCCGGAATAGTGGCCGGCGGTGGGTGATGTTTAGGGTTAGGGTTTATAATAATTTGGGGGAGAGAGAGAGTGTAGAGAGAGAAGGTGTGTTTTATGTGTGTTTTTAGTGAGAGAAACAACTAGCACAAATGAGGGTGTGTGTGGCCTTTTATACTTAGACACAAAGGACTCAAAAATAAATAAAATGGGTGGAGGGGGCGCCGGCCATAGGGGAAAATGGGGGGGTCGGAGTTGTAATTTTTCGTAACTATCCCGTTTACCAATTCCCGAGCTCATATATCGTCCCCCGAGTGTCCCACGACGTTCATTCAACTTTCTAACATCGTTATTTATGTTTTTTCACGAGTTTTGACTATTTATTTGTCAATTTTCGAGTTACGGTCTAAAAGTTACAATATTTTTCGTTTTAGGATTTTCTAGTGCCGAATCGAATAGTGTCTACCAAATAGAGTTAAAACTCATACGATAACTCATCCAATAGTGAAATAATCCGTAAAAACCAATAGACGATATAAAATCAAGTAATGGTTTATAAAAATAGTGATAAAGGCAAAGCTCGGTTTAGTTTAACGTAATGCGGTTACCTAAAATAGACTCCCTAAATTGCCAGTTGTCACAATACATATTTCCATGTTAGATTTGAAGTGACTGCAATGCTGATCAATTATAACTATTAAATATCCGTTGATTCAAATAAAATACTAACTGAAGTTACCTGCAAATTGTTTCGAAACAATGACTTTATTACGAACAAAGCATCACTTCGCAAAAAAATCATTAAGAAGTTTGTCAAGTTGGGAAACTTATCCTTAATGCAACTCACGGTAAGGTCCATGTCTTCATGATTCGTTAAATACATTTTACAGTTCAAAGATTCAGTTCTATTATGTGTTTAATCCCCAACTAGTGTTATTCTCACAGTCTTCTTTTGAAGTTTTGAAAGAAATAATCAATGTCTGAGAAATTACAGACAAAATTGAATATACTAGCATAATGGACAATATTTGACACATGTGCGGCACATAACACCATAGTTATGAATCATTTCGATAATTAGTTTAGAGGAATACCATGTTATCTATCAATGATATTTTTCAGTACTTGACAAAACTCATACTTATTAGTATCTATTCATCATTTTTCATTTTTCTGTAACATTTCAACCCGTCACACACACTCGCTCACTATTCTACATCATTAAACCTCTATATACTAAATGAAACCTCGCCGATGACTATTAATAAGGGTTTAAACCATTAAATAGCCACATATTTTCTAACATTTACTCATATGATACGTGTACGAAATTTATTATTTTTATGGTATGTGAACTTTTCAATTCGTGCTAACATGGTCACATTTTTACCGGCAACTGGTAAAACCGGCTAAATTTTTTAGATAGTGTGACTTGGCAATTTTTTTTTTCTGATCATTTATATGATAAGATTTAAGGCATTAAATAGTCGTGTACTTTCTCAAATTTACTCATATGATACGTGTGTTGGAATTTAATAACATGACAATCATAATTAAAACATAATAAACATCAAGTACACATGCGGAAGCGTATATGAACATATAATGAATAATTAATTAACATTAACATAAAAGTATGCGTACCTTTGATTCTAGCTAAACAAGAATCAATTCCCAAACTAGCAATTGAGATAAACCCTAATTAGGGTTTTTAAGGATTCTAAGAATTGCCCCTTACCGTTTTTGCAATTCAATTCAAGATACTTACAATAGTGTGTAAGTACCACATTCTTGTATACACGTACTATAACGAATAAAGTAAATGCTAGTTTATGAAACACAAAAAATTTGCTTAAGGAAAAAAACAAGTAATCAACCCTATAGGTTTAGGAACGATCGTTTGGACTAAAAGAGAGAAAACCACAAGCTTAGGTTTTAGGTTATGTGTACAAGAGTGAATAACAAAGACCCTAAGCATTGTATTTATACCTATAGAAACTTAGTGTCCAAGTTAGGGTAGAATTGGGTTTGGCAACCCATATGGCTGATCGGTTCATCCCTAAGGGGATTCTAGAACCATCTTGACTCCTAATTTCACTTATAGTCCTTTCCTTTAACATTTAACGACCGTTAGTTTATTACATTTAATTACTTAACGTTCGTTATACGTTTCGTGTAAATAATAACTAAATATAACATTTTATATTTAATTATTAAACTTTAATTATCATACGTAAAGTGTGTAATCTCGTGGTCTCGAGTACGATCCTAACTATGACTATTAATTTAAGTCCATAAAACCAACAACTCTCACTTGGACATATCTTAATAGTGTGATCACATCGGTTAGCGTCTAGCAACACTTCGATGCCTCTACGACTCGAGTAAGGCTCCTGGAAAAACTTTTAAAATGATTTATCATTATTATTATCCTTTTGTTTCTAATACCATGTTAAAAAAGATACGGATTTAAGTCATTCTTTATTCAACCATTATGTTTCTCGTTGTAAGTGATTGAGCAAGATTACCAAATCTTCTGAACATATTCAGGGGAGATCTTGGGTGCGGCCGCACAAACATCTTGTCAACCCTACGAGGGGTCCAACAATATTAAACTCCAAAATAAATTTGAAGGAACAAATTCTATCTTGACTACAAGAATAACTCACAAACTTTGCAACACTTCTGAAACAACCCTTATGACTACCAGTTACATTTAGCGTTAGGTTGTTCCACAGAAGTGCACTACATTCATGACACTTATCTGGTATCTCAAGTCTGTGGATAACTATTCATGATTTACTTAATAACAATATCCATAAAGTAAAATCATGTAGTTGGGATAAGTCCTATATTCAAATTCTTTAAATAGCATCTGAAATTGGTCTGCAACACATCAATATACATACAAGTATATTCTACCAAATCACTCAGATTTGTCTTAGTTTAATGATACTCCCGTATCATTAACTGACAACGGACGATTTAGAATAACTTAGTTATTCACGTATTAAACATGCAAATATAAGACAACAATATTATGAATGAACATAAACATAACACATACTTTATTTCATCAAAAAATACTAAATGCTTACAATATCCTTTATCCAAATATTAATCACATTTATGCATGGAACTATTAGCCAAACGAAGACTAATGCCATTGGCAAGTTCAATAAGCTTTTCTCTAGGTAAAGCCTTAGTGAGAGGATCGGCTAAGTTGTCATATGTGTGAACTTTCAGTAGATTTATTTCACCTTCGCGGACTTCTTCCTGAACATAGTGATACTTCCGTAGAAAATGTCTGGTGCCCTTCATGACTCCAGGATCATTGGCAAATATGATTGCAGCAGAATTGTCGCAATACATATCAATAGGCGATTAAATTGAAGGCATAACACCAAGCCCTGAAATGAATTTCATAATCCAAACACCCTTCATATCATTGGAAAATATGATTGCAGCATGATTATCGCAATACATATCAATAGGCGATTCAATTGAAGGCATAACACCAAGCACTGAAATGAATTTCCTAATCCAAACAACCTTCAGCCTTTAATTGAAGACATAACACCAAGCCCTGAAAATGTGCCCTTCACATATTTTCATACATTTTCGTACGTTTTCATAAGTTTTGGTACGTTTTAGTACATTTTCATAATTATAGTATTAAGTGTTATGAATCTGCTGAACTCCGAGTCACAAGGATTAGCTAGAAGCCGAGTAGCAAACTCTTTTCGTACATGTAGAGTTCACTTCGAAAATTGTATCCCCCAAATACAAATTTAGCCACCAGAGGTGATGATATACAATAAGGGATGTTTGCTACCACAAGATTAAATTCTTTCTTATAATCTACAAGAAAAATAATCATAGTAAAACCATTATTAGAGAGACAAATCTAGGTACGCTTAATATTATCTTGAATAAACTACGGGCTCATTTATTTTGCATAGAACAATAACGTACTTTTTTATATGCCCATTTCAGTCAATCACTGTACAATTACTTGTAAATTTGAGTCATTAAAACTTGGTTTTATGTCCCATTTGGATCATTGGGTTAACCGTATCTTTAATATTTTCATATACATTTTAACATTATATCAAAAGTTACAGAAAACTTTTCATATGTAAATTTAACATTTTTATACAAAGTGTATGTTATAAAGTGAAGCTTATTGTTACAATTAGGATTTAGGAATTAAGACCGTTAGTTTTTGAATTTCATGTGTGATATTTGTTGAAACTTATTTTTTATTATATAAGCGTAGCCGACGAGCTTCAATACATGCCGAAAAACAAACTTATAAAAATAAGTTGAAATCACATAAACTTATAAGCAAAAGAGCAACAATGTTACACAACAATGCTGTATTTTTGTTTTATAACGTTTAAGAAAATAATGCTCACTTTTATAGTAGTTTGTCATATTATAGTTGAAATTGATAAAAACGTATATTTTATACTTGTATCAAGATATTACTTGCAAATTATGATCCAAACTATTTAAATTGGCAAATTAAACTGAGATTGGACGAGCGTTATATATTTTATAATTGTAAGTGTAGAAGGTGTGAATTTAGGAAATCAAAAGGAAGAGCCATTTACCTGAAGGAAACTCACACCTTGTGTTGAGGGAATTCATATGCGGGATAAGCCCAAGGAAGCTCATTTTCTTTCGGGAATTCCATTTCCATGCATTCGGGAATTGTTGGCAAAAAAAAGACGTAGGATTGGGACTATACTCCCGTAGCAAAAATGAGAGAAGTTTTTTTTTAAGAGAGAGAATATTATTTATTATGCTGTGAGTGGTTATTTGGGTTTTGAAAGTATTTCTAAATGATAAAAGATAGAAAAGAATTATTAGAAGAGAGAGAAGTTGTTGCAGTGTTTGAGGGAAAGTTGGAGGAAAATAAATAAGAGAGGAAAAAAACTAATATGGTGAGGGAAAATATTCATCCACACCCTCCACACTAAGTGAGGAGAGTGTGTCTCGGGAAAACAAGAGGGAAAGCAATATTTACTTAGGAAAACCATCCTTTACTCATGGGAAAAATGCATTCACAAAAAATAATTCCCTAGCGGCGAGTGAGTCTTGAAACCAAAAAGGAGAGAGAGAAAGTGTTTGGAAGAAACAAAGTGTTATTTATTGGTTGTGTCGTATGGGTAATTGTATTTTAGAAGTATTTTTAAATGAAAAAAATAGAAAAAAAAAATAATAAAAGAGAGACAATGTGCCGCAATGGTTAAAGGAAAATTCTTCAGAGAGAGAAAAAGCTGATGTGGAGCTGATGTGGCGAAGGAAAACCGCAATGGTTTGGTTCTTTTTTGGATGTAGTTTCTGTTATGTATGTTGAGCATGGGTGTGTCCATGGCCTTTTGCATTTTCAGCCAAAGTTAGCTTTTAGGGATGTGTCCTTTAAGCTCTTTCAACTTTGGGCTTGTTTTGTAGTTATTTCTTGTTGCCTTTTTGGCTCTTTCTTAATATAATTTACCGTTAAGAAAAAAAATTAAAAATTAAAAAAAAAACAACAAAACAACAAAACAAAAAAAAAAAAAAACAAAGCAAAAACAATGTCGGATCTTCTGTTAGGATTTAAAAAATCCATGTTGAAGTGTCGGTCACCCCAACTATAGTCTAGCATATGTTAGCTCGTAAATATTACGTTATTTATTAAATATTTAGTTAGTTCAGTAATACCGTGGAGGACGGACGGGTCTTTACCCACTGTATGCTTGATCCACAGCCCGTAGGTGGCGTGTAGTATGTAGTATAAATACCCCTTCCCTCTAAGGGAAGGGTGGGTGGTTTTCATTCTAATAAACATACACATAGTGTTTCTCTCTCAAGAAACTACCCTATCTACTCTTTCTTTCTCTAAAATGGCTAACTTGTTCTTCCATAATCCTTGACCTCCTGAATCATATGAACAACATAAAATAACGATCCTACAATTGGTATCAGAGCCAAGGCTATGTTGTTTGTATTGATTCGTGTGGTTTGATTCACGGTTTTTGTACTAGTTTTTGTGCAGTTTTTTGATGCGGTTTTTGTGATGTTTTGATGCGTTTTGTTGATGTTTGATGCTGTTGGTGAATCTGTAGTTTTAAGCGTCGTTAAACCCGTAGTTTTTAAGTAGCTATATGACGTTTTTGAATCTTGTGTCAAGTTGTTTTAAGCTGGTTTTAAGTTGGTTTTAAAAGACGTTTAAGCAGATTTTATGTTTGAATCTGCTGATGTTAAAACGTTTTGTATATGATTTTAAGCAGGTTTTAAGACATTCTTTATGCTAAGTTTTGAATCTACAGTTTGTATAAGTATGTTCTTCGCTGCGGTTTCTGTCAAAAGGATGTTTTTCTTCAGTGCGTTTTGAAGGCTTTCTTCAGTGCGTTTTGATGTTTAAGACTGTCCAGATCCGATTTTTCAGGTCCTTTGTCTACTGCGATTTGATCAAAATTTCTTGACTGCGTTTTGGGTGTAGCAGACACAGCCTGCGACTTGACTCCCTTTCTTCATTGCGGTTTGATGAAAGAGAAAACCCATATCTGCACTGCATTTTAAACATTGTCATAGGTTGCGGTTTGTTAAAAGGAAGCTACGAGTTGACCAACTCAGTGCGATTTGACCAGAAACTACTGCGTTTTGACACCAATACTGCGTTTTGACACTGATACTTGACTACTGCATTTTGACTCAGCAGACTGCGTTTTGAAAACTTGGTGCGGTTTGACTTGACACGACAGAAAAGGAGAAGAAGATGAAGACTGCGGTTTGTTGACCATGACCTCAAAACCATTGTACCAACTCAACCCAGACCTCAGTTCATATTACATCATTAGTCCACTCGTTCTTCATGAGAAAAAGAAATTGATGGACTTCTGTAATCACCATCATCAGTCCGGAAGCTATAACAGAAAATGAAATGAAAATGAAATGTAATTGCTAAGAATACATCAGCCCTTCCAAAATCAAAACCAAAAACAATTCCATTCTAATCTAATCTAAACCCCTCAACAACACCATATGTCCTATCCTATCTCACAACCATTACGAAATAACAAAAGCATATCATGATCTCAGAGTGTTCTCTCTTAGTATACGAAGACACATCAAGGCTTATGAAAGTCTATAAACAAAAGAAACATTCATCATTGATCGGACTCAAAGCATAAAAAGAAAAGATTAAGAATTCAAGATCTCAGTTTTCTTTCTTACGTGATTATCAAAGATTCATCAATCCCTTCAAAGGTCATGCATACGAAAGAAAAAATTCATCATTGACTCTTATGGGAAGCTTAGCCTCACGTTTTTATCTGAACTAAACAAAAAAATTAATAACGAATCTGTTACCAATTTTTCTTTGGTTCGATTATAACAAGAAAACATAAATGTGACAACTCGTAATTTCAGGTCATTTTATAAACTTTAAAAGTTTCACTATTTCATCATTTATCGTAAACTACGTTTACGAGTATCAAATTCGCGTAACCTTAATGGTTTAGCTGCGAATTCATGAACATATCATCAAGGACATTTCATATAGACTAGATTTAGTCTACATATCATCAATAACATCATTTCATATCAATTTATGCATGGGTTTTGCATTTTACATTAAACGTTTATTTTCCTATTAAATAAAAGCTATCGCGTAAACATTATTTTGAACATTTGATCCGACACTTCCAAAAATAATCCTAATATATTTTTATACTCATTTTAAGACTATAAAAATTATATTATTAGTTTACCCGATGTTTTCAATTTATTTTGTATATAAGTTGTTATGTATAAATATTTGCGTCGGTTTTCGTAAATACTACTCGATAAGTATTATTTCACTAAATTTTTGTAAGAAATGTATTTTTATAATTTTTATGACTTCGATATATTTTATTTTGTTCTGATAAAATTGATTTCTAGCAAGCGCTACACTAAATAACTAATTATACTTACAAAACATACAATATTCACAACTTTAAATGCAATAATACATCAAAAAGTCCCATTTTGCTTCCTCATTTTTTTGTTTCCGACTTTCCCCCTCCAACTCACCATTTTTTGGATATTTTATTAGCTAAACTCTACACCTATGCAATTTAATTAATATATATCACACACATGTGTGATTTTTATTAATAAAAACACATACAAAGGCATACAAAAAGGTGAAAACAAAAATAGAAACCTCTCATCTCTTTTACATGGATCGGCCATAGCAAGAACAAGGAAGAAACCATTTTCTTTTCAAGCTTCAAGTGATTATCAAATATTATTAGTGATCTATGCTAAGGTTTTGAAATAAAAACCTATAGATTAATAAGGTTTTCATCATCTTTTTCATATAATCATTCAAGTAAGCATTTCATGATTTTTATTACTCTTTCATATTCATAGTTATGTTATTTCATTATTTTTGCAAGAAAACATGCATGTTACATATGAATTTATACCACTTTTAATGTTTTTATTACTTATTATGTAATATAATTATCCTATAATGAATCTCTTGAAACATATCACTTTTGGTGATATCTAGGAACCCATGACACCCTAAGAAGGTGTATGGTAGGATTTGAATAGCTTCGGAGTTGTTTTGAATTGGTTAGAATAGGTTTTGCGCGAGAAAAACTCATTTCGACAACTTTATTTAAAGGTCTGATCATATTTTTAAATTCTGGAATTTTCGACAGATTGTAAAAAATTTTGGGCTAGATATTTGGAAAATATACTTTAAAACGAAAACGTGGCCGCTTAAACGGGTTAAAACGGAGTTATAACGAAAAAGTTATGAATTTTTCAAGTTTGACGATGAAAACTAATTGTTTCAGAAAAATTCAGCATGCTGTCTCGACTTTTTACGAGTCAAAAATGAGTCTTAAGCGTTGTTAAATGTGTCGACTTATCAAAAATATATTAGTATATGTTATCACGATTCCGTGGATATAAAGAACGTTGAAAACGGACTTATAACGACTAAGTTATTCACATTTTAAACAAGTTGCCGTAACTATATTATATAAGAAAAACTAATATATTTCTATTAGACACATACTACGGCAACGAGGGACCATGTTGAGGGTCGTTTTTAACAATGACGGAGTACTTTTTATAACATGATGTCATCTAGTAAAAGTAAGTTCGCCAAGCATATTTTCCAAAATGTCAAACCATTTGTCAAGCGGAGTGGTAACGAATAAGATACGGTCACTTAAATTTTGCCGAAAACCATCCTTAAACAATATTTTGGACACAAGTACCATACTTTACCTATATTTTTCTCCGTGATCGAGACCTCTAGGATGAAAACTTAAATGCTAAAACTTTGAGATAATGATACAAGCTTCCCAAAACCGTTGAGTTCGTTTCCTAACACTCGACGTGCACCATTTTACGACTAGCTTTTTGAGGCCGTTTTGTCACTTTCATGAAATTTCAATGACATTATTTTACGACGAAAAGTTATAATTTCATAATAAATCATTAAATGATTATCGTAAGATATCATTTCAACGTAAATACTTGTAAAGTATTTTAAAACATGACGAGATATCATAAACATATATTTCGACGATAAATTCTATTTTCAAAAGCGTACAAGTGGTATAGATTACATGTGGATTTGCATGCACGACATTATTTCATGATTTACATTAGAACATATCATTCATAATAGGTCAGCGCCAGAGGTTGCGCCTCATTTCATATGCCATTACATCATCATTATCATTGCAACAGGTGAGTTTTCATAGCCCCGATTTATTCAAGTTTTACTTTATTTCAAACCTACGGGGAGAATACATTGCACATCATTTTTATTACGATACCAAGTATATCAAATTCATTACATTACTTAAGTTACCTCATTGCCAGTTAAATGTCCCCATTTCATAATCATGAATCGTTAATTTCATAAAAGCGGGTGAGTGGATAGATCTATCGAGGGTGACACCTCCATCCGGGTTGGTGGATTCCAACCGGACGGATGCATTTCATTTCATTATCATTATTTGAGTTGTTTGGCAAAACACTCTGTTTGGGCGAACATCAGTCAAGCTTCGGTGTCATGTGCTTAAGCAATTGTATCATTTTTGTGACATCATTGTCATACATAACTTATACTTGTGGTAGTCGTATTAAACATATACATAAACTCTATGAACTCACTCAACCTTTGTGTTGACACTTTTAGCAATGTATTTTCAGGTAACTAAGGCATTCACTTCATGGCATGCATGTGGACATATCATAGAGTCGCGGTGACGACGCGTCTTACATGGGATTTATAGACTTTAAAAACATCGTTTGACTTGTACCAAACTTATTTTCCGCACAAGTTGAATTTTATTTGGGACCTATCTTTGTAACTCTGAATGTTTTTATTAAATCAAGCGATGTATTTTTCAAACGACACTTTAGGTCGTTCAATATAACTGTGATTGTGATGCTATGACAGTTAATCCCCAGGAATTCCATTCCACTGCAAAACAGGTAATTTGGGGGTGTGACAGATTGGCATCAGAGCTTCAGTTATAGAGAACTAGGTTGCATCATTGACCCTAGACTATAACTACATCATCATAGCATCTCATCATTTCATCATAAGTGCATAGTCACTATACATGCGGTTACATACGCACATTTTGCGAGTTATTTACTTTCATTTCAAATCGATTGTCACATTAATGCCTTCAGATACCCATCCCATCACTTTGACATGGAGAATGCCATGTCATTCCCTATCATAATTTTAACATCAGTTGACTCAACACCGATAATATCAGATGATGAGACTGAACCCTTTTAGGAGGACGAAGTTGCATGACAGCAGCCTTTTTGAGGGGCGTCTAATCAAATGTAATATAGTGTGTGTTCCAAAGTATTGCAGAAGAAACTGCAAACCTGGGTCGTTCTTCCCAACGAGGCTGTGATGGTACTCAAAACACGGGTTTGTGATCGGGTGATTTGGACAGAAAAAGGAATATCAGTGAGTGAGTGATTAAACTAAGGAAATTAAATCTATAAAAGACTTTGAAGTCATTTTAATTCTATTTTTTAAAAAGCGTTTAACGTTTAAAACCTAAAACGTACGTTTAAATTAAAAACTACGTAACGTACGAAATAAAACGTAAAAATAAAGAAGTAAAATACCTACGGATATGGAAAATACATTTTTTACAATCCTAATTATACTAGAAAATTATTGGAAAAAGAAAATTATTTTTAAAACTATTTATTTAATTATGAGTAAAGTCCTAAAAACATCCCTGTGGTTTGCCCTGTGGTGTGGTTTTCATCCCTATACTTTTTTTTGGAACAATTACATCCCTCCGTTAGTAAAGTTGGCACAAAATCATCCCTAAGGACGAACGCTGCAAAGAAGTCCCCGTTAAGTCCCCCACGTGCTAGTCACGTGAGGGGTATTTTTGTCCAAAAAACGGGTATATCCACCCACCAACCCATCATTATCATCACCAACCTCACACACTTATCTCTCCTTCTCTCTCCCTCTCCTTCTCCGCCGGAAAAAGGACGCCGCCACCACCACACCGTCGGCCTCCACCACACACCACCCACCTCAAAAGACTCCCCACATCATTTCCTTCCCGATCCACAACATCACGCGCGCAGAAACCCTCCCACTCTCTCGTCGTTCACCCACGCGCCACCTAACCACCACCCTATCACCACCACCAGTCTCTATTTGTGATAAGAGGAATGTGGATGAGTTATATGATCTTTCTTGGACAATTTAACACTACCAATTGACTGATTACTAATTGAATTAGAAAACCCCCAACTCAATTTAAAAAACCCCCTAACTTGTTATGAACCCTAATTCTGTGTTTGTATGTGATTATGTAAAACCTATGAGAATTTCGCCCTATTTATAGATGAAGACGTAGAATTGGAGTTCCCTAGCTTTCTTGACCATGCTTGTAGGGTGATACCCGTTCTTGGCTCATGTCACCATCCCACTGCCACGCCTCCAACACCATCATGTGCTCCTATGATGATAGATTGCCGATTGAAGGAGGTTGATGGTGACATATTGGAGCTGAACTGGGAGGAGCAGGAAGAAACATTCAAGTTTTATGTTTGTGTGGGATAGAGCGAAAAGAGAGAGAGACATGGAAAGCAGAAAAAAAAAGAAGAAAAGGAGGGGAGGGATAGGAATAGGAATAGGTTTTAGGTTTTGTATTAAAAGAGGTGGGTGGTAGCTGGGAGTAAGAAATGGACAAAAATACCCCTCACGTGACTAGCACGTGGGGGACTTAACGGGGACTTCTTTGCAGCGTTCGTCCTTAGGGATGATTTTGTGCCAACTTTACTAACGGAGGGATGTAATTGTTCCAAAAAAAAGTATAGGGATGAAAACCACACCACAGGGCAAACCACAGGGATGTTTTTAGGACTTTACTCTTTAATTATTATTAATTAAAAACTATTTTTAACTATTTAATAATACCCTAAAATATAAGAAAATATGAAATAAAGCTAGAAAAGTGAAATTATGACTTAGAAAAATCTAAAATATTATAAAACTTATTTTAAAACTGAAAATATATTTATTACACTTTTTATCTATTTATTATTAATTTAAAACTATTTAAACTTAATTAAATTCTAGAAAATAGAAGATGAACAGTAAAAATTATGAAAAATTTCCTAAAATTATTTTATATTATATAAAAGCTAGGAAAAATATAAAAACATGGTTTTACTTAATAAAAATTAATTTTACTATTTAATACTTTATTATTAATTAATTATTAAAAATACTAGATGAAAAAGGAAAAATCTGAGAAAATTCCTAAAATTACTTTAAGATGACAGAAACTTAAGAAAAAATATAAAACATATAAGTGCTTAATAATAAGCTGAAAAGAAAATTAAAAAGCTAATTTATATTAAATAAACGCTATCACTAATTTAAAAAATGGATTTTTCTGGATTTTTTCTTTTACAAAACTATTTAACTACTGAAAATAACAAACTTTTGTGAAATCACTTTAAGTGGGGCTCAGTGAATAAGCACTTCAAGTGCTTATTGCTTTGATAGTTGACTTTGGTCAAACTGTCAAGCTATAAGCTTCAAATAAGCTAGTTATGGCCCCACAGTGGTAAATTCTAGTGAGAACAAGTTAAGTGACTAGAATTAAGCTAACACAAACCAAAGAGAACCCCTGAATAAGCAGTTTAAGCCAAAAATAAGCAAAGCTAAACTAGTTTCAACTCAAAAATAGGACAGTATTACTGCTGATCTAGGAGTGGGGTCCACAGAGCTTAAGCTCAAAAGCTTGGCTGCAAATGAGAGCTAGCAAGGTGGTGAATGCTATGGAACCAAGAACCACCACTGGGGCCCACTGATGTGGCCTGTGGGACCCACCAAAGTGGTGGTGATGGTGACTGTGGTGGTGGCACAGCTTGTTGCACAGGGGAGAAACTTCCCCTGCACTCACTTTGATGCCATGTAGGGCCCACACAAAAATTCACAAAAATAATACAAAAATACTAGAGAGCACAAGGCGGGTCTAAATGATTTCCCAAAAGCTCATAAGCTATAACACGAATAAGCTCATTAAAAATCCCACAAGTTTGGGCAATAATCACTTTTTCACTTTTTGACTTTTGAAATTATGAAGTAGTTTGACTTTGGAGAACTTGTGAGCTTATGAAATGGAATGTAAAAGATGTTTTGAGACAAAATAATACTGAAATAAGCTAGATTCACTAATTCTAAAACCTAAATGCAAACTAGAGACACTGATTCAAACTGAGAAGAAAATAAGACAAGTTTCAAAGTGATTTTGACTTTTGTTGATTCTAAATGCAATAAAATGACTAGAGTGGCTCTAATATTCCTAAGAAAGACTATTGCAATTCAACTTCACTACTGATAACACCTTAAATTCAGTTACACCTCGTGATCCAAACACTAGATTTAAACATTGTAATGCTATTTTGAATCAGAAAAATATTTAACCAATCTAAACTAACACATGATCTATACTAAACTTGTCCAATTTTACTAAAATGCAATAATCTAAACTACTAATAACCTCAAATTCATAATCAAGCAACTAAGTATTAATCTGATTTGATGCAGAAATGACAGATATGAAATAGAAATGTAAAATAGCACTTACATTAATCCTGTCACAATGACATGCTCATATAACCAATGAAACAGTAACCTAAATCTGTTTATCAACCCAAATCAACTGTCATCAACCCAGTTTCAAGCTTAATGGCTCCATAGTTGACTTTCTTTGACTTTTTTGGAAATTTAAGCAATTAGACAGGAAACTCTACCAATTTGCTTAAAACACTTTTAATTAAGTTAAAAGAAGCTTAATAAAGCATTTAGCAAGCTTAAAACTTAAGAACAAGCTACAATTGATTTTGAGGAAAACTAGAAAACAGAGAAAACTAACAATTGATGATAAAGATCTTTGAAACTAAACTAGAATTAACTTGTACAAGACTTAGAACATGAAACCCAGAAAGTTTGTGCATTAAAAACTAAAAACGATTACATGAATTTTAAATGAAATGGTCTAAATATAGTGACCCCTTATTTCTACTGTCTTCTTTCTCTTTTATAGCTCTCACAAAGTGCTCTGAACATTCTTTAGCCTTTGGATTGGTCCAATTAATCTCAGCCCTTGATTTGTGTTTTTGGCGCCAAAAAGATATAGCAACTGGGTTGACTTATGTGAGGCAGGGGAGAGAAGCATTAATTGTCTTTGGTATGTTGTGGAGGTGGAGGGGACAAGGTATGGTGGGTGAGTTGAGCGAGGTGAATGAGTGTTCAGGAGAGTTGGTAATGGTGGAGGTGGTATTTGGAGGGAAAAGGGTGAGCGGGAAGGTTGACTGGGTTGGATGGGTAGGGAAACGGGTTGGACCGGGTAAAAGATGGGTTTGGGTTTGGGCTTGGACTAGTAATAACATGGACTTAGGATTTAATTTGGATCCATAAATCATTTAAGGGACTAAAGGTGTCTATTCTGAAAATCCAAGGACCACTCATGTATTTCTGAAAACATTTTCCAAGGACCAATCTTGCCAATCTTCAATAGTACAAGGACCAAATTAAGTATTCTCCAATTTTATTTTTTTTTTCATTTCCAAAGACTATTTTTGTAAAATACCAAAAATCCAAGGACTTAAACTGCAATTTTCCAAAAGTATTACAAGGACCAATTTTTGACAAGTTAGAATTACCAAAGGACTAAAAATGTTAATTTTTCAATTTAAAATTTCCAGGGGTAAATTCTGTCAATCTTTGAAATTTCATGGACTAAAGTTGCCATTTTGCAAAACTGAGCTTTATAAGGCTAATTTTGACAACTTGAAAATCCCTGAGGGCCTTTTATGAAAAATTATCGTGTTTTGAATAACTAGGGACTAGATTTTTACAATAATTGAATAAAACACAGTCTAAATATTTTTTTCTGTCTTTTTGAGACTTTTCAAAGTGTTTTTGACTGTTTTTGCAGTGTAGAAGGAACAAAAATGATGAGTATTTAGACACTCATCATTGCACCTACACCATCGCGATCACTATTGATTCACCGTAGGATCAGGACAATTTTTATCATTCTGTTGGGACAGATTATACCATTTGGTAGAACTTATAGGTTTAGTCCTAATGAACCTATTTTCTTAACTCACCACAAGGATTTTCATTATCATCATTGTCATCATTTTCATCATCATTGTCATCTAGAGTACCATCCGTGTCATCACATCTCATAGACACTACTCATACACCTGACTTAAGCCCTTGGGAAGCGTGCATGATTTGACACACCATTATCATTTATCACTAAGACTATAGACACTACACCATCTCATAGGTTTGAGGACTGTGAGATTTCTAGGGCTACTGCTGCTAGACCGCCTACTACTCCTACACTTTCAATCTTATGTAATCGGTATCATTTATTATCTCCACGATAATCACAACCTTTGTTTATTTCATTCCCTATTCCAATTGCCCAATTTCCAATCATTTCGCGACGATACATCACTATCTTACTAGGGGTTAGGCCAACTTTATTCTTGACCAATTAGGAGACTATTACAATTCTATGAGGTTTCCGTATCCTACAACCATTCAACAAATTATATTTCAAGTTATTTTGCTACCATTTCATGAAATTATTTCACTTAATTTTTTTTCAAGCTATTCTACACTATCTTAGAAACATTGTTTCATAAAGTTTTAAAACAAAGTTGTTTCGTTACCACCTTATCAATTGGCTTTCATCCTTTTATCAACTATTTAATACCATCATGCTAAACGATTTTCATGTTACTCTGAAAAATTATTGAGCCATTATCTTACAAAACAAAACGCTGAATACCATCTAAAACTTCGGAGGAACATAATACCATTTCAACAAAAACCAAGCATCACATCATTTGTCCTCGATTATACATGGCCTGATCACCTATGTATAATTCAAGAAGAATTATGTCATGAAAGTAACAAGCATCATTTCAAATCTCTTAAAACAATCTTCACTCCAAAGCAAAGCTTTGTAATCAGATAAATTGTTCATAAACATTTCTTTTGTTAACACTCTATAGAAGCCCACGCCATTCATCCTCACTCAACCGAGAAGTTAGAATTTGATGAGTTACCTTTTTAGGAAAGGCTTTCTATACCATCCTGTGGAGGAGAATTCCTCGATACAAGAAAACAATGAAAGGATTTCGGAATTACCAACAAGGACTAGAAGTAAGTAGCGAGATCTTTCAAAACCTAACAAAAATCTTAAGAAATCACGGACATTCAACCACTATCTTTGATTAAAAGCCAAATTATATCATTTCAAAAGTACTAGCAAGACCGAAGTTATAAGATTTAGTACGGGCTTAATACACACTAAGCAACACTATAGGGAGAAACCAAGTCTTCTAACTGAGACTACAGAACATTTCATTAAACATGGCCTCAACAATATGTGAACTTCCCTACAATGAGTTCCCTTAAAGGAAAATTTGGTTAAATTTAGGTTATCGATATAAACTTTCCCTAAGGCATTGTATTCTCTAGAAATTACGGATAACCTCACTTTCATATCAAGAGATGCAACAGGTTTGAACATAACAGACAATTAATGACACTCCATCTACAAGTGAAATTAGAACAAACATTTTTCGACATGGTATGAGCTGATATCTATTTTCTTGCTAGCATGATAGCAATATAAGTGATGAAATATTTTAGAAGCACTCAATATTGAAACAAGTCTTGAAAATCAATCACTACACCACATCACTTAAATATTTAAGGTTTTGTGACTTTACAACATAGAGCATGGAAACACTTCGATAATCAAACCATAAACATTTTAGTCATGAAGACTAAACACCTTAGGCAAGTAAGATTCAAATCATGACATTCGCTGGAACGAGAAACGAGGGAATCACAATTGTTACCCATAATCTATTCTTTTCAATAAGGTCCTTTTCTTCGACATTTAACATTTTGAAATTTTGCATGAGACACGTGGTATCAATTCCAGTTGTACCTATTACAAGCTATTCAATTCACCTTAGACTTCGACATCATTTTAAGATTCCTTTGGAATTCACTAGGACATGATTACCGCTTATTATCCTCAGCTCAATGGTTAGAACGAGAGAACAATTCCCACATTAGATAATATGCTCAAGCATGTATGACTTTCTAGAAATGATTAGGCAAATCATTATTCATCGAACAAGTTGCTTTACAACAATAATTATTACATGAACATATTGACTGCACCAATTGAGGCACTCTATGGTCGAGGTGTCAATCACTTATTCACTGGCCAAAATCAGGAAGTCCAGCTCACTAGTCAATGACTTATTCATGAAACAACAACAACAACAAATAGCTAGATAAGCTACGTCGATATACGACGCAAAATATTGGAAGTATGTTCCATAAGTCGCAAACCATTAGAATTTCAAGTTGCAACAAGTTATGTTCAAAGTCCCGTCTTGGAAAGCGCTGTACCTTCAGAAAACACTGGACGCATCCGATGCGACCCAAATATCCTCACCTTTCACCGATAACATCAGAGAACCTAACATAGACCGAATTCGTGGACTGAATTCCTTTTGGTTGGGCGAATGTGACAACTCGTAATTTCAGGTCATTTTTACAAACTTTAAAAGTTTCACTATTTCATCAATTATCGTAAACTACGTTATTTAGTATCAAATTCGCAGAACCTTAATGGTTTAGTCACAATTCATGAACATATCATCAAAGACATTTCATATAGACTAGATTTAGTCTACATATCATCAATAACATCATTTCATATCAATTTATGCATGGGTTTTGCATTTTACATTAAACGTTTATTTTTCCTATTAAATAAAGCTATCACAGAAAATTATTTTTGAACATTTGATCCGACACTTCCAAAAATAATCCTAATATATTTTTATACTCTTTTTAAGACTATAAAAATTATATTATTAGTTTACCCGATGTTTTCAATTTATTTTGTATATAAGTTGTTATGTATAAATATTTGCGTCGGTTTTCGTAAATACTACTCGATAAGTATTATTTCACTAAATTTTTGTAAGAAATGTATTTTTATAATTTTATGACTTCAATATATTTTATTTGTTTCTATAAAATTGATTTCTAGCAAGCACTACACTAAATAACTAATTATACTTACAAAACATACAATATTCACAACTTTAAATGCAATAATACATCAAAAAGTCCCATTTTGCTTCCTCATTTTTTTGTTGCCGACTTTCCCCCTCCAACTCACCACTTTTTGAATATTTTATTAGCTAAACTCTACACCTATGCAATTTAATTAATATATATCACACACATGTGTGATTTTTATTAATAAAAACACATACAAAGGCATACAAAAAGGTGAAAACAAAAATGGAAACCTCTCATCTCTTTTACATGGATCGGCCATAGCAAGAACAAGGAAGAAACCATTTTCTTTTCAAGCTTCAAGTGATTATCAAATATTATTAGTGATCTATGCTAAGGTTTTGAAATAAAAACCTATAGATTAATAAGGTTTTCATCATCTTTTTCATATAATCATTCAAGTAAGCATTTCATGATTTTTATTACTCTTTCATATTCATAGTTATGTTATTTCATTATTTTTGCAAGAAAACATGCATGTTACATATGAATTTATACCACTTTTAATGTTTTTATTACTTATTATGTAATATAATTATCCTATAATGAATCCCTTGAAACATATCACTTTTGGTGATGTCTAGGAACCCATGACACCATAAGAAGGTGTATGGAGTTTGAATAGGGCTTTAATAGCTCGGTTTGTTTTGAATTGGTTAGAATAGGTTTTTACGCGAGAAAAACCTTTCGGCAACTTTATTTAAAGGTCTGATCTATTTTTTTAAATTCTGGAATTTTCGAAGATTGTAAAAATTTTGGGCTAGATATTTGGAAAATATACTTTAAACTAAAACGTACCGCTTAAACGGGTTAAAACGAGTTATAACGAAAAAGTTATAATTTTTCAAGTTTGACGATGAAAACTAATTGTTTCGAAAAATTCAAAGATGCTGTCTCGACTTTTTACGAGTCAAAAATGAGTCTTAAGCGTTGTTAAATGTGTCGATTTATCAAAAATATATTAGTATATGTTATCACGATTCCGTGGATATAAAGAACGTAGAAAACGGACTTATAACGACCAAGTTATTCACATTTTAAACAAGTTGCCGTAACTATATTATATAAGAAAACCTAATATATTTCTATTAGACACATACTACTACGAGGACCATGTTGAGGGTCGCTTTTTACAATGACGGAGTACTTTTTATAACATGATGTCTTCTAGTAAAAGTAAGTTCGCCAAGCATATTTTCCAAAATGTCAAACCATTTGTCAAGCGGAGTGGTAAAATAAGATACGGTCACTTAAATTTTGCCGAAAACCATCCTTAAACAATATTTTGGACACAAGTACCATACTTAACCTATATTTTTTCTCCCGTGATCGAGACCTCTAGGATGAAAACTTAAATGCTAAAACTTTGAGATAATGATACAAGCTTCCCAAAACCGTTGAGTTCGTTTCCTAACACTCGACGTGCACCATTTTACGACTAGCTTTTGAAGGCCGTTTTGTCACTTTCATGAAATTTTCAATGACATTATTTTACAATTTAAAAGTTATAATTTCATAATAAATCATTAAATGATTATCGTAAGATATCATTTCAACGTAAATACTTGTAAAGTATTTTAAAACATGACGAGATATCATAAACATATATTTCGACGATAAATTCTATTTTCAAAAGCGCACAAGTGGTATAGATTACATGTGGATTTGCATGCACGACATTATTTCATGATTTACATTAGAACATATCATTCATAATAGGTCACGTCGAGGTTGCGCACTCATTAGATACATTACATCATCATTATCATTGCAAAGTGAGTTTTCATAGCCCCTATTTATTCAAGTTTTTACTTTATTTCAAACCTACTGGGGAGAATACATTGCACATCATTTTTATTACGATACCAAGTATATCAAATTCATATACATTGCTTAAGTTACCTCATTGCCGCTAAATGTCCCCATTTCATAATCATGAACCGCTAATTTCATAGAAGCGAGGGTGAGTGGATAGATCTATCGAGGGTGACACCTCCATCCGGGCTGGTGGATTCCAACCGGACGGATGCATTTCATTTCATTATCATTATTTGAGTTGTTTGGCAAAACACTATGTTGGGCTTAACACGCTTAAGCTTTCGTGTCATGTGCTTAAGAATTGTATCATTTTTGTGACATCATTGTCATACATAACTTATACTTGTGGTAGTCGTATTAAACATATACATAAACTCTATGAACTCACTCAACCTTTGTGTTGACACTTTTAGCAATGTATTTTCTTGTAACTAAGGCATTCACTTCATGGCATGCATGTGGACATATCATAGAGTCGAGGTGACGACGCTCGTCTTACATGGGATTTATAGACTTAAAAACATCGCTTGACTTGTACCAAACTTATTTTCCGCACACGTTGAATTTTATTTGGGACCTATCTTTGTAACT
>OU343222.1:319694177-319786721 GCA_910596185.1 Chrysanthemum makinoi | reverse complement strand
CAAGTTCATTCTAGTCATAAAGCTAAAAACATGGTGTCTACAACTAAGTGTCTAGAATTACTACATATGGATTTATTTGGTCCATCCGCCATCCAAAGTTATGGAGGCAACTACTACACTTTGGTCATAGTGGATGATTACTCTAGGTATACATGGACAAAATTCTTAAAGAACAAAACGGAAACGTTTAATTATTTTGAGATATTAAGCAAAAAGATCCAAAGACAACTAGGAAGTCCCATAGTGTCTATTAGGACGGATCATGGTAGGGAATTCGATAATGAAGTGCAATTTGAAGCCTTTTGTGACGCTAATGGTATTACTCACAACTTCTCGGCTCCACGTACTCCACAATCGAATGGGGTAGTAGAAAGAAAGAATAGAACCCTACAAGAAATGAGTCGAACCATGCTTAATGAGCAATCCATACCTCAAAAGTTTTGGTGCAATGCCGTTGATACTTCAACGTATATACTCAATCGAGTCTTAATTAGACCAATCTTAGGTAAAACTCCATATGAGTTACTTCGAGGCAAAAAGCCTACGTTAGATCACTTTAGAGTCTTTGGTAGTAAATGTTTTATTCTTAACACTAAAGATTACCTTACAAAATTTGATCCTAAATCAAACGAAGGTATCTTTCTAGGTTACTCTCCAAATAGCAAAGCTTACGTCATATTAAACAAAGAAACAATGAAGGTAGAAGAGTCATTAAATATAAAATTTGATGAAAGTCCACCCAAACCCTCTCCACCTCTTGTCGATGACGAGAGTATAGAAAGTGAAGCTATAGTAATAAAGAAAAAGATAAATGAAGAAGAAGAACCTTTAAATGATGAAGTCATAAACATTAAAGAGTCCAAAGATCACCCCGTAGATAAAGTCATAGGAAAGCTAAACGAAAGAACATTAAGGTCTCAAGTTCAAAACCAAAGTAGCTTGTTTTGTTTCGTTTCAACCATAGAACCTAAGAATACACAAGAAGCCATAAAAGATGAAAGTTGGGTAATGGCTATGCAAGAAGAATTAAATCAATTTGTTTCTAATGATGTTTGGACACTTGTCCCTCCACCTAGTAATCAAACCATAATAGGAACCAAATGGGTTTATAAAACAAATTAGATGCAAACGGAGTAGTGTCTAGAAACAAGGCTAGACTCGTTGCCCAAGGGTATAACCAACAAGAAGGAATAGACTTTGATGAGACCTATGCCCCGTGGCTAGATTAGAGTCTATAAGAATACTTCTTGCGTATGGTTGCTAATGATCTAAAGCTTTATCAAATGGATGTCAAAAGTGCTTTTCTAAATGGTTTCATTAATGAAGAAGTATATGTAGCTCAACCTCCGGGCTTCATCGATTTTGAAAACCCAAACATGTGTATAAATTAAAGAAAGCCCTTTATGGTCTTAAACAAGCTCCAAAAGCTTGGTATGATAGACTCAAGTCATTTTAATTAAACACAACTATACCATGGGGTTAGTTGACAACACACTTTTTACTAAGAAAGAGAGTCACATATAATCATAGTACAAATATATGTAGATGATATTATATTCGGATCCACTTGTCAAGACATGTGTGATGATTTCTCTAAAATCATGCATGACGAGTTCAAGATGAGTATGATGGATGAGAACTTAGTTTCTTTCTTGGTCTACAAATAAAACAAGTAGAAGATGGTATCTTCTTTAATCAATCTAAATACATAAAGGAGATGTTAAAGAAATTCGGTCTAGAAGAGTCAAAACCAATTAGGACACCAATGTCATCTGACACCAAACTCACAAAAGACGAAGACGGCGAATCCGTCGATAATACTAAATATCGTGGCATGATAGGTAGTCCTTCTCTACCTCACGGCAAGTAGGTCGGATATCATGTTTAGTGTTTGCTTATGTGCTAGGTTTCAAGAAGACCCTAAAACATCACACCTAGAAGCCGTAAAAGGATATTTAGATATATTAAGGGTACAACACAATTAGGATTATGGTATCCTAAGGGCACGGGAGTAGAAACAATTGTATATGCAGATTTTGACCATGCGGGTGATTATGTTGATAGAAAAAGTACAAGTGGGTATGTACTTTTATGGGATGTTGTTTAACATCTTGGTTTTCTAAGAAACAAACGGCATTTGCAATATCAACAACCAGGCGAATACGTCTCCGCGGCAAAGCATGCCAACAAGCACTATGGATGAAACAAGCGTTAGTAGACTACGACATTCATCTAAGTGACATAGCCATTCTATGTGACAACAAAGGTGCCATAGAATTAAGCAAGAATCCGTATTACATTCTGCACAAAGCATATAGAGATTCGTCATCACTTCCTAAGAGACAATGTTCAAAAGGGAACATCTCTATTGAGAAGGTAGCATCCGAAGACAACATAGCCGACGCCCTCACCAAACCGTTGAAGCGGGAACAATTCAACCTACTTCGTCTTGGTCTTGGTCTCATGGAACAAACGTCGTAATTACTTTGACTCTACAAGGTATGTAAACACTAGCCTTCTTCTTTCCGAGTCTAGGATCTCTATTTCACGCACAACTCACAAACAATACGGGAATTTTCAAAACCCAAGATAAGTTTTCACTTATAATTTTCTTATTTTCTTTCAAAATAAGTCTACAAACACATAATCATACATCTCCTTTCAAAGGATAATTTTATTCACAAACATAGAAATTTTTCAAAATGCAAAATGATACTTCTTCCCGTATCAATTTCACAAAAGCAATTTCTCACGTCTAGGACAAATCGCTCTTTCATTATTAATACAAAGTAAAAACCCGTTTTCATTGCATCTCATGTCTTTTGAATGCTTAAGGGGACACATAACTAATATGTGTTTTCGGGTACATTCATTTAAGCTACAATGAATTAGGAGCATTGGTAACACTAAATTACGTACTCAAGTACTAAATATGTGTTTTCGGGTTATCTCACATAATAGTATGCTTTTACACTTCTAGTTTATTTTTCTTTTCTTCTTAGGAGTCGAGATAACCGTAACTCCAAATAGTTTGCATATAGGCACACACTAGGCAAAATGTTTCGAAAAAGGAAAATTTTGTGTGCACGATCACCAGACCCACGGATCCCTTTATCTGGGCCGGATCCCTCAAGGGAAGGATCCGTGGGATCCGTGAGACGACTATTTTACCTTCTATTTTTCTCACTTTGGATGAAAAATCCACATTTGTTTTATTTTTTGGAGTATGCTCTTTAATGCTTGTGTTCTCATGATCACATGCCTTAAATTCATATCTAATCATTAGATTTTAATCCACATTTTGGGTCAAGCATTCATTACAATGCTTTGTTTTTCTATATATAGAACTCCCAAAATGCTTGCATAATCCATCTCATCTTCACAAACAAACAACACCACCATGTCATCCAAAACCCTTAGATGAATCACCTAGTACAAACAATCATCTTCATGAAACCCAAACCTTTGTACTTCCACCCTCCAAAATACCACAATCAAACTCTAGGATATCCGCACGGATTAACATCCGATCTTGTTGCTTAGCAAAACCATCATCAAATGGCTCATCACCATCAAATAACTCACCACAAGATGCTTCCATTATAGCACCTCCTTCATCACCAACAAGTACACCAACTTCATCACCAAATCACTCTTTTGGAACTCCTTACGACTCCAACAAGATCTCAACAACAAAGAAAAAAGAAATAGCCTTTTTGACACCAATGATCTTGAAATCACCACCTTTAGCTCCCATTAAATTACAAGAACATCTAGGTTCTTTTCCACCACCACTTCAATCATTCGGACTTTGATCCATATTTTCCTATTTTTCCACCACAACTTCCGCAACTCAAAAATCAAAACAACCCGAAAACTTCCGCACTCATTACCCACATCACTTACATTGTGAACATTGCCAATCCACTAGGGAAATTGCAAGAAGTTAGGGAAGAAATGCGATTCATACTCAACCTCATCCTTGATCGCATCAATACCATTACTCATCAAAACCTCCATCCATAACCTTATGCAAGCATGGAAGGAATCATTACTACTATTTTCTATTTTTAGTATTTTTTTTCTTTTGAAGTCATTTTCAAGAACAAGTCTTGTTCTTATTTTTACATGCTTGTAGGTGGCATAAAAATCACTACACTTTGTTGTTTTATTACAAGGCCTTGTTTACATACCTTGGCTCCCAATCTTGATTCTCGTCAATCACAAGATTATTTAAGCATGTTACTAACCTTTCTCTTTGTAGGATTTTTTTATTTTTCTTCACTTGACGCCCCAAACTAGGGGGAGCTACCGTCAAGGGAGAGTAAGCGATACATGGACTAATTTTTCTACACTTTTATTTCTTCAAAGGGTTAACTTTTTGTTTTGACAAAAAGGGAGAGAAGAAGTAAAACTTTTAGAGGCTTTCAAAACATACATCTATTCTTAAGTTTTACTCATCATAACATTATGTTTTGTCATCAACACAAAAGGGGAGATTGTTAATACAAATAAACCGTAAAAACGTTTATTAATATTTTGCCATCTCTTTGTGTTTTGTTGATAACAAATATAATGTTATCTTAAGTACAATTATAAGGATACATGTTATTTTTGTAAAGCATTTACATATAGCCATTTAAATACAAAAATGTTGTAATTAATCATTTGTTGTAATAGTTTATTAGGATGGGTAAAACCACAACCCATGGATCATATCCATAACCCATTGACCCATACCCATTTTACTAGATACAATGTATACTTAGATACATTGAATCTAAAGAAATACCCATGGATAACCCATAACCAAAAACCCCATGGGCAAAGAGGAGCGTCCCACGGATCCCTAGGATTACACTAGACGGATCCCTTTGTGGGAGGGATCTGGGATCCGGGAACAGTGGAGAAATTGCCTATAAATAGAGAGTCATATCTTCATTCTAACTCACCCCTCTTCTTACTAATTCTCTCATACACTCTCATTCTCTTCTAACAAAAGATCACTTGATCTAGAGAGTTATTCTTCCTTCTTTCTATTGTTGATTCTCATATAGGTCCTTCTCTAAGGTGAGATCACGAGCATTCTACAAGTCATCCAAGCAAGGGGTCCTTAATTGATTTGTTCCTCACGCAAGATTTCAGAGCGAAGATCTTGTATTTGATATTTCACATATTTGTTGTGTAATAGTCGTGTTGGTTTGGTCCACCGTGTTACGGACTCGGTATTTAGCTTTGTACCAGATAAAGGTGTAAGCAACGTAGAAGAAGCTTCTCCGCCAAGTGAAGGAGTTTGTTGACATAGTGCTTGAACTCTCGAGTAGGTGACTCGGGAGTGGAGTAGGGCAAGGAAGGTGTCCTTGTAGCCGAACCACTATAAATCGGTTGTGTCATTTCTATCCCTTTGCTATACTTTATTTACTTGCTTTATCATTAGATCTATACTTTCTCAACATCCATACGATCTCACATATTATCGAATCTAAAGTTTTTGAAATAAACTTAAAATCGGCAAAACTATTCAACCCCCCCTTCTAGTTTTCCACAATAAGCTCCTGCATAAAATACATATTTTCATGTTAGAGTTGAAGTGACTGCAATGTTGATCAATTATAACTATTAAATATCCGTTGATTCAAATAAAATACTAACTGAAGTTACCTGCAAATTGTTTCGAAACAATGACTTTATTACTAACAAAGCGTCACTTCGCAAAAAAATCATTAAGAAGTTTGTCAAGTTGGGAAACTTATCCTTAATGCAACTCACGGCAAGGTCCATGTCTTCATGATTCATTAAATACATTTCACAGTTCAAAGATTGAGTTCTACTATGTGTTTCAATCCCCAACTAGTGTTATTCTCATAGTCTTCTTCTGAAGTTTTGAAAGAAATAATCAATGTCTGAGAAATTACAGACAAAATTGAATCTACTAGCATAATGGACAATATTTGACACATGTGCGGAACATAACACCATAGTTATGAATCATTTCGATAATTAGTTTAGAGGAATACCATGTTATCTATCAATGATATTTTTTAGTACTTGACAAAACTCATACTTATTAGTATCTATTCATCATTTTTCGTTTTTCTGTAACATTTCAACCCGTCACACACACTCGCTCACTATTCTACATCATTAAACCTCTATATACTAAATGAAACCTCGCCGATGACTATTAATAAGGGTTTAAGCCATTAAATAGCCACATATTTTCTATAATTTACTCATATGATACGTGTACGAAATTTATTATTTTTATAGTATGTGAACTTTTCAATTCGTGCTAACATGGTCACATTTTTACCAGCAACTGGTAAAACCGGCTAAATTTTTTAGATAGTGTGACTTGGTAATTTTTTTTTCTGATTATTTATATGATAGTATTTAAGGCATTAAATAGTCACGTAATTTCTCAAATTTACTCATATGATACGTGTGTTGGAATTTAATAACATGACAATCATAATTAAAACACAATAAACATCAAGTACACATGCGGAAGCGTATATGAACATATAATGAATAAATAATTAACATAAACATAAAATTATGCGTACCTTTAATTCTAGCTAAACAAGAATCAATTCCCAAACTAGCAATTGAGATAAACCCCAATTAGGGTTTATAAGGATTTTAAGAATTGCCCCTTACCGTTTTTGCAATTCAATCCAAGATACCTACAATAGTGTGTAAGTACCACATTCTTGTATACACGTACTATAACGAATAAAGTAAATTCTAGTTTATGAAACACAAAACATTTTCTTAAGGAAAAAAACAAGTAATCAACCCTATAGGTTTAGGAACGATCGTTTGGACTAAAAGAGAGAAAACCACAAGCTTAGGTTTTAGGTTATGTGTACAAGAGTGAATAACAAATACCCTAAGCATTGTATTTATACTTATAGAAACTTAGTGTCCAATTTAGGGTTGAATTGGGTTTGGCAACCCATATGGCCGATCGGTTCATCCCTAAGGGGATTCTAGAACCATCTTGACTCCTAATTTCACTTATAGTCCTTTCCTTTAACATTTAACGACCGTTAGTTTATTACATTTAATTACTTAACGTTCGTTATACGTTTCGTGTAAATAATAACTAAATATAACATTTTATATTTAATTATTAAACTTTAATTATCATACGTAAAAGTGTGTAATCTAGGTGGTCTCGAGTACGATCCTAACTATGACTATTAATTTAAGTCCATAAAACCAACAACTCTCACTTGGACATATCTTAATAGTGTGATCACATCGGTTAGCGTCTAGCAACACTTCGATGCCTCTACGACTCGAGTAAGGCTCCTGGAAAAACTTTTAAAATGATTTATCATTATTATTATCCTTTTGTTTCTAATACCATGTTAAAAAAGATACGGATTTAAGTCATTCTTTATTCAACCATTATGTTTCTCGTTGTAAGTGATTGAGCAAGATTACAAATCTTGAACATATTGAGGGGAGATCTTGGGTGCGGCGCGCTGAAACATCTTGTCAACCCTACGAGGGGTCCAACAATATTAAACTCCAAAATAAATTTGAAGGAACAAATTCTATCTTGACTACAAGAATAACTCACAAACTTTGCAACACTTCTAAAAACAACCCTTATGACTACGGTTCACGTTTAGCGTTAAGTTGTTCCACGAAGTGCACTACTCATATGATGACACTTATCTGGTATCTCAAGTCTGAGGATAACTATTCATGATTTACTTAATAACAGTATTCATAAAGTAAAATCATGTAGTTGGGATAAGTCCTATATTCAAATTCTTTAAATATCATCTGAAATTGGTATGCAACACATCAATATACATACAAGTATATTCTACCAAATCACTCAGATTTGTCTTAGTTAATGATACTCCCATATCATTAACTGACAACGGATGATTTAGAATAACTTAGTTATTCACGGATTAAACATGCAAATATAAGACAACAATATTATGAATGAACATAAACATAACACATACTTTATTTCATCAAAAAATACTAAATGCTTACAATATCCTTTATCCAAATATTAATCACATTTATGCATGGAACTATTAAAAGCAATCTAATGCCATTGGCAAGTTCAATAAGCTTTTCTCTAGGTTAATCCTTAGTGAGAGGATCGGCTAAGTTGTCAGTGAACTTTCAGTAGATTTATTTCACCTTCGCGGACTTCTTCCTGAACATAGTGATACTTCCGTAGAAAATGCGGTGCCTTCATTCAGGATCGTTGGCAAATATGATTGCAGCAGAGTGTGTCAATACATATCAATAGATGATTAAATTAAAGGCATAACACCAAGCCCTGAAATGAATTTCATAATCCAACGAGCCTTCATATCATTGGCAAATATGATTGCAGCATGATTATCGCAATACATATCAATAGGCGATTCAATTGAAGGCATAACACCAAGCCCGAAATGAATTTCCCAATCCAACAACCTTCAGCCTTCAATTGAAGACATATAACACCAAGCCACTGAAAATGTGCACTTCACATATTTTCATACGTTTTCATAAGTTTTTGAATGCGTTTTAGTACATTTTCATAGTGTATTAAGTGTTTATGAATCTGCTGAACTCCGAGTCACAAGGATTAGCTAGAAGCCGAGTAGCAAACTCTTTTTGTACATGTAGAGTTCACTTCGAAAATTGTATCCCCCAAATACAACTTTAGCCACCAGAGGTGATGATATACAATAAGGGATGTTTGCTACCATAAGATTAAATTCTTTCTTATAATCTACAAGAAAAATAATCATAGTAAAACCATTATTAGAGAGACAAATCGTGCAGCTTAATATTATCTTGAATAAACTACGGGCTCATTTATTTTGCATAGATCAATAACGTACTTTTTTATATGCCCATTTCAGTCAATCACTGTACAATTACTTGTAAATTTGAGTCATTAAAACTTGGTTTTATGTCCCATTTGGATCATTGGGTAACAGGTATTTTTAATATTTTCATATACATTTTAACATTATATCAAAAGTTACAGAAAAACTTTTCATACGTAAATTATTTTTTTATACAAAGTGTATGTTATAAAGTGAAGCATATTGTTACAATTAGGATTTAGGAATTAAGACGTTAGTTTTTAATTTCATGTGTGATATTTGTTGAAACTTATTTTTTATTATATAAGCGTAGCCAACGAGCTTCAAAACATGCCGAAAAACAAACTTATAAAAATAAGTTGAAATCACATAAACTTATAAGCAAAAGAGCAACAATGTTACACAACAATCTTTGTATTTTTGTTTTTATAACGTTTAAGAAAATAATGCTCACTTTTATAGTAGTTTGTCATATTATAGTTGAAATTGATAGAAATGTATATTTTATACTTGTATCAAGATATTACTTGCAAATTATGATCCAAACTATTTAAATTGGCAAATTAAACTGAGATTGGACGGGCGTTATATATTTTATAATTATAAGTGTAGAAGGTGTGAATGTAGGAAATCAAAAGGAAGAGCCCTTTCCCTCAAGGAAACCCACACCTTGTGTTGAGGGAATTCATATGCGGGATAAGCCCAAGGAAGCACATTTTCTTTCGAGAATTCCATTTCCATGCATTCGGGAATTGTTGGAAAAAAAAAAAAAAAAAAGACATAGGATTGGGACTATACTCCTGTAGCAAAAAGGAGAGATAAGTTTTTTTTTAAGAGAGAGAATATTATTTATTATGCTGTGAGTGGTTATTTGTCTTTTGAAGGTATTTCTAAAGGATAAAAGATAGAAAAGAATTATTAGAAGAGAGAGAAGTTGTTGCAGTGTTTAAGGGAAAGTTGGAGAAAAATAAATAAGAGAGAGAAAAAACTGATATGGCTAGGAAAAATGTTCATCCACACTCTCCGAGGGTGTGTCTCGGGAAAACAAGAGGGAAAGCAATATTCCCTTAGGAAAACCATCCTTTCCTCATGGGAAAAATGCATTCACAAAAAATAATTCCCTAGCGGTGAGTGAGTCTTGAAACCAAAAAGGAGAGAGAGAAAGTGTTTGGAAGAAACAAAGTGTTATTTATTGGTTGTGTTGTATGGGTAATTGTGTTTTAGGAGTATTTTTAAAGGAAAAAAAATAAAAAATAAAAATAATAGAAGAGAGACAATGTGCCGCAATGGTTAAAGGAAAATTCTTCAGAGAGAGAAAAAGCTGATGTGGAGCTGATGTGGCGAAGGAAAACCGCAATGGTTTGGTTCTTTTTTGGATGTAGTTTCTGTTATGTATGTTGAGCATGGGTGTGTCCATGGCCTTTTGCATTTTCAGCCAAAGTTAGCTTTTAGGGATGTGTCCTTTAAGCTCTTTCAACTTTGGGCTTGTTTTGTAGTTATTTCTTGTTGCGTTTTTTGGCTCTTTCTTAATATAATTTACAGTTAAAAAAAATTTAAAAGTTAAAAAAAAGAACAATGTCGGCATGTGACGAGAGTTTTTTGAACTTAATGGTTTTGGAAATGTTTTCCCTAACCCGAACGCCGGATCTTCTGTTAGGATTTAAAAACTCCATGTTGAAGTGTCGGTCACCCCAACTGTAACGCCCCAACCCGATAAGGGCAGAAGTGTCACATTCTTGTGTCATATCAGAACATACAAATAAAATCCTCACAAACGGAAACCTTAAAAATGAGGTATCAAATCATATAAACAATTGACTGACAAGGAAATACAATATCCAAAATAAAAAGAAAACTCAAAACAAAAGCTCTTCAAAATAAGTCCCAGCATAAGGTGCTAGGGTTGGTCCACTCATATACTCTAACTCTCACCATGAAGCCCATCTTCCAATCTAAAACCTGCGAGGAAAGAAATGCGGTTGAGCTTAAAAGCCCAATGAAAAGATATAACAAAATGAAAGCTAAATAAAATCAGAAATGCGAAATGGAATAATGAACTGATAACAAAGTCGCAGCAAACTAAGAACAACGAGTCAGTGAGGATCACGCAGAACACAATTATACTGAGATATCCAAAGGAACAGATAACAAGGAGAAGCGAAGCAAAAGCAAAGCATCGATGACATATATACAAGCACATACAAACCAGACATACAAGTCTTTGAAACATAAGCAAGCATATCAGACGTCTTATCCACACAACATATATATGGCATACAATCAATTCAGGAAATCAGAAGACATACAAATCAAACAGAAATCTAATGGCAAGCGGAAGCAATTAATTAGCAAGTGAGCATGGCAATCACACAGGACATAAACCCTTAGTTGAAAACATAACCAGCATCATAACAGCGGAAGTACTAACAGCCGGTCCACACATGGCAGTCACACGTAACAAGTAGTAATACAATATAACGATATAATTGAATGAATTAAGGACATAGCAGGAAAACTAAACAAATTAACAAGCCAGACGTCACAAGTTGAACCATTTACCCAATCAAACCGTAGCATAGACAGAAATGTAAACATGGCAGGTCAACAATAAGCAGATAAGGATACAACGGAATAGTCATAGTCCACGAGATTAACTGAACGAAGTACACATAATTAACAGAAAAACTATCGATTACACACTAGCATGTCACCAGACAATTCAGAGGGTCACATAACAATGAGATCACATATCATCAGATGGAAACAGGTAACTTAGATAACCGCATATTAATCACATCATAGCAGGATAATCAATGGTCACATAAAACATGAATAGCATAATCAAATTTAATAAGCATATAATAACCGGTCTAAGACGTGAATGGAACGATAGTCTGAAGTAACGGAATGAGAGTGTGACAGATCAAAGCAATGGAATATATATATCTTGGTAGTAGAGTGAGTCATATAAGGTACTGAGTAATGAACAATTTATACAGAATATGGTGCGTTGGGGAAAACAGAAAGTACAGTATAGGTCTATCAAAAGTGTAAGGGTTGTCAGAAATCTACCACGAGCCCGAAACATATCATATCATATCATATCATATCATAAGTAACCATTGTATTCGGAGGGGTGACCTCAGAATACCATACATAATAGGAGGGGAGACCTCAGTAACAAATGGAGTAGCTAGCTCCCAGATTGTGAAGACGCGTATTGCACACGAAATCATTCACCAGACAAATCATATCACAACATATCAGATAACAGAACAAATATAGGATGCATCCATACCAGAGACAAATAGTGGCCATACAATATATATCGAGCTCATAATCGAGATAACGAGGGCAGTGTGGAACATCACTCAACCACACTAGAGTCATGCCATTGGTGCATCAATGACACGGCCATGTTACCTTCATGGCTAGGGAAACATATTTGGCTCGGGTATCAAACTGAAGGGTCAAAGCAAAGTCATAACATGAGGGTTCATATCAAAGGTTAAATGTCAAAGGTTTATATCAGAGTTCATATCATAAGTTCATATCAGAGGTTCTTATCACAGGTTCATATCAAAGGCTCATAATCTGAAGGTTCATAATCAAAGGTTCAAAATCAAACAATTCACATAGGAGATCCAATCAAAGGGAGCATAGCAAAGTTATAGGGAATCCCTAATAAGAAGGCTCAGAGCAAGGTATCACAGTTCAAATCTAAGGTCGAAAGATGTAAACAAAACATGAGAAACCTTAAGAGACAAGGTCGAAATATATGTACCTTCGCCAATGAAAAGAAAGCAAACAAATGAATGAACACGACGACACAACGTCACGTCTCCTCCAACGAATCTACACGGATCCGATTATTCGTATAATGCTTATTAGCTCATTTAAGTCATAACGGATTAATCGTATTAATATTTTTAGAGTTATAAGCGTATTCTCATTTTTAGTAATGGACGGAATTATAATACTTTAGGGTGATAATCATTAATTGGCCAAACTTAAGGGTTACAAATGATAAATGGCAAAATTAAATGTTTAATATAACAAATATCTTATTTTAAGGCTTTATTAGATAATACTTCAAAGTATAGGGTTCGCATGGTAAATATCTCAAAGTTTAGGGTTATTAGTGACAAGTATATTGAAATTAAAACTCAATATTATTATTTTGATACTCTAGGGTGTAATGCATCATTTTATAATAGTGCAAGGTTTGCATGCGACAAACTCTAAATATGAGGGTTTAAAATGAAAATATCAAAACATTTAAAACATGAAATCCTTTTGTTCATAAGTACCATATTGTTTTCCTATTTAAATCTTAGTCCGACAAGCCAACTTTACCCTCGCTCGCGGTTCAAACGGCTAACCAACGCAACTCGGAAAACACACCTAGTGATTACCCCCGACTCATCTTCCCCGGAACACTTTCAAAACTCCAAAAGACTCCAACCATAAATCGCGATCACCCTCGAAGTTACCCCCACAAGATTCCATATGTATGTTCGATCAATATTCTAGCTCGTTCGCGGTTCAAACAATTAACATTCACGAGCTACTAAAAATATATTATGACTAAACCGGCTCACCTTCCGACACACTTTCAAACATACAAAACGGTTTACTCATTTGCCCCGCGATCACCCCTAAACATGACCCCCGCAAGACCATGCATGAATTTTGAAACATAATTCAACGAGGCATGAACTTTCATTACAATAGGATACTGATTATTGGTTTTATTAGTTTTATAACTTCATATATCACCTTCACTGTACTTATATTTGATGCATTCACAACAGGTTTTCGTAAATAACAAATGAAGTACATAAAATACGACATACACCTATTATATATTATGATTTTTTTTTAAGCATGATACTAGGTTTTAATATCTTAGTTTTTACTTTTGACATAACATGATTTATGGTTGCAAGTAAGCGCCTGATGTTCCATACCCACGACCAGGATTCAGAAGCAGAAAAAAAAGAACAACGAGGTCATGATAGTACCTTGTAGCGTGTAAAGAGAAGAAGGAAACAATGGACAAAACAAGGTAAATCAAAGCACCCTTGTGCCCTATGAACCACGCAGCAGCAAGCAACAATATTCTCACAACCAAAAACCAAGCCAACTTTCGAGCTAAAGCACACGACCAGCAGCCTTACAAGAAGCCTCGAACACCCTTTTCTTGGAGTCCTTTTGTCGACAGAAAAACTGGAGAGGGGAGGGATATTTTATGCCGTCACTTTGCTTAGAGATATTAGGGTTTAATATGTTTTATTTTTAAATGAGATATGTTGAATATAAAGGTGATGTGATGAGTTGAATGAGCCCATGATTTTATGGAATTATGCGTTTAAATGAGCCGATCAAGGAAAAAAAATAAAATAAAGACCAAATCTCACTTTAATTACTTACTTATAATAACTTGTGACATTATTTTATTTTGTCAAATAAAATGGTAAATGTAACCTTTAATGTGTCATACATTTATTATTAAGTCAAATGTAAGTTTTATCCTTCCATGAAATTTGAGGATCATAAGTACTTAACGTCATTTTCGAGCTGACTTTATTTTACGGATTTTTTTTTTTGCTTTAGGAGTATTATGGTCATTTGACGCGTTAACGATTTTAGGGTTTTACAACTCTTCCCCTCTAACAAAAAATTTTCGTCCTCGAAAATTGAAGTCGCAGAGGTACACGAAGACGTACAAGTTCAGGGCAGATGTAGTCATCCATAGTCTCATACAGATCATAACGATTTCAATTCCAAAGCGTGCAAATCTTACACGTAACAGATGTCGGTGCGAATCTCACAAGGAGATACAGAATTCCAATCGAACATGAGAAGTGACAAATAACGGATATAAGTACTATTCCATTCACGCGTACCAACCCTGGCATTTCCCAAGATGTCGTATGATTTCAATAAGTTCAAATTATATGTTCTCGGTATTATCACGGTATCGGCGTCATAATACTTGCATCACATAACAAGTCCTTATTGTCATGATATTATGTCCCGGATCATGACAAACCACATAACCAATATCACAACAAAACATATCACATACAGATAGCAATTAACATACCAAAAACAGACCCGGATACACATACATGCAGCATATAATACATCAAACCAACTTACCATAACACAAAGAAAGGAGGCCACCAACTTGCTCAAAACGGTTCCTCATGACTCATTACTGACGATCCAAAAACAAAGCGAGATATACCCGAATGCTAAACGATAAAACTTCACGATTCAAACCGAGTTCTGAACGAATCAAAGAAAAGCAATACCGATCAAAATGACTTAACAAAATATCAACCGCCTCAAAAACGCATGACAACGAATCGGAGTAACACAAGCCGCGCCCAAAGCATATGAAGTAGATGAACCTTCGACACCGGTTGAATCTTGTCTCCGTCTTTTGCGTCTTTGGTTGATCCGTCCAGCTTCCTCCAACAGCATCCTGGTGTCTCCAGCAGCATGGCAGTCGGGTGTGGCTTCTGTTTCACGAACCTCTCCAACTCAGGGACTGTTGCAGCAACGCAGGGTTGGCACCATCATCTTCGGCTCTACGAGAAATCTCCATCTAATGATCGACAAACGGATGTGCGAAGACAAAGTAAACAAAATCAAATGCGAAGAGAAGAAGGCCAAATTAGTGAAGACAAAAGATTTACGAAGTCAAATCTGAACGACAATCAAAAGTAATCAGAAGAGATCAGTACAGATGGAAGCCTAGTGTCTACCTAGTCCTCACAGGTCAATCCTAAGGTCAACAAGACGAAACCTGTCTCTGATACCATAATTGTAACGCCCCAACCCGATAAGGGCAGAAGTGTCACATTCTGGTGTCATATCAGAACATACAAATAAAATCCTCACAAACGGAAACCTTAAAAATGAGGTATCAAATCATATAAACAATTAACTGACAAGGAAATACAATATCCAAAATGAAAAGAAAACTCAAAACAAAAGCTCTTCAAAATAAGTCCCAAAGTAATAAGGTGCTAGGGTTGGTCCACTCATATACTCTAACTCTCAGCCCATCGAAGCCCATCTTCCAATCTAAAACCTACCGCAGGAAAAGAAATGCGGCTGAGCTTAAAAAGCCCAGTGAACAGATATAACAAAATGAAAGCTAAATAAAATCAGAAATGCGAAATGGAATAATGAAACTGATAACAAAGTCGCATCGAACTAAGAACAACGAGTCAATGAGGATCCTGCAGAACACAATTATACAGATATCCAAAAGGAACAGATAACAAGGAGAACGAAGCAAAGCAAAGCATCGATGACATATATACAAGCACATACAAACCAGACATACAAGTACTGAAACATAAGCAAGCATATCAGACGTCTTATCCACACAACATATATATGGCATACAATCAATTCAGGAAAATCAGAAGACATACAAATCAAACAGAAATCTAATGGCAAGCGGAAGCAATTAATTAGCAAGTAAGCATGGCAATCACACGGACAAGCCCTTAGTTGAAAACATAACCAGCATCATAACAGCGGAAGTACTAACAGTCCACACATGGGTCACTACGTAACAAGTAGTAATACAATATAACGATATAATTGAATGAATTAAGGACATAGCAGGAAAACTAAACAAATTAACAAGCCAGACGTCACAAGTTGAACCATTTACCCACTCAAACCGTAGCATAGACAGAAATGTAAACATGGCAGGTCAACAATAAGCAGATAAGGATACAACGGAATAGTCATAGTCCACGAGATTAACTGAATGAAGTACACATAATTAACAGAAAAACTATGGATTACACACTAGCATGTCACCAGGACAATTAGAGGGTCACATAACAATGAGATCACATATCATCAGATGGAAACAGGTAACTCGAGATAACGCATATTAATCACATCATAGCAGGATAATCAATGGTCACATAAAACATGAATAGCATAATCAAATTCAATAAGCATATAATAACCCGGTACGTGAATGGAGCGATAGTCTGAAGTAACGGAATGAGAGTGTGACAGATCAAAGCAATGGAATATATATATCTTGGTAGTAGAGTGAGTCATATAAGGTTACTGAGTAATGAACAATTTATCTGAGAATATGGTGCGTTGGGAAAACAGAAGTACAGTATAGGTCTATCAAAAGTGTAAGGGTTGTCAGAAATCTACCACGAGACCGGAACATATCATATCATATCATATCATATCATAAGTAACCATTGTATTCGGAGGGGTGACCTCGGAATACCATACATAATAAGAAGGGAGACCTCAGTAACAAATGGAGTAGCTAGCTCCCAGTTGTGAAGGCGCGTATTGCACGACATCATTCACGGACAAATCATATCACAACATATCGGATAACAGAACAAATCTAGGATGCATCCATACTCCCACAGTAGACAGATAGTGGCCATACAATATATATCGAGCTCATAATCAGATAATAGAAAGGGACGGTGTGGAACATCACTCAACCATACTAGAGTCATGCCATTAGTGCATCAATGACACGGCCATGTTACCTTCATGGCTAGGGAAACATATTTGGCTCGGGTATCAAACTGAAGGGTCAAAGCAAAGTCATAACATGAGGGTTCATATCAAAGGTCAAATGTCAAAGGTTTATATCAGAGTCCATATCATAAGTTCATATCAGAGGTTCATATCACAGGTTCATATCAAAGGCTCATAATCTGAAGGTTCATAATCAAAGGTTCAAAATCAAACAATTCACATAGGAGATCCAATCAAAGGGAGCATAGCAAAGTTATAGGGAATCCCTAATAAGAAGGCTCAGAGCAAGGTATCACAGTTCAAATCTAAGGTCGAAAGATGTAAACAAATCATGAGAAACCTTAAGAGACAAGGTCAGAATATCTGTACCTTCACGCCAATGAAAAGAAAGCAAACAAATGAATGAACACGACGACACAACGTCACGTCTCCTCCAACGAATCTACACGGATCACGATTCGTATAATGCTTATTATCTCATTTAAGTCGTAACGGATTAATCGTATTAATATTTTTAGAGTTATAAGCGTATTCTCATTTTTAGTAATGGACGGAATTATAATACTTTAGGGTGATAATCATTAATTAGCCAAACTTAAGGGTTACAAATGATAAATGGCAAAATTAAATGTTTAATATAACAAATATCTTATTTTAAGGCTTTATTAGATAATACTTCAAAGTATAGGGTTCGCATGGTAAATATCTCAAAGTTTAGGGTTATTAGTGACAAGTATATTGAAATTAAAACTCAATATTATTATTTTGATACTCTAGGGTGTAATGCATCATTTTATAATAGTGCAAGGTTTGCATGCGACAAACTCTAAATATGAGAGTTTAAAATGAAAATATCAAAACATTTAAAGCATGAAATCCTTTTGTTCATAAGTACCATATTGTTTTCCTATTTAAATCTTAGTCCGACAAGCCAACTTTACCCTCGCTCGCGGTTCAAACGGCTAACCAACGCAACTCGGAAAACACACCTAGTGATTACGCCCCGACTCATCTTCCACGGAACACTTTCAAAACTCCAAAAGACTCAACCATAAATCCCGCGATCACCCTCGAAGTTACCCCCACAAGATTCCATATGTATGTTCGATCAATATTCAAGCTCGTTCGCGGTTCAAACAATTAACATTCACGAGCTACTAAAAATATATTATGACTAACCCCCGGCTCACCTTCCCGACACACTTTCAAACATACAAAACGGTTTACTCATTTGTCCCGCGATCACCCCTAAACATGACCCCCGCAAGACCATGCATGAATTTTGAAACATAATTCAACGAGGCATGAACTTTCATTACAATAGGATACTGATTATTGGTTTTATTAGTTTTATAACTTCATATATCACCTTCACTGTACTTATATTTGATGCATTCACAACGGTTTTGTAAATAACAAATGAAGTACATAAAATACGACATACACCTATTATATATTATGATTTTTTTTGAAGCATGATACTAGGTTTTAATATCTTAGTTTTTACTTTTGACATAACATGATTTATGGTTGCAAGTAAGGCGCTGATGTTCCATACGACCAGATTCGAGAAGCGGAAAAAAGAACAACGAGGTCATGATAGTACCTTGTAGCGTGTAAAGAGAAGAAGGAAACAATGGACAAAACAAGGTAAATCAAAGCACCCTTGTGCCCTATGAACCACGACAGCAGCAACAATATTCTCACAACCAAAAACCAAGCCAACTTTCGAGCTAAAGCACACGACCAGCAGCCTTACAAGAAGCCTCGAACACCCTTTTCTTGGAGTCCTTTTGTCGACAGAAAAAATGGAGAGGGAGGGATATTTTATGCCGTCACTTTGCTTAGAGATATTAGGGTTTAATATGTTTTATTTTTAAATGAGATATGTTGAATATAAAGGTGATGTGATGAGTTGAATGAGCCCATGATTTTAGGGAATTATGCGTTTAAATGAGCCGATCAAGGAAAAAAAATAAAATAAAGACCAAATCTCACTTTAATTACTTATAATAACTTGTGACATTATTTTATTTTGTCAAATAAAATGGTAAATGTAACCTTTAATGTGTCATACATTTATTATTAAGTCAAATGTAAGTTTTATCCTTCCATGAAATTTGAGGATCATAAGTACTTAACGTCATTTTCGAGCTGACTTTATTTTACGAATTTTTTTTTTTGCTTTAGGAGTATTATGGTCATTTGACGCGTTAACGATTTTAGGGTTTTACAACTCTTCCCCTCTAACAAAAAAATTTCGTCCTCGAAAATTGAAGTCGCAGAGGTACACGAAGACGTACAAGTTCAGGGCAGATGTAGTCATCCATAGTCTCATACAGATCATAACGATTTCAATTCCAAAGCGTGCAAATCTTACACGTAACAGATGTCGGTGCGAATCTCACAAGGAGATACAGAATTCCAATCGAACATGAGAAGTGACAAATAACGGATATAAGTACTATTCCATTCACGTACCAACCCCAGGCATTTCCCAAGATGTCGTATGATTTCAATAAGTTCAAATTATATGATCTCGGTATTATCACGGTGATCAGGCGTCATAATACTTGCATCACATAACAAGTCCTTATTGTCATGATATTCTGTCCCGGATCATGACAAACCACATAACCAATATCACAACAAAACATATCACATACAGATAGCAATTAACATACCAAAACAGACCAGATACACATACATGCAGCATATAATACATCAAACCAACTTACCATAACACAAAGGAGGGAGGCCACCAACTTGCTCAAAACGGTTCCTCATGACTCATTCATGGCGATCAAAAACAAAACTGAGATATACCCGAATGCTAAACGATAAAACTTCATGATTCAAACCGAGTTCTGAACGAATCAAAGAAAATCAATACCGATCAAAATGACTTAACAAAATATCAACCGCCTCAAAAACGCATGACAACGAATCGGAGTAACACAAGCCGCGCCCAAAGCATATGAAGTAGATGAACCTTCGACACCGGTTGAATCTTGTCTCCGTCTTTTGCGTCTTTGGTTGATCCGTCCAGCTTCCTCCAACAGCATCCTGGTGTCTCCAGCGACATGGCAGTCGGGTGTGGCTTCGTTTCACGAACCTCTCCAACTCAGGCTGTTGCAGCGAACGCGGGGTTGGCACCATCATCTTCGGCTCTCACGAAATCTCCATCTAATGATCGACAAACGGATGTGCGAAGACAAAGTAAACAAAATCAAATGCGAAGAGAAGAAGGCCAAATCAGTGAAGACAAAAGATTTGAAGTCAAATCGAGCGACAATCAAAAGTAATCAGAAGAGATCAGTACAGATGGAAGCCTAGTGTCTACCCAGTCCTCACAGGTCAATCCTAAGGTCAACAAGGACGAAACATCTCTCGATACCATAATTGCCGCCCCAACCCGATAAGGGGAGAAGTGTCACATTCTGGTGTCATATCAGAACATACAAATAAAATCCTCACAAACGGAAACCTTAAAACTGAGGTATCAAATCATATAAACAATTAACTGACAAGGAAATACAATATCCAAAATGAAAAGAAAACTCAAAACAAAAGCTCTTCAAAATAAGTCCCAAAGTAATAAGGTGCTAGGGTTGGTCCACTCATATACTCTAACTCTCAGCCCATCGAAGCCCATCTTCCAATCTAAAACCTACGCAGAAAAGAAATGCGGCTGAGCTTAAAAGCCCAGTGAACAGATATAACAAAACGAAAGCTAAATAAAATCAGAAATGCGAAAATGGAATAATGAAACTGATAACAAAGTCGCAGCGAACTAAGAACAACGAGTCAATGAGGATCATGCAGAACACAATTATACAGATATCCAAAAGGCAAGATAACAAGGAGAACGAAGCAAAGCAAAGCATCGATGACATATATACAAGCACATACAAACCGGACATACAAGTCTTGAAACATAAGCAAGCATATCAGACGTCTTATCCACACAACATATATATGGCATACAATCAATTCAAGAAATCAGAAGACATACAAATCAAACAGAAATCTAATGGCAAGCGGAAGCAATTAGTAGCAAGTGAGCATGGCAATCACACAGGACAGAAACCCTTAGTTGAAAACATAACCAGCATCGTAACAGCGGAAGTACTAACTGGCAGTCCACACATGGCAGTTACACGTAACAAGTAGTAATACAATATAACGATATAATTGAATGAATTAAGGACATAGCAGGACAACTAAACAAATTAACAAGCCAGACGTCACAAGTTGAACCATTTACCCAATCAAACCGTAGCATAGACAGAAATGTAAACATGGCAGGTCAACAATAAGCAGATAAGGATACAACGGAATAGTCATAGTCCACGAGATTAACTGAACGAAGTACACATAATTAACAGAAAAACTATCGATTACACACTAGCATGTCACCAGACAATTCAGAGGGTCACATAACAATGAGATCACATATCATCATATGGAAACAGGTAACTCAGATAACCGCATATTAATCACATCATAGCGGGGATAATCAATGGTCACATAAAACATGAATAGCATAATCAAATTCAGTAAGCATATAATAACCCGGTACGTGAATGGAACGATAGTCTGAAGTAACGGAATGAGAGTATGACAGATCAATGCAATGGAATATATATATCTTGGTAGTAGAGTGAGTCATATAAGGGTACTGAGTAATGAACAATTTATACAGAATATGGTGCGTTGGGGAAAACAGAAAGTACAGTATAGGTCTATCAAAAGTGTAAGGGTTGTCAGAAATCTACCACGAGCCCGGAACATATCGTATCATATCATATCATATCATAAGTAACCATTGTATTCGGAGGGGTGACCTCAGAATACCATACATAATAGGAGGGGAGACCTCAGTAACAAATGGAGTAGCTAGCTCCCAGATTGTGAAGACGCGTATTGCACACGACATCATTCACCAGACAAATCATATCACAACATATCAGATAACAGAACAAATCTAGGATGCATCCATACTCCCCTGCAGACAAATAGTGGCCATACAATATATATCGAGCTCATAATCAGATAACAGAAAGGGACGGTGTGGAACATCACTCAACCACACTAGAGTCATGCCATTGGTGTATCAATGACACGGCCATGTTACCTTCATGGCTAGGGAAACATATTTGGCTCGGGTATCAAACTGAAGGGTCAAAGCAAAGTCATAACATGAGGGTTCATATCAAAGGTCAAATGTCAAAGGTTTATATCATAGTTCATATCATAAGTTCATATCAGAGGTTCTTATCACAGGTTCATATCAAAGGCTCATAATCTGAAGGTTCATAATCAAAGGTTCAAAATCAAACAATTCACATAGGAGATCCAATCAAAGGGAGCATAGCAAAGTTATAGGGAATCCCTAATAAGAAGGCTCAGAGCAAGGTATCACAGTTCAAATCTAAGGTCGAAAGATGTAAACAAATCATGAGAAACCTTAAGAGACAAGGTCAGAATATCTGTACCTTCACGCCAATGAAAAGAAAGCAAACAAATGAATGAACACGACGACACAACGTCACGTCTCCTCCAACGAATCTACACGGATCCGCGATTCGTATAATGCTTATTATCTCATTTAAGTCGTAAGCGGATTAATGTATTAATATTTTTAGAGTTATAAGCGTATTCTCATTTTTAGTAATGGACGGAATTATAATACTTTAGGGTAATAATCATTAATTAGCCAAACTTAAGGGTTACAAATGATAAATGGCAAAATTAAATGTTTAATATAACAAATATCTTATTTTAAGGCTTTATTAGATAATACTTCAAAGTATAGGGTTCGCATGGTAAATATCTCAAAGTTTAGGGTTATTAGTGACAAGTATATTGAAATTAAAACTCAATATTATTATTTTGATACTCTAGGGTGTAATGCATCATTTTATAATAGTGCAAGGTTTGCATGCGACAAACTCTAAATATGAGGGTTTAAAATGAAAATATCAAAACATTTAAAACATGAAATCCTTTTGTTCATAAGTACCATATTGTTTTCCTATTTAAATCTTAGTCCGACAAGCCAACTTTACCCTTCGCGGTTCAAGCGGCTAACCAACGCAACTCGGAAAACACACCTAGTGATTACGCCCCGACTCATCTTCCACGGAACACTTTCAAAACTCCAAAAGACTCAACCATAAATCCCGCGATCACCCTCGAAGTTACCCCCACAAGATTCCATATGTATGTTCGATCAATATTCAAGCTCGTTCGCGGTTCAAACAATTAACATTCACGAGCTACTAAAAATATATTATGACTAACCCCCGGCTCACCTTCCCGACACACTTTCAAACATACAAAACGGTTTACTCATTTGTCCCGCGATCACCCCTAAACATGACCCCCGCAAGACCATGCATGAATTTTGAAACATAATTCAACGAGGCATGAACTTTCATTACAATAGGATACTGATTATTGGTTTTATTAGTTTTATAACTTCATATATCACCTTCACTGTACTTATATTTGATGCATTCACAACAGGTTTTCGTAAATAACAAATGAAGTACATAAAATACGACATACACCTATTATATATTATGATTTTTTTTGAAGCATGATACTAGGTTTTAATATCTTAGTTTTTACTTTTGACATAACATGATTTATGGTTGCAAGTAAGCGCCTGATGTTCCATACCCACGACCGGATTCGAGAAGCGGAAAAAAGAACAACGAGGTCATGATAGTACCTTGTAGCGTGTAAAGAGAAGAAGGAAACAATGGACAAAACAAGGTAAATCAAAGCACCCTTGTGCCCTATGAACCACGACAGCAGCAACAATATTCTCACAACCAAAAACCAAGCCAACTTTCGAGCTAAAGCACACGACCAGCTGACCTTACAAGAAGCCTCGAACACCCTTTTCTTGGAGTCCTTTTGTCGACAGAAAAACTGGAGAGGGGAGGGATATTTTATGCCGTCACTTTGCTTAGAGATATTAGGGTTTAATATGTTTTATTTTTAAATGAGATATGTTGAATATAAAGGTGATGTGATGAGTTGAATGAGCCCATGATTTTAGGGAATTATGCGTTTAAATGAGCCGATCAAGGAAAAAAAATAAAATAAAGACCAAATCTCACTTTAATTACTTACTTATAATAACTTGTGACATTATTTTATTTTGTCAAATAAAATGGTAAATGTAACCTTTAATGTGTCATACATTTATTATTAAGTTAAATGTAAGTTTTATCCTTCCATGAAATTTGAGGATCATAAGTACTTAACGTCATTTTCGAGCTGACTTTATTTTACGATTTTTTTTTTTTTTTTTTTTTGCTTTAGGAGTATTATGGTCATTTGACGCGTTAACGATTTTAGGGTTTTACACCAACTATAGTCTAGCATATGTTAGCTCGTAGACATTACGTTATTTATTAATTATTTAGTTAGTTCAGTAATACCGTGGAGGACGGACGGGTCTTTACCCACTGTATGCTTGATCCACAGCCCGTAGGTGGCGTGTAGTATGTAGTATAAATACCCCTTCCCTCTAAGGGAAGGGTGGGTGGTTTTCATTCTAATAAACATACACATAGTTTTCTCTCTCAAGAAACTACCCTATCTACTCTTTCTCTCTCTAAAATGGCTAACTTGTTCTTCCATAATCCTTGACCTCCTGAATCATATGAACAACATAAAATAACGATCATACAATTGGTATCAGAGCCAAGGCTATGTTGTTTGTGTTGATTCGTGTGGTTCGATTCATGGTTTTTGTACTAGTTTTTGTGCGGTTTTTTGATGCGGTTTTTGTGATGTTTTGATGCGTTTTGTTGATGTTTGATGCTATTGGTGAATCTATAGTTTTAAGCGTCGTTAAACCCGTAGTTTTTTAAGCAGCTATATGACGTTTTTTAATCTGATGTCAAGTTGTTTTAAGCTGGTTTTAAGTTGGTTTTAAAAGACGTTTAAGCAGTTTTTATGTTTGAATCTGCTGATGTTAAAACGTTTTGTATATGATTTTAAGCAGGTTTTAAGACATTCTTTATGCTAAGTTTTGAATCTGCAGTTTGTATAAGTATGTTTTCGCTGCGGTTTTACGTCAAAAGGATGTTTTTCTTCAGTGCGTTTTGATGTTTAAGACTGTCCAGATTTGGTTTTTCAGGTCCTTTGTCTACTTCGATTTGATCAAAATTTCTTCACTGCGTTTTGGGTGTAGCAGACACAGCCTGCGACTTGACTCCCTTTCTTCACTGTGGTTTGATGAAAGAGAAAAACCATATCTGCACTGCATTTTGAACATTGTCATAGGTTGCGGTTTGTTAAAAGGAAGCTGCGAGTTGACCAACTCAGTGCGATTTGACCAGAAACTACTTGCTTTTGACACCAATACTGCGTTTTGACACCGATGCTTGACTAAGCAGATTGCGTTTTGAAAACTTGGTGCGGTTTGACTTGACACGACAGAAAAGGAGAAAAAGATGAAGACTGCGGTTTGTTGACCATGACCTCAAAACCATTGTACCAACTCAACCCAGACCTCAGTTCATATTACATCATTAGTCCACTCGTTCTTCATGAGAAAAAGAAATTGATGGACTTACGAATCACCATCATCGGCCGGAAGCTATAACAGAAAATGAAATGAAGATGAAATGTAATTGCTAAGAATACATCAGCCCTTCCAAAATCAAAACCAAAAACAATTCCATTCTAATCTAATCTAAACCCCTCAACAACACCATATGTCCTATCCTATCTCACAACCATTACGAAATAACAAAAGCATATCATGATCTCAGAGTGTTCTCTCTTAGTATACGAAGACACATCAAGGCTTATGAAATTCTATAAACAAAAGAAACATTCATCATTGATCGGACTCAAAGCATAAAAAGAAAAGATTAAGCATTCAAGATCTCAGTTTTCTTTCTTTCGTGATTATCAAAGATTCATCAATCCCTTCAAAGGTCATGCATACGAAAGAAAAAATTCATCATTGACTCTTATGGGAAGCTTAGCCTCACGTTTTTATCCGAACTAAACAAAACAAATTAATAACAAATCTGTTACCAATTTTTCTATGGTTCGATTATAACAAGAAAACATAAATCAATCTCAGACTTTTCTTCCGTATGGTATTTCAACTATCCATGTCCTTTACAAGAACAATCACAAGAAGAAGATATCATCATAGACCTACACCCTATCTTATTCAATACTCAAAGCAACAAGAAAATTCAAATAATCTCAGATTTAAACGATCATTCAAAATTACCACAGATCTCAGAATATCTCGTTGATCAATAAACGATTCGTCATTGACTAATTACCAATGAGACATATCATCATTGATCCCTTATGAAGACTTGCTTCAATTACTATCTGAAACAAAAATAATGAAAAGAAAATAACAAATATGTTATCTTTTTTTCACTTGTTCGTTATAGAAGAAACTTAAACAAAAAATGCAAAATAAAACCTACCGAGACCTTGATGTTGAGCCTCAAGCCATCCCTCTGGTGAACTCAAACGAATCTGAATTACAAAGAAAGAAGATGCGCGTAGTGGGTTAAGGTGGATGTTCGATTGTTGTTGGTATTGTCGTAGGTGATGTTAGATTAGATAAAATGTTTACAGATTTGTGATGAGATGTTTTCAGGTCTGGTTTTGGATAGAATATGGTATGTGGGGGCATAAAGGTTAATTAAGTGTGTTTTTGCGGTTAGGTCAAAAGTGTGTTTAGGGTTAAGTGTGCTTCTTATACCCGTGTGATTAGGGTAGCAGTTATTTTATGCTAGTAGATTTGGGCTTCAAGAGGATCGGATTGTTATTGGAGCTGGATTGGGATTATAATTTTTGTCGGATCCGAATGGGCTGACAAGATTTATTGGTTTGGGTACTTCATTTTATTCAGTGGGTTGGATCAAGCGTATTTCTATAGTAAGTTGGGTTGTGTTGTTTGCTTTGCGCTGGACCGGGTATAGACTGAATTGACAAATGATATCATGGTTTATCAAAACAATTTATCCGAATTTTATTATTTTTGGATATAAAATTTTGATAATATTTAGTATAAGAATGGTATTTTTTTGGTCGGATAAAATTTCACGGGGATACACATTAGGATACTATCTTGTATCATGTCTTGGTGATATATGGTTGATTTGGTGGTTTTATTGGATGATTGAATTTTTTTTTAAGTTGCGGTTTGGTCCTTGTAAAACATTCTTGATTGCGATTTGATACAAAACTGATATTCTTCATTGCGGATTGTGTTTTAATGAAGTTTACTTGTTGCGGTTTGCTAGTGCACCTTGTGTACTGCGGTTTGATTGCTACTGCGTCTTTCCTGTTGAGTCTTGGTGCGACCAATTTCACGGGGGCTACATTATTCACGGCTTAATTTATACATTGTCAAAATAACCACGGAATTCTTCTTTGGTATATTTGATTTGACTTTGAAGTAACGTCTCAAAGATGCGTGCATATTTATCTCAAGGTCAAGGGGTGGTTGGATGCACGACTTTTGAAGATAACTTGTCTGGGCATTATTCGCGCTGTTTAAGACTTGACAATCTGGTTATAACAGAGGTAAGAAGTTACTTTGTAGTACTCACTATAGGTCTTAAGCCACGTGATATATTTCGTACAAGCATGAAGTAACATGATGGGGGTTTACTTCATTTTCAAGTCTGGTATATCGGGTTTACTTCACCAAGTGGTCACAGCAATAGCCGACTGAATACGAGGTTGGTTTGTTAGCCAAAGAGTTTAAAGGTTGAGATGTGATTAGCAATTCTCATGGGTTATTCGATTCTACAGAACGTCAATGGTACTTCACAGTCTAAGCAAAATCTTTCAAGTATCTTCAATGGCATTCATGATCTTTCAAGATGTTTGCTTATGACAAGAACTTCTCGTGTAGATAGTCGTAAACATCAATGATGCTTCTGATAGTTCGAAACCATCATGGGGGAGAAACCTGTACTTTGATGTTATAAGGTCAACCTCCATGGGGAAGTAATGTATGCTACTTTACTTATTAGTGTTTGTAAAGTATTCACATGTGGGAGAAGAATTGTTGATGATCCATTGCATGTTCCCCTAAACAAATATTCACCAAAACCAAATTTCTCATAACACATTCAATCTGTCATTGTTTACGTTTTAGTCTTGGTTTTGTAAAATCCCGCTAAAGAATCTATTTCTCGGTTTAAATCATAGATTTGTAAAATCACGTGACAATTGAACCATCCTGGAGAATGAAAAGTGCATTTCCAGATCTAACTCTCGGTTTATTCTTGGTTTTGTAAAATCCCGTGAAAGAATCTATTTCTCGGTTTAAATCATAAAATTGTAAAATCCCGTGATGATGGAACCATCCTGGAGAAAGAAAAATGCATTTTCGGATCTTATTTGATTCTGATTCTACGATTTCAACTTCGAAGAAGGGATAAAGTGTGTACTTCATGTTTTGGATGATTGCTTGGATACACTTCATGGCATTTTGGTTATCACTAAGTTTTACGGGGTTATGTACTTTTGACTAAGGTCGGGATAAAACCATTATCAAAGTTCATTGAAAACATCAAAAAGGGGGCTAGATCTGGGCATTTAAACCATATGATGTGACTATGGTGTCAATTCATTATTGTTTATTTGAGGTTGAAGTGAAATTTCACGGGTGCGTGTACTTAGTATCTGAAGATATCGGGGTTGGCTGGATGAAGATTCTTCTAGATCCTTGTTCGAGCTTTTATCATTTACAATGACGAAGACTTGAATATCTGGTTATTTTTTTTGGGTGATTCTTCCTTTCTACTACCACAAAATAACTATCACTTTAAGGAGTTACGTTGTAGTGCTCAGTGTCACACGAAGTTGTGGATATTCAAGAGGTGATGTACGTCTTATACTTGATAGTTGGTTGGGTGACGATTATAGAGTACTTAGGGATTCAATGTTCCACGAACTCTCTGCACCGCTCTTAGTCACACATTTGTACAAGTTCGGGTTATTTTACTTTAGTGTCAAATTCATCATATTGAACGTTCTCCATCGGTAGTCACGATAAAGATCCAACTGAATGATAATGGGGTTGGTAATGAGTTAGCTAAGAGAAGTAGGAAAGAGAGATATGACGTTTGAACAAATCAGTTCAAGCCTCGTTCCTTAAAGAAAAGAAAGGTGTACGCTTCAGTGCGCTTTATCTTCGGAAGAAGAGAAATCTTCTTGTTTATGACCATTCTCATCAACAAGCTTCATGCCTTTTCCATGCTCGCTCAGTCATCAAGTGAACCGACCTACCGTTGATTGTATTCTTATTTCAATTGCTCAATCAAAAATTGGCAATGGCGACATCATTTGCAATTTTGCGGGGAAGAAGTGTGAATAGACTACCTTTGGATGATATTCACTTGTTTAATCAAAAATGGCAACTTCGTATGCAGTTTTTGAGGGGGAGAAGTGTGAATATACTGCATGTAGATTGACATTTGAGAATAAATGGTCATACGGCTCTAAACTCATGTAAGAACCGAGCTTCTTCCTATCGGGTTATCTTAGCAAGTAGTTTCTACTAAGAGTCGTTGTTTGACATCTTCTCATGGGCTGATATGATTAATGATAAAGTGCTTCTAGTTAACGCTTCACGTACACATCATCATGCTGATTCCGATCAATCGTAATCATCAGGGGAGAGAGAATGTGTACACCAAGAACATACATCAAGTTCACCTGATCGAGTTTAATGACTTATGAAACGATTTGTGTCGAAGATTGGTTGATTCTGTATCTCTTTGTGTCTTATTCTACGTACTTCTATCTTATCCACCTTCACCTATCTCGGGCAACAAATTCAAGATTATTAGTGTTCCAACTTGTTAGTTTGGTGTTACCATTTTATGTGTACGGTACGGGCTGATTTGCTATATGTAAGATAACTGGAAGGCATTTTGTGAGATGAAGATGTTGACATTCTGTTCCCCAAACGGACAATCTTAAAGAAGGTCGAATCTACAGTCTATTCAACATTTTTTGATGTGTGTAAGAAGAAAAAAGACGTCATGAATTTGATTATCAAAAGACTTCATCTTTTTCCGGGCATTCATCAAAAAGATTGTCAGTTTAGGGGAGAGCACTAATTGGGGGAGAGTGAAAAGCCTGATTTAATCCCTAATTAGATTTACTCACATTTTTCTTCAGCAATTTGATTCTCACAATATTTCAAGTGTTCTTCTCACAAGATTTCAAGTATATAGGCTTATAATGTGTTGCTGATTCTGAGGTATCAAAGCCAACAAGGGGGAAGGAGACATACATCTAAAAGCACAACAAGTACACATGACGAACTTAATACTTCTGCTTGATTGAAGTTATTCCGGGAAGACAAATGTCATAACCGCATAGAAACTCAGTGTGTATCTCGTGGCTTTTGGTGTTCTCACTCCAACTACGTGAGGGAAGAGATGTAAGAGACAGTTTCTAATGATTAAAGAGGTACACAATTGTGTGATGATTTCGATGAAGACCACAATCATTAGGGGAGAGAAATGTGTACATTGGGGACGCACAACAGGTTCACGGGTTCGAGCTTAATCACTTATTCTGAAGTTGATATCCGCAGAGATGATCAGTGATTCAACCTTCTACTTCAATGTTATATGTTATTCTTTCTTTGGGTATTTGTATACTTCGGGTTCTTGAGCTTTATACACTATCATCAGGGGAGAGAAATGTTTACATCAGGGGCGCACAACAGGTTCATATGATTAGACTTAATCATACATTCCGGAGTTGATATCTGCAGAGATGATCAGTGATTCAACCTGCTACTTCAATGTTATCGGTTTTTCTTTCTTCGGGTATATGTGTACTTCGGGTTCTTGAGATTTATACAATGAGACTGATTGCATCACTTCAACTACTTCGGGGAAGTAATCTCTTGACACTTTTGGTATGCATCGCTTCAGACTTCAGTGGAAAGAAATATGAGAAGAGTTATTCAAGCGTGAGATGATACGTTGTTGTTCTATTTGATGAAACCCCGAACGGAGAATCACGATGATCATTCTTAAAAGGAGCAGCAAGATTTATAATATGGTGTACTCCGCGGTGCACCTGGCTAAGGCAAGCTTGAAAGAGAGCTTTGAAACTACTCAACAAGAAGATTTTTGGTTTGGGAGGAAGCTACCAAAGTCTCACTTTCAAAAGGCTCAAGTTCTGACGGCGATTCAAGAGCCTCGAAAGCTTTAGTGGTGAAAGTTTAAGAGATGATGATTTCTATCTTCTTCAACGTGCTGATCGATATCCTAATCTCGGTACTCGTATCATCATCTTCTTAAATTATATCATCTTCTTTGTAAATATTTTTCAAAAAAAACCAAAATACAAAATTTTAAAACCAGCAAAAACAAAATAGAAAAATATAAAATCAACAAAAATCCATATAAATCAGAAAATTTGAAAATACCAAAAATATTGTTTTCTCAAGACATGTCTTATGGTATCGATAACATCTACGGTCTTAGGAATGTCATTCAATAATGGCACGGGACTTTAGATGAAGTTCGAGCAGAAGGTGTAAATATTTTCAAAATATGTCTCAAACTATGGCTTGCAGTTATTTCATACAGTAACCCGCACTTAAACAATGGTTTGCTATTATTTCAGATATGCAACCCGTTTTTCAAAAAGGGAAAGTGCTACGCTAAATCAATTTTCATAAATTCCGTGCACTTATCCTAAAACAAAATATGAGGAAAGCACGTCGCCAAAAGGAAGGTTGTTCCTACACAAAATTTTTTTCTTTCTAAAATTCTTTAGAAAAATATTTGTTTTTCAAGATGGTGGAAAATGAGTTGCTTGAAAATAAATCAAACTTGGAGTTTTTATAAATTTGGAAACTCAATCAATGACTTCGGTATTTTTTTAAAACGTTTCATAAAATGATTCATTGATTGAGGGGGATAATGATTTCAAATTTATATCATCTAACGGGCTTATTTAATCATCACAAAAAGGCTTTTGCCAACTTTGTATTGCTAGGATATGATTGTTAGAATTAGATGATTCAAGTTTGATGTTCACATATGTTGGATTGACTTTTATTATTCGATTGTTGTTTGGGTGTTGTCGACCACCATATATCTGTATGTATGTCTATTTGTATTGACGAACGTATGCAGATATCATGGTCTATAAGAATGTTCCCGCTTCGGCTCCCACAAAAGTGGATGATTGGGTACCGATAGGAAAGGGAAACTATATCTTGGGTCGACAAAAGAAGAAACGGAACTTAATTAGATCTCTGTGGATATTTTGCATGTTATATACAACTTCAGAAGTATCACTGCATCAGTAGATGGTTTCTTCCATCCTTACAGCAACAACTGAAGTAGCTTCTGTTTCTCCACCACCTAACGTATCTTTGTGCAGGACAAGTAGTGGATGATACCATGTTTGTATTTCTCATGGTGGAAAAATATTGTTTGAAAATATGTCGGACTCATATTTTTGAAAATCAACCGGACTCCATCTTGTCAAAACATATGTCACTCAAACAACGACTACGGTCATTGATTGAGGGAGAGAGTGATTTCAAATTAAATATTTTCAAACGATATTTCATTTAATGAGTCCATTTTTACAAAATAAGTGGTGATCTAATGTTTTTATGTTATGTGTTAGGGTATGATTTTTCGTTAAACTCAAAGATCTTTCAAAATGAAATTTTTTCATTTACTTAAAGATCTCTTAAAATTATCATACCTGACACTAACAATCTAAAATATCAAAAGTTGTTCCTTATCGGTTAATTTCTAAATCAAGCCACATCTTTCCCCAATATTTCCTAAATGATTTAAATCAATTGGGTTCACAAATCTCAAAAGGTTTGAAATTTTTGATCGGGGGAGAGATTGTGATTTAAATCTTAAATCTGATAAAATGGTGATTGTTTCAGACTTTTAAAGTCACTCCTTCCTCCATGTGCTAAACGATTTCAAATACACGATGCACATGTCGAGAGGGAGCATTTGTCCCAAAACCAGAAGAGCATTTAAATTAGGCCACATTTTCTCCCATGTTTTCTAAACATATTTAAATCACTTGGGATCCACCCATGGACAATTCACTAGATAGTGTAAGAAGTCCTTAGGTGTGATGAAAAAAAGAGAAAAGTGAGAATAAGGGAAGAGTGCCGACTGAGATAGAGCTAGAACTGGAACAAACCCAACAAGGTTGAAGAATGAAAAAGAAATGAAAAGAGAAAGGGTGAAAAGAAATAGCCCTCCAATAATTCAACCTTAGGGCAGAAACCGAGTTCAATACATATGCAACTGGTGGCTACTAAGGTAACACCGGTATTGAAGACAAGACGTCATGGACCCAGTGACGTATTGCACTAAACTTCCCAAACTACTCAAGTTCTCTTAAAAGGACTTTTTTCATTATCATGAGGAATCTACATAATTTATCGACTCTCTCTTAGAGATTGTTGATATTGAAAAGGAGACCCTCTCCCTAGTCTCCGAATAGGAAACCAAAATGCACGATTGAGTCTAGAGCCAAGAGATCATTCATAATAAATCTCATTAGGACACACAATTAATGAAGACTTGCTTTTTCACACAATGTGGAAAGTAAGAATAAATACTGAGAGTCCTACGCACTATCCTTGTCGTATTGCCAGAACATCCGAGTGATATGTAAAATATTCACAATGAAGATGGAAATCCTTCTAGAGCCAACATCAAACAAGCTATTGGTGGTGACATGTGAGATCCATCATGGATCAAGCTTGTGACAACTTGATAGAAACAATAGGGCAATTCACTCTTGAATCAACCTTGGTCCAGGAAATGAATTGACGAATGCTTTTGAAAAACCTTTCGATGTGCTCTACAACTCTCTTCTCTAAGCACATCGACTGTGCGATTATTTCACAAACAAAAGTATTTATGATTGAAACTAGATTTCTTCTCATAAAACCTTCGTCGTATTGCAAAACTCTCTTTCGTCAGCAATACGCGATTGTTTTCAAATCAATCTTTCATCAATCAGTGAATCTTAATTCGCTGGTTCACTCACTCCGTGTTGTCTACTTTGGGACGCTCCGGTTTGAGAACGGCTAGATCAAGCTACGAAACCCTGTCAAGGAGATTATTAGGAATTCTACCTAATCACAGGCAGTATTTTTACTGATCAACGGGGAACCGTGGTTCTTGCAACTCTATTCAACGAAAGTGAACAAAGACACTTTCGTGTGTTTTATTGCTAACTGTTGTTTTCAGGAACATTTGACGGTTGCAGCTAATCGATATTGAGAAGTCAATTCATAACCGCATGCTCACAAAGACACACTCCTAAATGAAGAAAATTGTGACAATCAAAGACGTACAACAATGCTTCCGCTACTCTGATGAAAAGATGTCATTATCCAGAAAGTGTGAGCATGTCGGTCTAAAAGTCACAACATCACATGAAGGCGATACAACAAAGGATGATTTAGAGATTTACTGTGGCTGATAATCTCGAAGAAAGCTCAAAGATCACCAAGTCGTGAATCAGTTAAAGACCTCCACTAAATAAATACAAAGTATTCGGACTTTGAAGAATCACTATTAAAGCACAAAGATTGTGGAAATAGAAGAATTGAAGTCTACGAGCTCGGGCATAAAGTTAACAATAGAATGCTAGGATACAAAATGTAATTAATGGGGTGACCTCCCTTAGGGGGAGATTGTTAGTATTTAGAAAATCCACGTAGAAGTGTCGGTCACCCCAAACATAGTCTAGCATATGTTAGCTCGTAGACATTACGTTATTTATTAGTTATTTAGTTAGTTCACTAATATCGTGGAGGACGGACGGGTCTTTACCCACTGTATGCCTGATCCACAGCCCGTAGGTGGCGTGTAGTATGTAGTATAAATACCCCTTTCCCTCTAAGGGAAGGGTGGGTGGTTTTCATTATAATAAATACACACTTAGTGTTTTCTCTTTCAAGAAACTACCCTCTCTACTCTTTCTCTCTCTAAAATGGCTAACTTGTTATTCCATAATCCTAGACCTCCCGAATCATATGAACAACATAAAATAACGATCTTGCGTCTTCTTCAAACCCAAACCCACTTAATTTGGCAGCCGAGCAACAACAACAATTGATGTTCAAGTGGCAACAAAATTTCTAACAAAACACTCCTCAATTCGAGCAACAAACACAAACACCACCACAAACCCAATCCTCACATACGGCGTATGTCGACCTCGAAGCCACGTCTCCATGAAAACACAAATGTGAAGGTAATGAGTGTCAAAAAAAGCCAAAGAACCCGAGGTGTATAATGAAAAAAATCCCGACATGAGTGGTACTACGTTATGTTGGACACCGAATGAGGAAGTTTTACTTGCCAAGTGTTATGTGGCCGTTTCCGAGGATAAGAATGTTGGAGTTTCTAAAAAAGGCACCACATTTTTGTATCTGGTTATGAACGAGTTCAACAAGTTAAATTTTCAAGTTCGTAACAAGGATATAAAAACAAGAAAGTGGCATACGGTGAACACAAATTGCCAAAAGTTTCTAGCGATTTACAAACGTGCTAAATATTTGGAAAAAATGGTGAAAATAAACTGGATAATATGAGGCATGCTAGACAAATGTATCGTGACGAACATAAAGGTGCTTCGTTTGCTCAAGAGGAAGCGTTGAAAATTTTGAGGGTGTGTCCAAAATGGGACGCGTCGGCACCGATTGACTTAACCGGAGACGTCCCCGGTAAAAGCAACCAAGAGCTATTCGGTGATGATGCACGACCACGTCCGGCCGGGAAACTACATGCCTGAAAAAAAACAAAGATCTGACACCACGACTAGCACCGGGGGAAGTGCGTCAAGCAATTTGGAAGCTATGTCATGTGAGATTAAACTTAAATGGGAAGCGGCCCAAGCGGCGTACGAGGCGGCTAAAGAGAAAGACTAGACGATCCTGCGTTTGGAAGAATTTAAATTTTTCGTATAAAAACGAGTGAAATGGATCCGGCCGCTGCGTATTGGATCAATTTGGAGAAGCAGAAAATCGCCTCAAATTATAATTTGCCACCACCGCCAACCAAATAGTTTTATTTATTTACTTATTGTATTTTATTTCGTATTTTTCATTTCGTAGTTTTTTTTCTTAATTTTTTTATGTCGTTATTTCTTTTTTATTTGTAACGTTTAATTTCTTATCGTAATGTTTAATTTTATTAATCAAGTATTAGATTGTTTAATAAATGAATTGTTGAGGGTAGAATTTGTAAATTATATTTTAAAAAAAAGTGGGTCCCAAAAGGTGGTGTTATTTGGTGTTATGAAAACGGGTGAATTTTTGGTGTTATGTTATTTGGTGTTGAAGTGATGTGGTGCTGACATGGCGGGGAATTTGGTGTTATGGTTCCTTTTGCTTTAATATAGTCGTGTACAAGATATCAACCACGATGTAGAATGTCATAAAAGAAACCTTCTAGTGAATCATGTATTGAGGAAAAGTTTAGTTGTTTATGATATATTAGGCATTCTGTAGTATGTGTAATGCTCTAGAATCTTTCAAATAAGAGGTGTGAACCTATCAATAAAGAGGCATGAACCTATACATATATTTACAAAATAAAAAGAATTATAACTCATATGATATTATGTAGCATGTTTTGTTTAATTTGTAGAAGTAACTAAATTCTCCTAGTTACATTTAATAAATGATTTCAAGTTATACACGCCAGCAATTAGGGAGAGGGAGACAAACAAAAAGGAACATGAGGTAGTGAAGGTGAAATTAAGAGAAGGAATATATATGTGTGGTGGTGAATGGTGAAATAATACTTCTTAATTTGTATAGATAGTAAAGAGACATTGGAGAAGCAAATAGTACGATTAATTTAGGAGGACACAATTAGGGCTTGTTTGGTTGGGATGTATGGGTATGGGTATGGGTCTATTACTTTGAAAGTCATTAATGTTGTTTGGTTGGTTATGGGACCCATCGCAATGGAATGTGGATACCCAAATGTGAATGTTTTCTCATATATTATGTGTGTGGGTGGTTTCTTCATACCCTCCATTATCATTCCACTCTATACCAACACCCATACCCATTGTGATTCATAACGACAAACCAAACGCACCTTAATAATCAAAATGGAAAACACAACTATATCCTTGTTTACTATTCATTTAAAAAAGTTTGTGAATTGACATAAAGAGTAGACAACAAAGGTGTAAACATACCACCATGGGCAAAGAGCGTTATATTAAAGTATCGTATCTTGTTGTGCTCCTCAACAATTTTTGGAGCAAAGATGAGTAAATGTCACATGCTTTTCTTCATGTAATTATTAAACATTACAAACTTGTTTAAAAAATGAAAATAATATCTACCAACATAAAAGGATATACTAACTCGTCATTTGAGCTTGAACACCCACAACATACATGTTCCACGCATTTTATAAATGACAAGCATGTTTACCTAGCATTGGTAAAGTACATACCCTTGTGTTTGTGTGGTTTCCTATACATGTCGTCATCGGTTTTCTCCTCGATAGCAAGCTCCCGTAGAATGGTTAGTTGATCGTGGAGCACCTCACAGTCACGCTTCAAATCATGCAACATACATCATTACACATTTATAGATGCTGCGGGTTTCTAATTAGTTTAATTAACCTAAAACGACTTTTTACTGCTAGAATCCTTGCAATACTATATAATGACATATGATGTTTAATTAGCAATATATTTATTTATTATTATTATTTTTTTGAAATTTGCGTTTTTCTGTTTCGTAATTATCTTAACTCTATGTATAAACGTAGTCGATAACGTCTCAGTTTAGCTGATTAGTTAAAAAAAATATAGTTTATAGCATAAATTTGTTAATGTTTATTTAGCAATTTTTTTATAAAAAATTACGGTGTATTTCTTCGTAATGACGTATGTTAATACAAATAAGCTGTAAAAACGTTTATTTATATTTTACGATCTTCTAATGTTTTGTCGATAACAAACGTAAAATCATTTTAACGAAACAAATAAAATACGTAATTGGTTTGAGCCAATAGTTTACTAACACACTTACATTTTCATATAAAACACTAAACAAGTAATAGTGTTTACATCTTATAGAAATACATATGTATAACAATTAGTGTTTACATAATAGGAAAATGAGTATATATTGTAATGGGTAATGTAATGAGTACAAATCTAAGTACTTGACCCATTGACTAGATACATTGAATATTGTTGGGTAAAACCAAAAGTCCATGACCCATACCCATGGAGCTTGATCCATAACCCATGACCCATTGCATGACATCATGCATGAAGTCATGTTGGGTATTATCCATGATCCATGACCCAAGACCCATAACTCAATGTCTAGATACATTGCATCTTGTATAACCCATGGTTCATAACCCATAACCCGGTTTGCAACCCAAAATCCGGACTTAAGCTAACCCAGCTGCCGGATCCCTTTAATTGCACTAGCCGGATCCCTCTGGGAAGGGATCCGTGGGAACCGGAGAACAATAGAGAAATTTGCCTATAAATAGTGAGCCATTTCTCTCTTGCAACTTATATCTTTTACACATTCTCTCTCTTAGTATTGTAAACTCTCTAACCTCATATCCAAAGGATCTTTATATGTAGTTTTGTGTTTGTGTGATTCTCTAGGTTCCTCTTAAAGGCGAGATCATCACCTCTTGAAGTCGAGCAAGCTCAAGTCCATGAGTTGCCAAGCTTTGTCAACATCAAGACTACTAAAGTTATCTTGTTGACAGTTCTTTCCTCCCTCCTAGAAGTGTTGTGATGAAGGCATTAGTGAAAGGTGCCAAAGGTCCGTGTCAAAGGCATTAGTGAAAGGTGCCAAAGGTCCGTGTTGAAGGCATTAGTGAAAGGTGCCGAAGGATCGTGTCAAGGGCATTAGTGAAAGATGCCAAGGGTGTACATTCGATATGGTGCATCGATGTATAAGATAGTTAGTTTGGGTTAAAGGATATAAATATCCTTATTATGTTGTAATAAGGAGTGTGTCTCCTTTGGGGTAGTCGTGTATTGGTGTAGTGTTGGGTAGTAGTTCCTCCTTTGTAATGGAACTCGGTATCTAGCCTTATACTGGATAAAGTGTAGGCGACGTTGTGATAGGTTTGGTTCTACCTCGTGGAAGAACCCGGTGTCTAGCCTTGTATTGGATAAAAAGTAGGTGACCTTGTGAAGGCTTCTCCGCCACATTAAGGAGCTTGTGTTGCGTAGTGCTTACGAACTCTCGAGTGGGGAACTCGGGGAGTGGAGTAGGGCAAGGAAGGTGTCCTTGTAGCCGAACCACTATAAATACTCGTGTTGTGGTTTTGTGTTTCTTACTCTTTATCTTTGCATTACTTATTTATATGCATATATATCATCATCCAACACACACATTCAATAGATTGACATAAGTTGATCTGAATATTTTAAAACGAAGTTTTAATCAGTAAAACTATTCAACCCCCCCCCCCTTCTAGTTTTCCACAACGTATACTTTATGTATAAATGTAGCTGAGAGTGTGTCAATTTACTTGATTAGGTAATAAAAATCTATACTTTATAGGGGAAACGTAAATGTGATGACAACGAATGTGACTTTATTTAATTTATTAAGTTAGTTTTATTCATAGCATAACATCTATTTAAGCTAAAAGAATAATAATAAAAAAAATATAGTTTACACGAGAATGCAAATTTCTATTTAGGAGGTAGTAATGATCTTTTTTTTTGTTATTAGGGCGATTCCGTCGCCATCTTCCCTCCTCCCCCGCCACGACGAGTGCGACCCAACAGTCTTCGGTACCTTTTACGTAACTCTTTCCCGTCCTATAGGACATCATATGTACCACCGGTGTTAGTTGGGAACCTTACTCGCCATACCGTGTTGGACATGGCTGCACATTTTTTGTCAGATGGCGAGGATGATGGCGACGACCTTGACTCCTATGGCACTAATGATGACTCTGACTCTGATAGTGGTAACAGTGACTCATCTGACTGTGATGATACTCAAGTATGTTTCATTTAGGGGGCGTTTGGTTCGCTAAATATTTTTGAAAGAATTGTAATATTTGAAAAGAATTGTAATTTGAATGAATTATGATTCAAATAATTAGAATGTGGTGGTATTGTAATTAATAAATCTATCATTGCATTTGGTTGACTCATAACGTAATGTAATTCAGAAAACATTAATAAAATTAGTAAAAATATAATTTAATAATAATAATATTAATTACTTATTTACTTACTTGATATGAATAGTATAATAATAATAATAATAATAATAATAATAATAATAGTTGTAATATAAATATTAATAAATAATAATAATAAATATTAATATAATAATAATAATAATAATAATAATAACTACAACACTTCAAAGCATAACATTCAATCCATATTACTCGTACATTCACAACATGAACTAATCATCAAAGCTCATCAACATAATCAAACACATACCATAACTAGTCCAAAATCAATAAGCTAACATAATCTTAAGCCTCATATGACTAGTAGTCCATTTCCAAGCTTATACCTACTATTAACTCCAAGCCCTATAATTTTAACACTTTCATTCATAACATGTATATGATTAAAACACACACATAGGGTAGTCCAAATTACTTACCTTGATCCAAAGCTAATTCTACCAATAACCATACAACATCGCCACTAGAATCTTATCGAAGAATCATCAACACATGTAGAAGATTATTGGTAGGGCTTTAAACACTTGAATTAGACTTTAAACACAATTCTTGATCATCAAAAGGTCTTGTTTTTCCTCCTCTTCTTGGTACCTCACATCACCACCACCAACACACACAACCACTCTTAAAACTCTATGTTTCTTCATAACCCTTGCCCATTCTTAAATTTGGAAATAGCTTATGTTGGATCGATGTACTCTAACCAAACTAACTTAAATAGCTTGTTAAAGGTTTAACAACCTCGGATAAATCCTAAGTTATTAACAAAGAAACACTGAACAAACTCTATTAAGTATGCGGAATTTACTTAACAAAGCTAAGAAGAATAACTTTTATTATTAACTCTAAATCTGCTTATTATGCAGATACTTTAACAACTCTAAGAATATCGAACTTCTCTAAAACTCTAATAATGTCACGTCCGTCTAATATCAATCTAGGGGTCCTTTTATAGGCTCAAGGATAACCCTAGTCGGTTTACAAATTGTATCCTTGTACGATAAGTAATCTAATATAGAATATTCTAGAGTTACAATACTTTCTATAAACGAATATAACAGTTCTTTGTTCTTGCAGTACTTTGACTTTCATGTGCAGTACTTTGACTTTATCTTTAGCAGTACTTTGAATCTTTAACTGTTTCCAGTACTTTGTAGTTTACAGTACTTTATCAATCTTCAAGATTACTTTGTCAATCTTCAAAGACTTTCATATCCCAACAATCCTCCCCTAATTTGAATTCTACTAGCTTGACTTCAAGTTCCTTTGTGAATTTATCTTTAATAGCTTCATCTTTAAGGACGATTGTTTCTTAGTCTTTGGATTGTATATCCAGTAGTGTCGTGCTTGTCAAAGTATCTCTAGAATTATTCTTTTATAGCATCATCCAAGCTCCATCTTTTCAAAGAACACAACAACATATGACAATTTGTACATTAATTCAGTTTAAGTTGCATACTATTTTCATCACTTCCAGGTGTGTTAACTCATGTGAGAGGTGAATCATTGAAAATTTAATGGATTTAGATCTCTTTACCAAAGCCATTAACTCTCGAGTAGCCGAATGTTTTGGTGTGTAAGACCATGGTACATTGATAACCATATGATTTTTAGCAAATCACCAGCTATCAACAGATTTGAGTTGTCTTTACCAAAAGCTGTACCCTTTCGGACTAGTTAGTTCTTTCATCATGGTGAACTAATTACCATATAATGGTTTTTCCACCGCCTTTACCACAAGCCATTTTCTTGTGGGCTAGCCAACTCTTCACATTAACCGATATGGTGAGTTGATTACCATACAACTTATTAGCAAGTTGTTAACTAAAAACGGATTTGTCATCTCTTTACCGAGCGTTTGCTCATGGATTAGCCAATCCTTTTGTAACCATGGTGGATTGATAACCTATTGATGTTACCATCTCAAAAACCATTAATTTTATTCAACCTTAGCCTCAAAAGATTTGTTACTTAACAAAAAGTTTCTTCCAAAATCACTTAAGCGGTTAAAAGCGCAAGCAAGTACTTTGATGAAAGTTGTTTGATCGCCAGATACTTTGAATAAAGTACTTGATTTATCAAAATAATTTATTCAAATAAGATTCATACCAGTCATTCATCCTCATCAGCAATAGTAGTCCAGTTGATAAACAGATTAATGACCATGCAAGCAATTTCATTATCCTCTTCAACTTCCATTCCATGCTCTAGCATCCTCCTCATAAGATCTACTGTTAGAGGATATCTTCTATTTGAAAACATGTGTATCATTGTACCATTTTCCAGCTCTAAAACATGAACTCCAGATTCTTCAAAGAATCTCCAACAAACAATTTCCCAATTTTCTTGACTCTTCCAAATATCATCAGTGCTCTGCTCTTCAGTTTCCTATACAGTTGTGAGATCTCCAAGTAGAACTAAACCAATTCCTTTTAATGGATTATGTTCGAAGTAAGCTCGCACCACATGATATAAATAGAATAGATCCACTCTATCTATAATGTGCAATAAATCCCATAATCTGTTGAATACTCTAAAACTTTCATCTTCTTTATGAAACATCAGATAACTCCCTTCTTTGGATTCCACAACTTCAAAAGCACTAATATGAGATATGTTCATCTTCATGTCAAAGATCTTCTTTGGAATATTCAAAATCTACTATTCTCGAGATAATTTCTTAGTTCATCCCTAGTCTCAGATCTTAACTCAACTTTTTCTTTCTTTGAGAACTGAACATCTTTAACTTCAGTTTTCCTTTTTCTTTTTAAACTTTTCTTTCTCTCTTCTTCTTTCCAAGTAGCTTCATCTCTAAAGTCTTTGATGCTTTCAACATGTTTCTTATAAGCTTCCCTAGCAGCATCATACAATCGTTTCATCTCAAAATATATTAAACCTTTGCAATCCTTTATACCCTTGACTTTTAAGATAAGCCATCATAGCATTTCTGTCTTTAGCTTTATTTGGCCTTCTTGGTAGAAATCTAACTGGAATAGGTGACTCTAATGGTTCATTAGCTTCAGCATTCAATTCCTATTGCAACTTCTTAGCTGCTTCTCTACTCGAGCTTCTTCAAACTTTGAGCTTCTCTATCTTTAGCATTTAATTCCTCTTGAAGCTTTCTAGCTGCTTGTTCATTCAAAGCTTCTTGGGCAGCTCTTATTTGTGCTAAAGTTAGTTTCTTCTTCTTTACTTCTACCAAAACACCTTTCCCTTTATCCTTAGGATCAATTACAGGTTGAGAAGTTCTTTGTTGTTCCTCTTCTTGCACTCCTGGAATATTAACACCACCTCTTGGTTGTGATAAACTTTGCAACATTACAACAATAGTTTCATCATCACTTGCAGTATGGATGGGTTTGAGTGTAGCTTCCTCTTCTTGTATAACAGTTGAAGGACCAACAACTTCTTTATGTACAGTTGTTGAAGGACCAGCTTCCTCTTCAAAGTCCAACAACCTTGGAGTTAACAATTCTTGCCTGTAGGATCCTTGTTGTTGAAAAGCAGTACTTTGATCTTCAGTACCTTGATCATCAGTACTTTGAACTTGAACTTGCTCCTCAGTATCTTGAATGACTTGTTCTTCAGTCTTTTCATGTTCTTCAGTACCTTCAGGTTCATTCTCCTTAACATCTTCTTTCAAATTTTCTTCTTCTAAATTCCTCCCCAATTGGACAGAAGATTGTTGGTGAACCTTTTGGCGTTTGCTTTTCTTAGACTGCCTTTGCTCTTTCTTCTTTGATTTGACCCATATACGATGATGTTGAACCAAAGGCCAAACAAAATTCTTTAGCCGTCTAAACTTGAGCTTCAATTTCTTAATCTGCTTAGCTTGAGCCTCAGTAGTCTTTTTTAACTTAACTAACTCCCTTGTCAAAACATAATTATCCAATGTCATTTCCTCAGGGGGTATAGTACGTGAATCATCTTCTTGAATTGGTGAATGTTCCTCCGGTTGAGAATGAGAAACAAATCTTTGTGGAGATGGAGAAGGTGAAACTGCAATATCTTCTTGAACTTCAAGACTTGGAGAAGCAAGTACCTTGAGATGCAAGTACCTTCTAGAGATGCGACACTTTGAGAAGCAGACTTGCAGATGCGTAGCCTTCACTAGCTTCATCTTCTTCACCTCACTCGAACAGCTTGAACAACGTCCATCATAGAAGTAGTTAAGATAGTATCCCTTCCAGTGAAAAGATCACTCTTCCTAGCCATAAAGGTGAAAATTTTGGCTTGTTGAACCACAACAGGTAAAAGATCTGTTGGCTTAGGAACATCAGAAAGTTGTTTATTGAGGAATACTTGAACAAACCTTGGATACATTAGCCATTTTGAACCATGAGTGATGTGGGAAAGCATTCCATCAAGGATGAGCCTTGAAAAATAAAAAACACGGTCTGTAGCCAAACCCACAATGACATATGCTATATTTGATCCAAATTGTTCCCATGAAGTACTTTTTGCACTAATACAGTGAAGCAACACATGCACTAAAAACTTCCATTGAGGACAAAAGAGTTGTTTCCTAAATGTTTATTCATTTAAAGACCCTTCATAACCAATATGTCCAAAAGTATCCCAAATTAATTGCTTATCAAACCGAATAGCCCCATCTTCATCATTAAACAATAAGTCTTCTCTAATGGAGGCTTCAGAAATCTTCACAGTTCTTCCAAAGAATCGTAGCTCTAATATAAAATTCATCATCCTCCATATTTTCCCCAGCAGTAGCCCAAAATTCTTGAATCCAGGGCTCAATTATATCCAGCTCCACCAAAAGAGCATAACTGAGTGGCGATCCAGTAAAATAATCGATGATATCATGAAAAAGTGCATTCGCTTCAGTCTTATCTAAATTAGCCACCATATTGTGCTTTGAAACTGTAGGACGATTCGCCATTGTTGAATATGTGAACACAATAAGAGATATAATCGACTAATATAGAGATGATGAGAGAAGTATGGAAAAGATTCTAAAGTAGCAATATGAGAGGGAAAAACGGAGAATAGTTATTTATAGGTGAGATTTAAAAAATCATAGCCCTTAATAACAAAGTTACCGTTAGAATTAATTACCCCTCAATATTACCGTTGGAACAGTACTTTAATAAGACAAACAGTACTTTCCACGTATGCAGTACTTTCCCAAGCAGTACTTTCCAAGCAGTACTTTCATAAAAAAAAACAGTACTTTTCCAAATTCCTCTGTATAGGCTAAGTATAAATATCCTCTCCTCAAGCAAAGCACAGGACTATACTAATACTAAATAGTCCTCCTCTTAAATGTAGCTCAGTAGTTAATCATGCCAATGCTCACCACCAAGTGATTGAATCTAGAAACATCAAAGCCTTTGGTGAGTAAGTCACTACATTATCATCCTGTGTGAACCTTAACCACATTAATGAGCCTCTGCTCATAGCAATCTCGATAAAGTGATGCCTAATCTGTATGTGCTTGGTCTTGGAATGATAAACTGGATTCTTCACAATACAAATGGTACTCTCATTATCAATATTGATAGGAGTATTCTTGAAATTGAACCCATAGTCCAAGAGTTGATTCTACATCCACAAAACTTGTCCATAACAGCTTGCAGCAGCCTACATATTCATTTCAAGAGAGGATGTTGGCTGCAATTGTTTGTTTCTTACATTGTCATTAAAACTAATCTTCTTCCAAGATATTGGCATCCACCGGTTGTTGATCTTCTATCATAGTTATCACCTGCATAATCACTATCTGAAAAAGCTTCTAAGTGAAAAGGTAACTCTTTTGGATACCACAACCCCAACTTAGGTTGTTGTTTCAAATAATAGAAAATTCTCTTCACTGCATTCATGTGAGAGATTTTTGGTGAGACTTGATATCTTGCACATAAACAAACTGCAAACATGATATCGGGCCTTGATGCAGTAAGATACATAAGAGAGCCAATCATTGATCTGTATAACTTGACTTCAACGGGTTGTCCATCTTCATCTTTGCCCAATGAATTGATAGATTTAATAGGTGTAGTAACTGTCTTCATATCATCAAAATTGAACTTCTTAAGTATGTCTGTAACATACTTGTCTTGACTTATGAAAATTCCTTCCTTTGACTGCTTAACTTGAAGTCCCAAAAAGAATGTTAACTCTCCCATTGAACTCATTTGAAATTCCTTCCGCATCAGCTGCTCAAACTCCTTAACCATGGACTGTTTGGTAGCCCCAAAGATGATATCATCAACATAGACTTGAACTAACATGATATCCTTCTTGTCTCTCTTGATAAACAAAGTCTTGTCAATAGCTCCCCTTCTATAGCCATGTTGCAATAAAAATGTAGAGAGCCGCTCATACCAAGCTCTAGGTGCCTGATGAAGGCCATAAAGAGCCTTAACTACCTTGTAGACTTTGTTTGGATGTTTAGGATCTTCAAAACCAGGAGGTTGTTTGACATAAACTTCCTCTGTAATCTTGCCATATAAAAAGGCACTTTTGACATCCATCTGGTAAACCTAAAATCCCATATATGAAGCAAAAGCAATAAATATTCTAATAGCTTCTATCCTTGCAACAGGAGCAAATACTTCATCATAGTCTACTCCTTCTTCATGTTTGTAGCCTTGTGCTACTAACCTGGCCTTATTCTTGATAACATTACCTCATTCATCTCTTTTGACTCAAAACCCATCGGTTCCAATAACTCTCTTCCCATCCGGAAGATCACATAACACCCAAACTTCTTGAAGTTTAAATTGAAGAAGTTCTTCCTGCATAGCTTCAACCCAACTTTCTTTAGTCAATGCTTGAGTAATATTCTTGGGTTCCTCTTGAGAGATAAAACAAGTAAAACGACATGTTTGATGGTCCTTATTATTCAGTCTGTTTTGTTTATACACAAAGCTAAGTAAAGCATTGTGAGGTGTTGAAAAAGTCTTAGCTCTGTGTCTAGTCATCACTCCAGAAGTAGAAGGACCAATGATTTGATCAATAGGATGATTCTTATGAATTCTTAAACTTGGAGACTGTGGAACTCCATAAGTATCATCCAAATTAGTAAAATCAGCATCTTCATTGGAATCTGAGAAAATTCCTTCATCTTCAAATTCATCATCAGTTTCTTCTAATCCAGGCATGGTAGGATCATCTAAATTATCTAAAGAACTAGTAATCGGTGCAAGCAAGACTTTGTTCAAAAGTCTTGCCCAAAGTACTGTAAGAGTATTCTGTAGACTTGTTCTTCTTTTTTGCCTCTTCATAAGCTCTTCGATGTTCATCTGTGTAAGAATGAGCTAAAACATTTTGAAGAAGCAACTGATTAAGTTCTTCTTGAATAGATTGATCCTCAGCAGACATTGAGGATTTTGGTTCATCAAGATACTTTGTTTTGAAGCATCAAGACTTTGCTTTGGAGTATTAGTACTTTGCTTTGGACTAACAGGATCTTCATCGATACAAAGATCGTGTCTAAGATGAACTCCATGAACAACATATTGTAAGTCTTCCATCATGCACATGGTTGATTTTCTTCTCTAACAGGTACATAGTTCATAGAAGGAGTTAAAACTTCAAGATCAAACATCCAATCAGGACCTTTACCTTTCTCATTAACTTGATCTTCTTAAAACTCAACATGAAGACAATCTTGAACCTTCTTAGTGACTCTATTGTACACTCCAAATCCCTTCTTGTTGGTACAATAACCCAATAAATATCCTTCTTCTGACTTGCCATCAAATTTTCCCAGATTATCAATTGTATTCAAAATAGTAAGAGGGCATCCAAAAGGCTTCATAAAACGAATGTTGGGTTTGTTGCCCATCAGCAACTCAAAAGGTGTCTTCATCTCGTGGCTTAATAATGAGATACTGTTAAGTACATAGCAAGCGTACTTACGTTTCACCCGAATTGAATAGGTAGATGAGAATCGCTAGCATTGTTCGGCCGCTTCAATCAAAGTCCTATTCTTCCTCTCGCAACACCATTCTGGCTGTGGTGTTCTAGCAATACTAAACTCCCTCTTGATTCCTTTGTTTGAACAAAATTCATCTATAAGCTTGTTCTTGAATTCAGTCCCATTGTCACATCTAATACCTCTAACCTTAAGTCTCAATTGGTTTTCTAGTGCTATTATGAGTGTCTGAATAGCATCAAAAGTATCATCTTTAAATCCCAAGAAAAATACCCAACTGAATATACTGCAATCATCTGTAACAACCAAGCAGTACTTTTTCTTGTTTAAACTTGCCACAGAAACAGGTCCAAACAAATCCATATGTAACAGCTCCAAAGGTTCTCTAATAGACCTTTCCTCAAGCTTCTTGCATGAAGCTTTGTGTTGTTTACCTTTCTTACATGCCAAACATGAGTGATCATTCTTGTAAGTTGTTAGTGCAAATATTACGATATTTAATCTATACAATCTCATTTGTTTTGTTGATGACAAACATGTAACTTGTAATACATAACGTAAAATGTATAAGTTACTTGTAGTTAGATCTTGTCTCAACATACTCTCAACACCTCTCGACGACTCAAGTCCTTGTATGCTACAACACAGGTTCGTACATGTTTGTTATGTTGCATTATGATCAAACCCCCAACAAACCAATAAACATGTTTAATATGTGTAACAACTAGTGTTTACATATTGGGCAAATATATACATAACTAGTATGTATTATAATGGGTAATATAAATGGGTAGAAACTTAAGTATTTGACCCATTGACCAAATACGTTGAATGTAGTTGGGTAAAACCCAAAGTCCATGACCCATACCCATTGCATGACATCATGCATAAGTCATATATGGATAATATCCATGACCCATGGTATTGACCCATACCCATATGACTAGATACATTGTACTCATTAGATACATTGTATCTAAAGGAATACCCATGGACCAACTCAAAACCATGACCCATAACCCATGGTTTCAACCCATAAACTATGGGTAAAGAGTAGCGCGCACGGATCCCTCAGATGACCCACGGATCCCTTGGATTTACAAAGCCGGATCCCTCCGGAAGGGATCCTTGGGGCAGAACATGGTTTTGGTCTTTTTGCCTATAAATAGCAAACCACTTCTTACCATTTCTTCACACTTTCACACATGGTTTCTCTCCACCAAATCTAGGATACTTAGATCATTAGGAAACATGTAAACCACCCTCATCTCATATGATCATAATGCTTCTAACTCTCATTTGTTGTAAGCATACTCCCGAAGTGATCCTCTAAAGCAAGCTTAGAGATCTTGCTTCCTTACCTACTGAAGTGATCACTCATCACAAGATACAAGCACATGAAGATCTTATACAACAAGCTTGGGAAACTTGTCATCTTCATTCATAGAAGACTAACTACATCATGCTTTGGGTTCTTGATGTTTAGTCTAGGAGTTTATATCCATTAGACACATTGTCTTGGATATTGTCTAGTATCATATTCTTGTATCTATGACTAGACTAGATGGTTTATGTGTTTGTGCCATAAAACACAAGGTTTTTTATGTTGGGCCACAAAACATAATGGATGTCATAGATGTGTCAAAGGCATTAGTGAAGAGTGCCGAAGATCCGTGTTGAAGGCATTAGTGAAAGGTGCTGAAGGATCGTGTAAATGGCATTAGTGAAGAATGCCTAGGTCGTATAATCGATGAGGTGCATCGTTATACATATAGTATTTGTTTAGATCCAAGGATGGTGATATCCTTGATGGTGTTGTAACAAGGAGTGGATCTCCTTGATATTAGGTGTTGTGTTGTGAAGGGTAGTAGTTCCTCCATAGTAATGGAACTAGGTGCTTAGCCTAGTACCTAATAAAGGGTAGGCGACGTTGTGATAGGATTAGTTCTCCTAAGGTGTGAAAGAACTCGGTGGTTAACCTAGCACCGTATAAAGGGTAGGCGACGTTGTGATAGGTGTGGTTCTCCTTGGTGTGAAAGAACTCGGTATTTAGCTTTGTACCGGAAAAAGGTGTAAGCGACGTTGTGAAGGCTTCTCCGCCATAAGGAGTTGGTGTAGTGATTACGAACTCTCGAGTAGGTGACTCGAGGAGTGGAGTAGGGCAAGGAAGGTGTCCTTGTAGCCGAACCACTATAAATCCTCGTGTTGGTTTGTCTATCCTTTTACTTATCGCTTTACTCTTATTCTTGCATTACATTGTTTATTTTCTATGTGGTTGATGTCTATGTTTGTGATATATACTTGGTCTTTCATATAGTCACAAACTATATTTAACACTTTACATATTATGACACGCTTGATCAAGAAAAAGCAACCGGACTAATAATGGTGAAACTTGATTTATAATGAACCATTAATCTTGCAGAATCTTATGTGATGTCAAGGGGTTGGCCTTACATGCCGTAATGCGTTAAATGCATCCTCGCGTCGAGATTAGCAAATGCAATGGTCCCCCCCCCCTCTACGTTTTCACATAAGTCTTTGAAGGTAAACCTCTAACTAAATTGCCTTTGACCAGTTTGTTGATATTCTTGAAATTAACATGGCCCAATCTTCTATGCCATTGATGTGCCTCTTCAGATGTTGCTTTAGCCACTAAACATGTGGCTCTCCCATAAGAATGTAGACTCTTCATGTCTAAACTATACACATCATTTGTTCTTGGTACTCTAAGAACTACCAAGTTATCATCAACAGGCTTGAATTCAGGGGAAAGGATGAGACATTCGTGGCGTGAATAACACATGATGCTTTTTATCACAGATTTGAGAAACTGATAATAAGTTGAACTTGAGCTCCTTCACATATCTAACATTCTCAAAATCTATACGCACTGCTTTGATAGTTCCTTTGCCGGTAATCCTTCCTCCATTGGGATCATTCCCAAATGCAACTCTTCCTCCACTAATAGATCTAAAATCAGACATGATCTCTTTGTCTCCTGTCATACTTCCAGAGCAACCACTATCCACAATCGGATGATCTTTAAGCTCCTCTTACGGGTTGCCTGCACAAAAAACAAAAGAGTTAGTGATCTTTAGGAACCCAAGCCATTCTTGACTTGTGTTCCCCTTGTGGAGTTACAAACTCAAATTCTTTGAGTATGTAATTTTCACTGTTTTTCAAAACATGATCCAGAATTATTTTTTGATTTTTAGCATGTGGATTTTCAAAACTTTCTGGTTTTTCAACACAACTCTCTTTTACAAGTTCAGTCTCTTTGTCTTGTATCACAAAAACATCTGATTCACTTTTTGTTGAAAGTATTGTTTGTCCCTCAGCAGTACTTTCCCTCTTAACCCATTCTGTTTTAACACTTGGTTCTTGTGATCTAGATCCCCTATGTGAATTGTAATACCTTCTAGGTTGATAGTAATGAGATCTCCTAGGGTTCCTATTCCAAAGAGTGTGATCAGTACCTTGTTTTGGCTGACCAGTACTTTGAGAAAGTATCGGTCAGAATTAACAATACTTTGGAAAGTACCGTGAGATCAAGGTTTTGAAAAGGTCTTCTCGGTGTGGGTATCTATGATCTGGTGAGAAATTTCTGTGATTGACCCTATTTGAATTATTCTAGAATGGTTTGTGCTCTCTAGGTTTCGGTTGGCGACTGTTCTTTGGAAATTTTCTAAGGTATTCTGAGTGATGTTGACAATCCTTGATTAAATGAGTAGGACTAAAACACACAAAACACAGCTTTTGACCCATACTTCCAAAGTGACTTCTTCTATGTCTATGCCCAAAACTATTGTGCCTTCTAGGTGAATGATGAAACTTGTTTTGACCAAAGTTATCCCAAAAAGGTTTAGCAGTGCTGTTTTGAAAAGGTTTTCCTGAAGGTACTGCTTGTGGAGCAGTACTTTGAGTTGAAGGTACTGCTTGACTTTGAACATTGTTTTCAACAGTTTCTTTGGGGTTTTCAGACCTAGATTGACCAAGTAGCTTTTTCCTAAACTCTAGACTGTCTACTCCAAAACGAGAAACATCAGGCCTAGGGGGTTGATGACTTCCAGTGGGATGGGGAACTGCATGATAACCATTATCTTTCTTATACTCCGGAGGTGGTTCACTAATTGAATCCTCATTACTAGATGTGTCTACATAATTAATGTGTTCATCATCACTAGTGGTTATATCCTCTAGGTCATCATCAGTTTGATTCTCTTCTATGTTATCAAAGTTCATTCCAAAACCTAAGCCAGTTTTAATGTAAGCTCTTCTCTGTTTTTGAACATTAGTAACATGTGACAGCACTGGACTCACCCCAAGCAGAAACTTAGCTAACAAATCATCTCTTTCCTTAGTCAGTTTCTCTATTTCAGAAATTTTACAGTTTAATTTCCATTCACTTAGTTTTAACTGATAATCCTGTTGTGCATATTTTTCAGCCAAAGCTACTTCATTATTTTCATGTGTTAAGATTTTAGCTTCCATAGATTCTAAGGTTATTTGGTAACCAGCTACCTCAGACCTAGCCCTAACACAATTATCTCTTTCAATCACATAATTGACAAGTAATTTTTTATAAAAATCATGACAATTTGAGCATACCTTAGAGATAGGGGGTGAACTTGGTGAAGTAGCCACCATTGCAAGTTGAACAGGATCATCTTCACTTTCCATGCTCCAATCAAATTCTCCTAGAAAATCTCTGGATTCTAAATCAAGATGTTCAGGGTTCCTCATCAAAAGCGTACTCGGTCTAATTCTTCCACAGACTCTTCAGCTACTTCTTCCATGCTACCATACAATAAGTCACGGTTCATCATCAAACTCTTCACTCCAGTCAACTTCTGATAACTTCTCTTGAGCAACCAAAGCCTTTGTTTTAGTAATTGGAATTTCTTTGAGCTCTAACTTTGGTTTCTCAGATGTCCTGTTTGCTTGATACTTAGCAAACCTGCACTCCCTTGCAAAGTGTCCTGTCTTTTGACAATTGAAGCATTCAATTTTGGATTTGTCAAAAGTTATTCCCTGTTTTGGTTTGAAATCAATGCTTTTTCCTGTCTTCTTCATATACTTCTTAATCCTAGCAGTGATCATAGCAACTTGCCACCTGATATCAATTTCTTCAAGTGCATCTTCTTCAATCTGTGCTAGATCTTCTTCATAAGTGACAGGTAAACTAGCTTGCTGTGCAAAGAAGGAGCACACAACTTCATCTGAGTGCATAGTAGTAGTTGGTGGGGCTTGCTGAGCATAGGTGGGGGGGGGTGTAAACAGCAGTACTTTGAGAAACAGTACTTTGAGGAGAAGCAGTACTTTTGGTTGAAGTACCGCCTTCTTTTCAGATGAAAGAAAAGCAATAATGTGATATTTGGAACTGGTTTGACCATTCATCTCATGCTCATACACCTTTAGATGATTGTAGAGATCATCAAAATCCATGACATCCAATCTGGTTGTCCTCGATCATTGTAGCAATCACATGCCATGTAGATGGCAAACTCCTTAGAAACTTCAGATTAGCATCCTCAACTGATACTTCGCCTTGTATAACTCCAACATGTTGAGGAGATTTTGAAACCTATCATATGCAAAGATCAAGACTCTCTCTTTCACCAACTGTGAAAGTTTCAAACTGTTGCTTCAGCAGATTTCTGTGCATCTTCTTAGAAGCGTCATTCCCTCCAAATTGGTCTTGAGAGCGACCCAGAGCTGCTTAGCATCTTTAGCATCATGAAATTTGAGAAGATGACCATCTGGAATGGCGGATAAGAGAATGTTGAGTGCCTTCTCTTGATTCCTTAAGGTTGCTTTGGTAAGACGCCTTAGGTGCTTTGGGTTGTCCAAGAACATCAATAGGTTCTGGAACTTCTTCATTACCATTAACAATTACATTCCATAGAGCATGGTCTGTAATGGCAATGTATTGCCTCATCTTCATACACCATAGATCATATTCGCCTTTCTTGATGACATGAATCCTCATTGAGGTGATGGAAGGTGGTGGAACAGAATCAATCGACATCTTTAGATTTTGTTGTAGTAGGGTTTCTTCCTAGTCAGAGTTTCCACACAAGCTCCGATACCACTTGTTGGATCGATGTACTCTAACCAAACTAACTTAAATAGCTTGTTAAAGGTTTAACAACCTCGGATAAATCCTAAGTTATTAACAAAGAAACACTGAACAAACTCTATTAAGTATGCCGAATTTACTTAACAAAGCTAAGAAGAATAACTTTTATTATTAACTCTAAATCTGCTTATTATGCAGATACTTTAACAACTCTAAGAATATCGAACTTCTCTAAAACTCTAATAATGTCATGTCCGTCTAATATCAATCTAGGGTCCTTTTATAGGCTCAAGGATAACCCTAGTCGGTTTACAAATTGTATCCTTGTACGATAAGTAATCTAATATAGAATATTCTAGAGTTAGAATACTTTCTATAAACGAATATAACAGTTCTTTGTTCTTGCAGTACTTTGACTTTCATGTGCAGTACTTTGACTTTATCTTTAGCAGTACTTTGACTCTTTGACTATTTCCAGTACTTTGTAGTTTACAGTACTTTATCAATCTTCCAGTACTTTCATGTGCAGTACTTTGACTTTATTATGTTTGCGTGGTTGTGTTTGTTATTGATTTGACTTGATTGCATGCAATTGTTTGTTGTGAACGATTAAAAAACCATTTTGGGTTTAAGGGTTAAAAGGGGTTTTATAGGTTAAACACCAGATCATTTTAAAAGAGTTCTTATTTGTTAAATTGATTTAACAAATTTGCCATCATAAGTAAGGCTGCCCCCAGTAAGGAGCCCCAATCCCCCTCATTTTCCCTGCCACGTCAGCTTTCTCTCTCCAGCGACTTTCAGGCGATTAGGTGCCCCAGTAAGGGCGACCAAGTTCATATATATATATATATATATATATATATATATATATATATATATATTTAAAAAAAACCATTTTAACACAAAATAAAATTTCATTAATCATATTAAAACGCTACATAAATAAAACGATACGAAATACATAAATCATAAATCTAATCTGAATGCTCCCCGCATGCGAGTCATACGAGGAGTACGAGAACCGCAAATCCTCGGCGAGCCAAATCTTCCTCGTCTACACCATCGCCTTTGTTCTCCGATAGCTCCAATTGATTTTGGTGCCGACGTTGTTCGTTATCTTCGAAACACACCGCCACAACTTGTCAGCAACCTCGCGATCTTTGCGGGCTTGATCTTTCAAAAATTTGTCGATCACGCCTTTTCTTTCGGAGTAATGTCGTTGCAACTCTGGTAGTTTTGTCTCATTTGTTCCTTCTCCGCTTCGCCGTCAAACAATTCGATGACGCTTATAATAGCATTTTTCGAGCCTCATCATCGATATTGCATTGATTTTGAACGCATAACTTGCATATCTTCAACGGAATGGGGGAGACGGCAAGCCATATTAAATCTTGTGTTGAGAAGTATTTTGAGTTTGAATTGTGTGAAATAGATTTGTGGATTGAAGTGTGTTTGTATTGTGTATTTATAGGGTATGAATTTTTATTTTATTTATTTATTTTTTTTAACCGTTGCAAACCAAACGGATGAATTTGAAATAACCTTTACATTCGATCGTAGACACGATCTATTTACTTGCCGATCGATTTGTCCACAGCAACAAAGATCGATACAAATCGATCGAGTATACACAAGATCGACTAGACGATTAGATCACTGGGGCTAGCCTAATATGCACTTATTGCTTATGACACGTGTTTTTGACTTTTAAAGGCTTATGATCTCATAAACCCGTATGATAAACGATACTTATTTTATAAACCGATTTACTTTAAAAGCCCAAGCCGTATAAGCCCCCGTAAGCCCTACAGAGACATAACCATAAACAATCACCCCACCGATCCCAAAAACAAATCAACCGAACCGACGAGTGTAAAAAAACTCCACCATCAAACCAACACATAATAAAAACTCAAGAAAATGAAATCGTAGCATTTCTTCACATCTTCAAACTTCACTCATTCATTCTCTCTCAAATCCCAACACCTAACAAATCAATTTTCCATTTAAATATCACATTGTAGCTTGCTTATACATCAAATCACTTGCATTAACAACCGGATCTCACTTTCGGATCCTCCAAAATTCGAATACCTAATTCTTGTGATCTGTAACAATGGTGAGCTTCTAGTGTAACTAATTTATACACATTCGTTGATTCTATAATTAGTTAGATCTAGTTATAAATCTGTTACATGATCGTTTAATTATTATAATTTTCAGCTTATAGTGTAAATAAATAGATCTATTTAGATTAACTATTTAATTTTTTATTTTCTAGTTATAATAATAAACCTGTTTAAGTATGAATGTATGATCGTAAATTTTGTTTTATGAATTTTGCGTAATTTGTTTGGATCTGATTTGCTAACTCAAGTTTTGATTTGTTAACAGCCTCTCAGACTCGAGATCAAGGTACGTTTCGTTACGCGGTTTCGGTTATTTTATAATTATGCTGATGATGAGATGTGATTTAGTTAATTCATTATGTGTGTGTGTGTAGAGAAAACTTGCGCAAAGATCTGAAAGAGTTAAATCTGTTGATCTGCATCCCACTGAACCATGGTTAGTAAGACTACATACATTATCGTGATCGTGTAAATAATAAAAAGTTTATTAGTTTGCTAGTGGATTATGATTATCGGTGTATTTTTGTTTATAGGATTCTTACGAGTTTGTATTCCGGAACTGTTTGCATCTGGGATTACCAGTCTCAGGTATGGAATTATTATCACGATTTATAGTTTAAAATGCAGATTGATCGTGATAGTGTAGTGAAATTACATGTGTGATTATGATTACTAGTCTTAGATTGTTTCTAGTAGTGCTCAAACATAAATTCCGTTGTTAGGTAGCTAGCTAACCAAATATCTACGTTAGATCCTGTTGCACTTTTAGGATTTTGTGATTGATAATAGAACATCGCAACTGTGATCTTAGAAGTTTTCTACTGGTATGTGGTAGATCAGAACAGAACAACAATGTTATGTTGTGACAGAACACTTTGTTTGATTTCACATTGCCTTATATCATTTTAATCTGATAGAAAGTAGTCGTGCAACTTTTGAGAAGCTTAGTTAGGTTACGACCGAAGCCTGAACGGTCTGGTCCTTGGTCTCTTGATTTTCCTTTTTCTGGTCTCGGTCTGGTCCAAGCTGGTCCGGTCCAGTAACATCAGACAACTTATTCGTTTTGCACTTCAGTTCTTAGTTTAGTGTGTTTTTGTCTGAGGCTACCGGACCGGACTGGTCCAAGCTACCAGGTCAGGTCTGGTCCAAGCTTAGCTCAAAGGATTCGTTTTGCACTTCAGGTCTGGTCCAAGCTGGTCTGGTCCGTTCGGTTCGCACTTCAGTTCTTAGTTTAGTGTGTTTCGGTCTCATGTCTAGTCCGGTCTGGTTTTAGGCCCGAGCACACTGGTCTTAGGTTCATAGTTTTAGTGCTGGATGATTATAAACTGATCAAACTTTTTAAATATTTTTATAAATTGCTGTACCATTGCTCTTTTTTAATGGAAATTTAATACCAATATCTGATGGAAGTCTCATATTATAAACATTATTGCAGACTATGACAAAATCCTTTGAGGTTACCGAGCTACCAGGTCAGAGATCATTCTTTCTTTTGTCTGATACGTATTTCGATACCTAGTTTTTGCATGATCGGAATTTAAACTTGGTATCTGATGCTTACGCTATGTATTTACAGTCAGATCAGCAAAGTTTGTAGCCCGCAAGCAGTGGGTTGTTGCTGGTGCAGATGACATGTATATCCGTGTGTACAATTACAATACAATGGACAAGGTCAAAGTATTTGAGGCACATACTGATTACATTCGGTGTGTGGCTGTCCACCCGACCCTCCCTTATATCTTATCATCTTCTGATGATATGCTTATCAAGCTTTGGGACTGGGAGAAGAGTTGGTATTGTACTCAAATCTTCGAGGGACATTCTCATTACGTCATGCAAGTGACTATCAATCCGAAAGACACCAACACTTTTGCTAGTGCGTCGCTTGATCGCACCATAAAGGTAATTTCAAGTGTTTGCTTGTAACCGGCATTAATCAGAGTGACATAATATACGGAACATTTATAAATATTTCGTTTTCCTATTTCAGATCTGGAATCTGGGCTCACCTGATCCTAACTTCACACTTGATGCCCATCTTAAAGGAGTGAATTGTGTGGATTATTTCACGGGTGGTGATAAGCCTTACCTAATTACTGGTTCCGATGATCACACTGCTAAGGTGTGTATTTATTCTGCTTTCGTCGATTGTTATATACTTATATCTATATATATCTGTAATGTAGACTAAAATTATTGAAAATTTGAAACAGGTGTGGGATTATCAGACCAAAACATGTGTCCAGACTTTAGAAGGTCACACACACAATGTTTCAGCTGTATGCTTTCACCCCGAGCTGCCCATAATATTGACGGGTTCCGAGGATGGTACTGTACGTATATGGCATGCAACTACTTATAGGTATGCATGTGATTTTTGCGTTTATGTAGTGTATAATCATGTCTGTTCTTAACATTGATGGGATTTCATCTAAAGGTTATGTTGGCTGAATATTAGGATTTAGGAGATTAAAATTATTGTTTTGGTGTTTGTTTTACATGTACCACATAAACGTCAAATTATAAAACCATATACTGATATAGAATTTGTGGTTGCTGGTAACTCAGCCGCGTCCGATTTGAATTTATGTAGTTCCAAAATAGAATGCTTACCACGTTGAGGTTTTTTTATATATAATTTATCAGGTTCCTCACTAATTCCCTTTTTTCGCAGACTTGAGAACACTTTGAACTATGGACTTGAAAGGGTTTGGGCTATTGGATACATGAAAAGTTCACGAAGGTAAGTTTTTTTTGTGAGTTGTGACTATGTTTTGCGTATGTTAGACTCTTCTTGATTCTCTCGAGTGGAATATTTGGAAAAAGATGTTCACAATCAATACACATTATAACATTCATTAGAAAACTGTTCAACATTTCTCACACATTTTCTTTCTGTACAGGATTGCTATTGGATACGATGAAGGGACGATAATGGTGAAAGTTGGTAGGGAAGAGCCAGTAGCTAGCATGGACAACAGTGGGAAGATTATATGGGCTAAGCATAATGAAATTCAGACTGTTAACATCAGGAGTGTGGGAGCTGATTATGAGGTTTGGGTCCATATGTTTTTGCCTTTTCGAAGATAAAATAGTGAAAACTCTGGTCTATTTTTTTTTTTTTTGTTAAGGTGACTATAACTGGTTTACTTATTCGCTTTTTAGGTCTCTGATGGAGAGAGGTTGCCTTTAGCAGTTAAAGAGTTGGGAACATGTGATCTCTACCCTCAAGTGAGTTGTGCTTGTTTTAGTCTGAACTTCCTATCGACTGACATTGAGATACATGATAGATCCTAAATGAAACTTTTATTAGAAATAATGAAAACGTGAGATACAAATTTAACATTGTCTCGAGCGTACTGAACAATATTTTGTCTCTATTTAGTGCAAGTCTATATAGTGCAAGCCTAACAACACATTGCCATCGGTTTATGATGAAAGCTTTGAGTTCAAAATAATTTACTTAATGGTGATGATGTTTGCACTTTGCATCACAAAAAATATAGAAGGTCCTTTTTCTAGAGTTACACAAGTTTGATTTACCTGCAAAACAAACAAAAGCTGCTTTAATTTCTTCAAACCTTTTTGGCTTGTTGGTTCCGATTCTCATGGCTTCGGTTTTTTTTTTTTGATCATTTTTGCAGAGCTTGAAACACAACCCGAATGGAAGGTTTGTTGTTGTTTGCGGTGATGGTGAATACATCATATATACAGCTTTGGCATGGAGAAACAGATCCTTTGGCTCTGCATTGGAGATTGTTTGGTCTACTGAAGGTGAATATGCTGTCAGGGAGAGCACAACTAAGATTAAGATTTTTAACAAATCTTTTCAGGTCCGTGAACTTTCTTTTAACCCCATAGTTAGATCAAGAAGCAATGTATTCGTTGCTTGTCCACATTCTATACGTTTCTTTAAGATAATGCTAATTAGCTAGTGCCATCATTTCGAAAAAACTAAACAAATAAATTAGCTAGTGCCGTCTGTTCTCTGCTTCAGTGGCTCTTGTTTGTCCTCTTGACCCATAGAAAAATTACTCATTACTCGACGATCCCGATTCTTCATTTTTTACAACTACTTTCTATAGTGTTAGATTCGTCTATGATTATTGTATAACAGATTTGTATATTTCCTGCAGAAAGTAACTGCTATTTGTTATTTTGAATCCATTATTGCTTATTTGTGCGTTCTTTTTTAAACAGGAAAAGAAGAGTATCCGACCAACTTTTTCTGCCGAGCGCATATATGGAGGATCTTTGCTCGCCATATGCTCAAATGATTTTATATGTTTCTATGATTGGGCTGAGTGCAGATTAATTCAACGGATTGATGTTACTGTCAAGGTAAACACTCTTACCTCTTCTTTAAGTAGATGTCATGTCAATATGTTTAATCTTCGTTTTTACATATATAAGTATTGAGTCTAATTCATATTTCTTTCGCTTCTTTGTATTCAGAACATTTACTGGGCAGATGGTGGTGATATGGTGGCAATTGCCAGTGATTCTTCTTTCCACATACTACAGTACAATGTAAGATCCTTACACACACAACATAAGATTCTAATTTATACCCAAAAATACACATTTACGCATTTACACACTTACTTTGGTCTTACAACCATAACAGTTTATAATTGGGCTTTCCTTTTCTAAGTATGGTTTTACAAAAAAATTTGATTATTTTGGTCATATTGCAGCGTGATGTAGTGTCAGCACATTTAGATAGCGGAAAATCTGTAGACGAGGACGGTATTGAAGACTCATTTCAAATTCTCTCTGAAGTCAGTGAAAGAGTCAGAACTGGATTGTGGGTTGGAGACTGTTTCATTTACAATAATTCTTCATGGAGACTCAATTACTGTGTTGGTGGTGAGGTAAAATTTGTCAGAATACCTTAGATGTGGTCATTTTTTTGTTTAATGTCATATGTCCGTAATCGATGTGGTATCTTTTTAGGTAACCACAATGTTTCATCTGGACCGACCAATGTATCTTCTAGGATATCTAGCAAATCAAAGCAAGGTTTATCTCATTGACAAGGAATTCAAGTGAGTAGGCTTTAAGCTCATATTTTTGGATATCTATAACTTTTATAATCTGTTCTAACATTGTTTTGGTGTCTTATACTTTAGTGTCATTGGATACACTTTGCTGCTCACGTTGATCGAGTATAAGACACTTGTGATGCGTGGAGACCTAGAACGAGCTAGTGCTATATTGCCTTCAATTCCAAAGGACCACCATAATAGGTATAGTTCATATACGATATTAACTTATTCTATATTTTTATGTAAGAGGTTGACCTTAGTTGATTTTTTAGTACTTCTTGTTACCTTAGTCTGATGTATGACTTCTTTGATAGTGTTGCTCACTTTTTGGAATCACGAGGAATGATTGAGGAGGCCTTAGAAGTTGCTACAGATCCCGATTATAGATTTGATCTTGCCATCCAGCTTGGTAAACTAGAGATTGCAAAGGTAATTGCACAAACCTTGAATAAGCAAAGACACATTAACTATTTTTGACTGCTCAAAGAGAGAATCTATGCAACCTTTCTTATGAATCATGTTTTTTGGATATATAGGATATTGCCCTAGTGGCACAAAGCGAGTCTAAGTGGAAGCAGCTGGGTGAATTAGCTATGTCGACTGGACTGGTATGCTTGGTTTTTACTATTTATTGTTCCCCTTTCACAGAAAGACGCACGGTTATAATTTTGCAATTTAGACAAATAACTTCAGATTAGTGCAGTATATTATGTTCGAGAATGCAAATTCATTCTTGGTTTGGCACCTCTAGTGAAATATAGATGAAATTGAGGATCTTACAACTCCTTTATATAACCACTGATGACGATATTAACACGTTGCAGTTGGACATGGCTGAAGATTGTTTGAAGCATGCAAATGATTTAAGTGGTCTGCTGCTGCTTTATTCATCTTTGGGAGATGCTGAAGGGATAACAAAGCTTGCATCTCTTGCAAAAGAGAATGGAAAAAACAATGTTGCTTTTGCTTGTCTGTTTATGCTCGGTAAATTGGAAGATTGTCTGCAGTTGTTGGTTGACAGGTTAGTCTATATTTTATACATCAATCCCAACTTTAAATTAAAGTTGGGCATGATATGCAATTTCTCTTATTCTCTGTCTCAGCAATCGGATACCTGAGGCTGCTCTGATGGCACGGTCTTATCTTCCAAGCAAGGTTTCAGAAATTGTTGCTCTTTGGAGAAAAGACCTTAACAAGGTTAATTCTTGTACTACTCTTTTAGTGTTTAATTACTGGTGCAATGGTGCTTTGCAATAAATCGAACCCAAGTTAGATGGTACACATGACATGTCTCTCAAACATCCTTCTTTTTGGTCAAAAATCACTTTTCTTCTTTGGGTTGCTTGGGTTTGGAGTTTATCACATTACTTAAGTTCCTGTTTTACATGGAAATCGTTTTATAGTTAACAAGTGGAATATGAATATCAGAATATATCAAATTTCTGAAAAACGATTTTATACTCGAAAATTTGATTGTGCCTTTCAGTATGCTCTGCTACTTTTTGTTCCATGGTCAGCTAAGGTGTCCAAAAGCCTAAAAGATCTGCATCTTAAAATTTGCTACAGCAATTCTATATTACCAGAGTATGTGCATGACAGAATACGATAATTCTGTAACTGGGCTGACGTGTTTGAAATGCAGATTAACCAAAAAGCAGCAGAATCTTTAGCTGATCCTGAAGAGTACCCAAATATGTTTGAGGACTGGCAAATCGCACTTGAAGTGGAAGCAAGAGCTGCAGAGACCAGGTTCTCTTGCTTATCTATGTCTCAATACTCCTCTTTTCCTATTGATGTTGTGGCTTTTGAACTTACAGACTTCTAAAATTGTTTGACACTCATAAATGACTTTGTTAGCATGCCTGTCAACTACTTCGATGGTGCATATAAGGGGATGCAAATGAGTGGGTTGGCAGTTTGATTGTTTGAGTAATTTTGGGTACATGTCAAAGCTGGTTGGGTTGGGTACTTGCCTTAATCCAATACATTTTTGCTCTCTAAATATCTAACTTATAAAGCATCTGATTCTTGAAATTGATTTACGAGGTTTTAGTATTTAAAATACATTGTGGCGTCCATTTGACCTATTTTCTTTTAAACTATTTTTTGTTTATACCCATTTAATGTTAGAGATCAATCATAACCCGAATTGGCCCCTTCATAAGTTAACGAGTCATAATTGTCACTTCTAGTACATATTAATAATTCATGGGTTTCGTGTTTTAGCTTGGTTGAAGATTAGTTTTACTTTGTGCTGTTGTACGGACCCTTTGAAACTACATATGGTATTAACAGGCCCTTTGAATAATGTAGGGATAATTATCCTCCGGCGACAGAGTATGTAAACTATGTTGATCGATCACACGTCAACCTAGTAGAGGTCTTCAAAAACATGCAATTAGATGAGGAGGAGCCACATGAAAATGGAGAGTTGGATCATGAAGTAAGTTTCTTTCTTTCTTCTATGCTTGATGCAATGTATGATCAAGTTCATTTCTTTATGAATTTATCTAGCTGTTTTTTATTCAAAAAGTTCTTATTAGTCTTCCCTGCTTTTTTTGTTTGGTGTGACAAATGGGTCACTTTCACTATTTTAGGCTGTGATGACTAAACATTTGGGTTTGAATCTAAAAACTAGTATGTGTGATAATTGTCTAAAATTTTTAATGATTTTCTGTTAAATAAACCAGTTTTCGAAAATGCCTTTTATTTTTCCAATTGAAGTAGACCCGGAACACTTTTTTTCATATTTTAAAGGCTCTAATACCATTATAATTTTATACTGTAATAAAGTAACTTTTGAGGTTTTATCCATTAAAATTGCAGTTTAGGCGTCTGTCAACCCTTTTCTTACCTATTTGACTCATTTTCACTGTTTCCTTGTAAGCAATATTATTTAAGTAAACGAGTAAAAATTGCATTCTCTACAAAAAAGGGATGTTTCTGTAATCAGACAGTCGCATCTTATAATAATACTTGCCTTTTCCCATTACTTTTTTCTTTTGACATGTTCTCATATTATCTGGTAATTACAGGATGTTGAAGAGAACGGAAATGAAGGGGAATTTGTTGATGAACAAGAAGTGAGTCACGAAGAAAGCCCAGAAGAAGATGCTGCTACAATGGATAATGATTCTTCAGAAGGTGCTGTACTCGTCAACGGTAGTGAGGCTGAAGAAGAAGAGTGGGGTACGAATAATGCAGGAAATCCGTCAGCCTAAAAGCAATTGGTTGGGGCAGTGTGATTCCTAATTTTATTGCTGGTGATTAATTGAATTTCTCTTAAAAGACATGTTTGACTCCCATGCAAATCCAACCTTTGCCCCTTTTATTAAATAACTTATACTGCATATATTGGCTGCTGTCCAAATGTTTAGGGTTAGTTTCAATTTGAGTGTGAACTATACAAATCTGAATTTTGGTTGGCACTTGCGGTGGCAAGATGTGTGGTCGGACGGGTTGGGTAATGGTCAAAACAAATTCAGGTAATTTTTGCAGATTCAATATTGCCACTACTTTAGTTAGCACCTACAAATGACAATAATACAGAAACGCCATGCACAACAAATCATTTTGTTATGAGACAAATCAGATTCAGGTTACAACTAGGTGTACTGTCACATGCTGCTTTATATGACATGCATTTCCTTGACTTTAATGTGCATAGTATTATGTTACGGGTTGAAATCTCTTTTCTCCTAGAAAATTTGAAGGGCTAGTTAGTGTTAATTGTTTTATATATTCTCGTCTGATATCATCTGACCATCTTATTCTTTTTAATGGCAGTGCTTACACCACGTCACCAAGTTGACGAAGACTCTTCTAGCTTTACGTAACTCCTTCAGGTTAGATTTAAATAACTTACTTTATATAGACTGATATTTGTTACATTTGGTCAATGCATTGGTTTCATAGGAAGTACTTCTTTTTAGCTCTTTTGAACAGACTTTTTGGTATCATCTTAGATCTACTTAGGCACTTAGCTTTAGAGCTTGTTTTAAGAAAATTTGATAACATTGGATATTACTTGTCATCTTTCGTTTTATCATGAAAAGTTTTTCATAGTTTTTATTGTAAATAGGATAAGAAAATGAAAGTATGGCATGTCTAATAAGGCATGGCAGTATGGGTGACAAAGGACATAAGATGGGCCTAAGATATTACAGAGGGTGTTGCAAATTTTGTTTTTATCACAAGTGCTAAAAACACACCACATTATATAAATTTTTGTGCTAAACTAAATTTGCACCATAAAAGAAAAGAGTAGCCTAAAAATATTATCGGGGGTTACACGTACCAAGTATTCACACTTTTAGAAAGAAAAAAAAAATTCTCTGAGTGTCACACCAGGCACCCAAGTGGTTCCGTCCACAAGGACGTTTCTGGTTGGGTTGCCTGTTTTCTTTAACTTGTACCTTATATATAATGAGTGTATCAAAAATCGTGTCAAATTTAGGAAATTTTTGTAAATCTGGTTTAGAGGGATTGAAACTTTTTAGTCATTTGTTTTTAATAAAACCTGTTTTCATTATGTAGGGTCGAGCTTGCCCTAGTGCGTTTAGTTTACCTCGTAAAAACCCATGCCTTTGTTGTAGACCACCTGCCTTATAGTTGTATAATATTTTCCATTGCTTATTAAGCACTGTAATACATACTTTGATACTATCTTTGTTGTATATTTTTCAGGTACTTGTTCGTGGTGTAATTTTGTAAGGGCTTCCATTTTGTATTTTGGAAACATATGATATGATATACCTTAAGTTTAGTACTCGAGTTTAGTTACTCTCTAGGCACTCCATATATCGATATATTCTTTTTTGAGGGGATGATTTTTATCCTTCAAATCATTTTACGTGTTATTGTGAATGTATAAAACGACTATAGTCTCAGTAGGGGTGCGAGGTGACTACAATTATATAGCTGCTTTCATCTAATTGTAATGTTGATTTGCGCTGTGTTAGGATTCTTGGTATGATGAATGTTCTCTTTTTTTACTTCTGGTGTTCGAGTGTTGTTTCTATGCGAGTTACTCTATTAATATAGTGCAATTTTTCCGCAGATGCATCTATAAAGATTGCCTTATTTATGTAATCATACCAGGTTTCGTTAATTGCTTATCCGTTGATTTGTGAAATACTCGACCAAAGAACATATTGCAACTTTAACTTTAGACGCGCTTTAAATTGTTGAAACACTCAAATCCTAATAACCATGGTATGTATCATTTGATCATTAAGGTTCATGGTTTTTCAGTACATGCACTTATATCGGATATTTAAACCTAATGTATTTTGCAACAACAAATATACCCTTGGGTTTTGATTTCGATTTAGCCACTAAATTGTGTGCTTATGCAACATAACCTAACTAGGGGTATTTTATTACTGTAGAAGTAAAAATAATGTTCCTTTTACGTAAAAAAAAGGTAAAACCGGATTATATAAACCGAATCAGCCGAATACTTGTTTGGTTGGAGAGTTGAGTCAACTTGGAAGGACAATAGTCATATTTGCAACCAAAAATCCTATCAGTCACATGTAATTGGATCGTATTACATCCATCAAAATGAATATACCAACGAAGTGAATGAACTAAAATACACAATGTAATTTGGACTTTCCTACTCGACCCTAGAATTTGGCTAGATTTATAAAAAATCGGTGAGAACATGAACGCTGCTATTACAAACTGCTTTTTTGTTTCAAATAACACATACTGATTCGCATATTATTGAAATCGGTAACTTATGGTTCTTCATTCACACTTCACTTAAAATGGACTCAACCTCTACTTGGAGCTTCAAAACTAATCCTGAAATGTTATTGGTTCTACATGCAGACATATCATATCATTGACTGAAGCTCAATAAAAGTAACCCAGAACCTGACCACCAACATTTTGTCGAATTGCCTCTTCATGGTCCAATACACCATTTGGGGTTGTTATCACCACATATCCCCACTGCATCAATAGTAAGAAAAAAGGTCAGTGTATCTCAAAGATGCATGTCAGTGGTGTATAAAATACTTGTGTAGCTTTTTTAGGAAAATGAAGGACCATTAGTGTGCCTCCATGGTGAATGGCTAATGCTAACATTAAAATAGGAGGCAAGTAAAAGTCACAATCATTTGTCACATGGTTAACCAGGATTGCAAGGTAGTGTCATACTTGCAAGGTAGTGTCATACAGGGGCGGATCTAGCATAAGCCCAGGGTATGCCTGTGTAAAATCTTAGTAGTGTTAATTTTTTTTATTTTTCCAATAGCTAGTACAAAATACACTATAAATTTACGAGCGCACACCCTCTAAAATACTGGAAAATTATCGATGCATACCCATAGATTTCAAAGAAGAGAAAAAAAGTACCACTGGTAAACTTGAAGAGGTTGAGGCAGTATGCTAAAGACGAAGAAATTTTTTTCAATTTTTCATTTACGATTGAAAAATACTTGTTGATTTATGTTTGAATAGATCGCACTAATTGAAACATAAAAAAATTATTTGTAAAAAAAGATGAACACTTTGATCATACTTAATGAACATCAAAACCAAACCAATTTTAATTAAGATAGTCGAATCCGAACAACCAATTTAATCCTCGAAAATACCCGACCCGGAAAAAAATCCAAACCCACAGAACCTTTTTTTTTTCTTCGTAAGTCTAGTAAAATAGTGCATACCCTAACGTGAATTTCTAGATCCGCCACTCGTGTCATACATATTGTGTCACAAAATTTAAGGATAAATCACCTATGAGTAGTCGGTACCAAGGCAAACAAGTGGAGTTGTTCGTATCTTAAAGATGTATGCAGGCACAAGTAGCTACATATTCCAATCACAGAGATAACGAATGTACAAAACAAGCTCATAAAATGCATATACTTCAGTTCAGGAGAGGCAAATAAACTCATACATACTCGAGCAACAGTTTAAAAGGTATAATGAGAATTTATGGATGGTAAATTAACCTGCTGTGTCGGAAGGGTACGCAGTCTATAATTCTCAATCTCATGAGCTTTTATGTCTTGCCTGTATGATATAGCTCGACAATCATTTATCCTTCCCGAATACAGTACCACCTATCATAACAATGTTATGCACTATACCAAATTCTAAAATCAGAGGTGAACATAGCACACAGTTTAATGACCTAACGATGCACCAATTAACGGATGTGTAAGAATGTGATCCTTATCAGACTATGTCTATAAGCACTGCCGAAACTCATAAAATTCATACCAAATGTCTAGTTATGATTTGGAGGAAACAAAGCCAAATAACTCTGTAAGCATTACAAAAACAAGCATTGGGTTACATTTACCCGAAATATGTATACAAAGACATTCAGCTAACCGTAATGACCAATAAAAGGATGCACAAAAAAGTGATTCTACATTATCCCCCGATCACAAGCCTTCATCTGAAAATTCTTACTTGTACTCTTTCCTTTTTAACCCAATCATTTGCACACAATCACTCTTTCAAAACAACCGCACCAAATTGTCTCTCTTCTAGAAAATTAACGATTACTCGCTAGTTAAACCACGTGGCCACCAGTTTCTAACTATTAACTTAACAAAATGTCTATTGTCTTATACACAAGTTTCATTTAACTTTTTGCTGTGTAAAGTACTTTTTTTTATTTTTTATTTATAGAAACTGCAAGTAAAATAGTCAATCCCAAACACCCCATTTTCTTAAAAACATTTAACTTTGATTCAACTTTTCTTCCCTACTTACATTTTCTAAAAGGGTTACGTTATTGGTACCCCTTTCCCGCAAAAAGTAAACATGTTTTGTACCTTTTACCCCCTTTGACCTTCTGTTTACAGTACAATACAGTTTTTTATTAGTTTTTGTTCTCTACATTTTGTAGGTTTATACTTTTGACTTGCTAAACTTTATATTTTTTATTCCGCACTTTCCATTTCAGGATTTTATAATATATATTTAAAAAAAAAAGAAAAAACATGGGGGTATAACTTGTAAAACTGGGGGGTCTTTATAACCTACCGGCTTATGGGCTTATTTGACTTTAGAAAAGCCAATAAGCTCACTTATTTGACTTTGGCTTAAGCAAATAAGCTAAATAAGCTTTTCCAAAAGTGAGGTTATCAGCTTTTCCAAAATCAAATAAGTCCATAAGGGGGCTAAATTAGCTAATCCAAACGCCCCCTAAATGATAAATCTTTGAAGAAACTCAGTAAAGAAAAAAAAAAAAAAAAGAACCTCTATGTTTCATAATGGTAAGAAAAGAAGAAATGAGAGTGGAAACAGGTTGAAGCTGAGCAGATGCAAACCCTCTTTTCTCAGCGTTAACCATTGTTCTTAGTGCATCGTTCAATATCAGACCACCCATTTTATTTTTCTTTCAGGGCAGGCAGCCAACGGGGGTTTCCTTTCTGGTATGTGTAAAATGCCCTGACCAGAATATATCTATAGGCCCAATGAGTAGTAGTAGTATATAGCATTGGGCTTTTGTGTGATATGGATATGTGTAGGGGTGTCATATGGGCTGACACGACACAGCCTAGCCCGACCCGAATTTGATAATGCTTTATAAGGTCGGGTTGACTCGGGTCCAATTTAGCTTATTGAATTTATTGGGTCAACCAGATAGTTTAATAGGGCCGGGTTAGGGTCATAGTTAGTTGATAAACCCGATAAAATATAATAATATATTAACAAAAATTTAAGTTTTGAATAAAAGCCCATTACCAATTACTACATTTTAATATAACTTTAGGGGTTTTGTTAACCACAACCCATGAGGTTGTGTTTAAACATACTTTAACTAAAATTTTTGCATTAAATAAACTAATATATTATATAATTATACATATTTTTTCATTTTTTACATGAAATGTGATGTTAAACTTGGAATGTTTAGTGTTCATTTAATGCAAAATTTTTAATTAAGGTATGTTTAAACAAACCTCATGGGTTGTGGTTAACAAAACCCTAAGTTTAATGCTACAATTATGGAAACGCATATTTTCTTCTATGTATGTGCTAAAACACCTAAAGTGTCGAATTTGGTGCAACGTTTTGCAATGAATACTACAAATTTCCGTGAATACAACCATGTTGTAATCTTTGATGTTTATATAATTTTGGTGGTCCGTTATAGCAACTAGCACATGAGATGAAGACTAGGTTGCACACACACGAACACGGTGTCTGACACGGACACGAACACGGTGATATGGTAAAATCTAAAAATATAGGACACGGACATGGCGTGGACACATGATTTTTTTTATATATGTATAAAAGCATGTACAAAGCCTTAAAATCAAAATCAAATGAAATATCATAATAATAAAGAAACACAACTAATCTCTTTCTCTTCTCCCTCTCTCTTAACATCTCTGTGCTTCCGCCATCCACCGCACCACCAGGTAAACACTTTCTTTCTCCTCTTTTTTAATTTAAAAAAAAAAAAATTATTCTACTTCTTTATAAATTTTGAAAACCTTCTTTTTTCATTTAAAAAAAAATCAAAATCCGTGTCCGTCCATGTCCAAGCCGTGTCCGGCCCAAACATCACGTGGGACACGGCACGTGCGTGTCAGACACGTGTCCGAGGCATGTCCGTATCTGACACGTGTCCGACACTGCCACTCCTTACTTTCAGACGTTTTCGTGCTTCCTAGGATAAAGATCTTTGTCCTTTGACTCATTATAATACCAGTACACCACCAAGCCTAACTTGTGGACTTAACCAAATATTAAAGGAGCCATACATTATTACATTGAACCATTTCTCAAATAGATAGTTTGATATTCTCTTATTGAAATTAACATACAAAACTTCCTTTGTCTAGCACACTTCCATTGCTTGTTGCACTTTATTTCCATAAACATGAAGCACAAAGGTAAAACATCAAGATCATATATGTGTACAAATAAATTTGGTTTAATTAAGTATATATAACAATCCTAGCATTATAAAACACTTGCTTTAAAGTCCAACATTCTCGTTGCATAGCATTAGGAGGTTTTTTAAATTATTATTGGCCTTCTTTTTTTTACTTAAAAAGCAACCCGATAACCCGATAGACCAACCCGACTAACCCGTAACCTGGTAGACGCGATTTCTTATAGGGTCGGGGTTGCGGGTTGTGTTAGGATTTAGCAAATCCAGTTATTAAAGTGTTGGGCACCTCAAGTATATGTAATCGTTAGAAAGCTCGTAACCGTAGTTATTTTATGTTAGATAGTATTTAGTTAAGTAACACCGTGGAGGACGGACGGGTCTTTACCCACTGTATGCCTGATCCACAGCCCGTAGGTGGCGGTTATGTAAGAAACTATAAATACCCTCTACCTCCCAAGGTAGAGGGTTGGAGCTCATAATAATACTTTTACTTTCTCTCGCTAAGTTACCAAACCTCTAACTCTTTCTCTCTCTAAAACCTTATAGTATACGCCTACTTTTGATCATAGTTTGATGTGTTTGTGAAATCCAATATGTTACAAATGATATCAAGAGCCATGGTTTGATCATCTCTCTTACATGTCCTTGGATTTCTAGTGGTTTTATATGGTTTTTGGGTTTGAAAAAGTTTAGTGGTTTTTGCATCATTTGGATCATTTCTTGTGTTAAAGTTTGAATTTTGATTGTACTTTTGTGTTTAGAATCATTGTATGTGCTTGGGTTTTGATTTGGAAAGCTTGAATCACTGTGGTTGGGCTTGTTTTGGATTGAAAAGGGTTGTATTTAACTTTTTCTAGCTAGCGACTTGACTCTCGGATAACTTTTCTTCGTAGCGACTTGCTTCGTTATTTTGCAGCGACTTGTAGTTGAAGTGGTAGCGATTTGAGCTCTAGCGACTTGTTTATTGAGACAAGGCGACAAATAGTACAAAGTAGTGGAGGTACCACTCCGGCTAGCGACTTGTTCAACGTATCGACCTGTCTTCATTATTTTCAGCGACTTGACTTTGTTGTGACTAGCGAGTTGCTAATTAGCGACTTGGCCTCTTAGCGAGTTGTTCCTTAGCGACTTGCCCACTTAGCGAGTTTCTCTTTAGCGACTTGTCAGCTTAGCGATTTGTTGCCTTAGCGAATTGTGTTTAGCGACTTGGTTCATAGCAACTTGTGTTTAGCGACTTGGTTCATAGCGATTTGAGTCTTTAGCGAGTTGTTACTTAGCAACTTGGTGATTTAGCGACTTGTCTTCAAGGATTACAGTGACTTGGTTGATTATTGTTTCTAATACGGTTTTCTCTTGATTTAGTAAAATCCCGTGAAAAGAATCTATTTCCCGGTTTAATCATAGAGTTATAAAATCCCGTGATATCTGTAAACATGTCTACCAACGTGCCCACAATCATCTCTTCTGTTGCTGAGGACGTTCAAGCAGCTGGATCAGATATTCGTCCACCTATGCTTGACAGAACTAACTATGACTCATGGGCTCAACGAATTAGGTTGTACTGTTTGGGAAAAGAAAATGGAGTCAACATTCTCAAGTCAATTGATGAAGGACCGTATCAAGTTGAGACAACTAGAGACATACTTGATATTGCTGTTGATGGCTCGGTGATATTAGGACTGGACAGACCTAAAATGTATGATGAACTGACTGATAAGGAGAAGAAGAGATACGATGCGGACATCAAGGCTTCTAACATCATACTTCAGGGTTTACCTAAGGACATTTACAAGCTGATCAATCACAACACTGAAGCTAAGGCTGTTTGGGACAATGTCAAGATGCTTCTCTCGGGTTCTGAATTAACTAAGGAAGACAGAGAGAATCACAACTGTATGATGAATTTGAGCATTTTAAGATGAAACCAGAAGAAAGTGTCTATGAATATTACGTGAGATTTCACAAGCTTGTAAATGACATGAGGAACATCAAAATGACCATGCCAAATATTCAGCTGAACTCAAAGTTTGTGAACAACATGAATCCCGAATGGCACAAATTTGTCACCTCTGTGAAGCTAACTAAAGGATTAAAGAACACCAACTATGAGCAAATGTATGCATTCCTTCTTCAGAATGAGAGACATGCTATGTTTGAACGAAGGATTCTTGAACAGTTCAAATCTAAACAGGGAGAAACAAGTTCGTCAAATGATTCAAAAACCTTTTACACCAATGTTGGAATTACCACCAAAGCTTCTCAAGTCATACCCACGGGTAATGGTAATTACAAGCTCATTCCTGATCCAGCATATAAGCCTCCAAACTCAAACACACTCATGGAAAGCTTCATCAATCAACTGTCTCTCATGGTTAGTCAAAATATGAATTCCACTCCACACACCAACAATAACCTCAGAACAACATCCAATCCACACAATCAAGCTACTGTCAGAGATGGTAAGGTAGTGGTGCAGAATGTGCAAGGAAGACGGTATGAACAAGGGATGATTGGAGCAGGAGTAGGTGGAGGATATGTGGCTAATCAGAATCGTGGAAGAAATGCCAATCAAGGGCAAGCAAAGCCAATCAAATGCTACAACTGTGGTGGTGAGGGACATATTGCGAGGAACTGCACATTTCCAAAACGTCCACAGAATGCAGAATACTTCAGAGACAAGATGTTGCTTGTGCAAGCTCAGGATAATGGAGCAGCTTTGGATGAAGAGGAGCCGTTGTTTCTTGCAGAAGGGAATGCTAAGACATATGATGCTGATGTGGATGAGCAACCAATTCAGGAAATAGGTCATAATCATCAAAATGCCTTTCAAGTTGCAGACTGTGATGCATTTGATTTTGATGTCGATGATGAACCTACTGCCTAGACAATCTTCATGGCTAGCATCTCACCTATGGTCTCTCCAAAGGTCTCTTCACCACAACAAGCTGGTCCATCCAAAGAATCAATCATCTCAGAGGTATTAAAACTATACGATAAGGTGGATGAGCAAAAGATACATGACGAAGTACAATCTCTTGAAACTTATGAATCAGATATTGATAATGAGGGTAATAGTAATACTGTCCCATATGATCAATATGTGACACAAAGTGAAAGTGAGATTGTACCAAGTGATATATCTTCTGCAGTCAATGATGACTATGTTTTTGATGAATACACTGCGTGTGCCCCTGATGATTCTGTTATCTCTGAACTGAATGCCTATAAAGAACAAGTTGCTATTTATGAACAACGTGCTAAGTTTGAGTTAACTAGCCGTGAGCAGGAAATGGATGACCAAATGCGTACAATTATTAGAAAAAGTAGTTTTAGAGAAGAAGTGTTAAAACAAGAGTTAAACTCCTTACAAAAAAAACTTTCTAAAATGTTAAGCAAAAGCAAGAGCTTCAAGATAATGTTAAAGTGCTTAAACAAGAATTTAATGCTAAGGAATCAAAACTTTTGAATGACTTTTCTAATCTAAAAACTTTGAAAAACAAGCTTGAAAATAAGTTGTACGTACAAGGGAACACCATTCAGACTGCTCACATGATCACTAAGCATAAAGTCTTAAGCGATAAGCACAGTACTCCCTTAGTAGAAGAACCAAATCCCGAGTATTGTAAAAGAGCTAAAGCTTTCCATTAGATTGTATATGATGGTAATGAGATCCTTAAGCCTAGGCAAACACCTTCATGTATTGGAAGCACGGAAGAGGATAGAAAATTAGAAGATGCATCTAGGGAGAAAATGGATAAGAAACTAGAAGATCCTAAGTGTAAAAAGAATAACATAATGATCAAACCCCATGATTACACAAAAGAAAATTGGATCTCCCTGAACAGGTTTAAGCCTCAAACTCAATTAACCACAGAACAAATTTTTTGGAAGAAAGACATGGATAAGCAAAAAGCAAACATACTTGTTGAAACAAACACTCCCCTTAGGAAAGTGCCTGCAACTACTGTGTATCCTCCGAATACACCAATGCATTTAGTTCCTAGAACTATTGCCACTAATAGCAAGACCTTAATCAGCCTATATGTTGTTTATCAACTATTCGTTGATTTTGAGAAGACATGTAAGAAGAGAATCACACCTACAGGGATAACTGAAGGGGAAAGGGGTTTTGAGCAAACTAAAGAATGCTATTTAACTGAGGTCATGCCTTTCTTTAAATAATTAAAAGGTCAATTTGAAAGTCTTCAAAAGGGGATAAACTCGGATATTAAAGAAATGGAAAAGGAATTTGATGCAATGATTGTTGAAGTCAATGATTATGAACGGGAACTCAAATATAATGAAATTGAAAGGAAGAATTTGCATATCCTAAATGAGAACTTAGTATTAAGTTTTGTGGCTCAAGATGTGTTTTATACTGTTACTAAGCATTCTATTACTGCTTCTCAATTTCATGAATTAACTGTTGCTTTGAAAGTTTCCCATGATCGTGTCATTGAGCTTGAAAACAAAAACTCAGAACTAAATGAGAAAATTGATCAGGATGATCACGATAATTTGGTAAAACACTTTTCTAAGCTAGAAGTTGAACATTTTGATTTGCAACTAAAATATCAACATCTCAAGAAAAATGTCAAAACCTCAAACATCAAGACATCCTCAAATGTTCCAGAGTTTGATGCACTTTTTGAAATAAACAAACGTGACGAACAGATTCAAGCTCATTGTAACACGATCAGAAAGTTGAAAGCCCAAATTTCACAATTAAAGGGTGAAAAGAACAACATGACTGGCTTCCAAATGCCTCCTCCTTTAGATTCTCAGTGTTCTCAAACTTTTCATCTTCAAAACTTAGTTAATGTTTTACAATAGGAAAATGAGAGTTTTCTAGAAGAAAATGAAAAAGTTAAACGACACTTTAAAGAGTTATATGATTCAATGAAAGTCACTCGTGACAAGAACAACGAAAAAATAACGTCTTTACAAAAGGAAATTGAGAATCTGAAGAGTCAGGAAAAAGGAAAAATGCCACTTGTCTTTAATGAGAATGTTGCACCAAAGTCATCTGCAGACTGCAAATATCTTGTATTTGTTAAATACATTCCTCCTCATCTTAGAAATAACGAACTTGTGTTTCATAACTATTTCACTCACCTTAAGGATAGTCTAGAATGTTTCCGTGAGATTGTAGAAGAGGATTTCATAAATAAGCCACTTGATAGAGAAATTAGGTTTGCTTGCATTCAGGCCAAACGATCTCAGGAGCTGTTAGAATGTTTAATAGCAACATGTCCTAAATCCGTAGGTGCGAAAGATAAAGCTGTGATGCCTTGTTCTATGCCTAGTTCCAAGTATGCAACCCATTCTATGCCCAGTATTAAGAAAGTGAACTCTAAAGTGCCTTCAAGTAGTTCAGATCCATGCACGTCTAGTTCAGGAATGTAAAAAGTAGCCCAACCAACTAATATTCCCATAATTCCCTCTACAGGAGTAATCAGTGACATAAAAGCAAGCGGGTCAAAGCCTCCAGGCAATAAAAAGCAAGATAGGACCTTGCAAGCTAAGAATGTGCATTGGAAGAGAGTAGAAGACCACCCTAGGAACACTAAGTTTGAGTTGAATAAAACGAATCGTGTTGATTCTAGTATTAGCTATAAGCGTACTGTAATTAATTCGAATTCTGCTACTATCTGCAAACCATGTAATGATGACTGCTTGATTTCTGTTACTACTCATGAATGTGGTGTGGATGATTTGATTAATGGTGTTAAATTCCCAGTTAAAATTGTTAATGTCAAAAATCAAGCTAAGAAGGCTAAAAGGCAAAGGCGAAAGAAAGTTAGAAAACACAGGAAACCCACAGGAAGAAAATTTAGTAATATAGGTTATGAATGGATACTTACTGGCCGTAAGTTTAATCTTAATGAGTTTTGCCCTAAATTTGCTAACTCAATGGCCATTAGAAAATGGATGCCTACTGGTAGAACTATTCCTTTAAGAAGTGAACATACTCTGAATAGGTCAAATATAGAAACTAGCACTTCATCTATTCCTGATGATTCCATTGTTTCTACTTCCGATGTGGGTGTTCCAATCACTGTTACTAACCAAATGGAACCCATTCTTGCATAGGGATCCCAATTATACAGTTATCCATTCTTGTCTGTGTTCAACTGCAGATCGTTCAAATCGTTCTGTGGTACCTGGACTCAGGCTGTTCCAAGCATATGACTGGAGATCGCTCGCGTCTCATGAACTTCGTGAGTAAATTCATCGGGACTGTTAGATTCGGGAACGACCATTTTGGTGCAATTATGGGTTATGGAGACTATGTTGTTGGCGATAGTGTAATCTCCAGGGTATATTATGTTGAAGGTCTTGGTCATAACTTGTTTTCTGTTGGTCAATTCTGTGATTCCGATCTAGAAGTGGCATTTAGAAAACATACTTGTTTCGTTAGAGAACTTGATGATGTGGAACTGTTAAGAGGAACTCGTGGTTCAAATCTATACACCATCTCTATCGAAGACATGATGAAGTCTTCTCCAATCTGCTTGTTATCAAAGGCTTCAAAGACAAAATCATGGTTATGGCATCGTCGTCTCAATCACTTGAACTTCGACACCATTAATAATCTTTCCAGAAAGGATCTTGTAAGAGGCTTATCCAGATTAAAGTATGAAAAAGATCATCTTTGTTCAGCATGCCAATTGGGAAAAAGCAAGAAATATGCCCACAAACCCAAACCCACAAACTCAGTAATGGAAGTTCTGCATACCCTTCATATGGATTTGTGCAGACCAATGAGAGTGCAAACAATAAATGGGAAGAAATATATTTTAGTCGTTGTTGATGACTACTCTCGATTTACTTGGGTAAAGTTTTTGAGGACAAAGGATGAAACTCCAGATGTCATCATCAAACTTATCAAGAAGCTTCAGGTTCGACTTAACAATACTGTTAGAATTGTTCGAACAGACAATGGCACAGAGTTCGTTAACAAAGACTTAAGACAATTTTATGAAAGTGTTGGAATCAGTCATCAAAGAAGTGTTCCACGAACTCCTCAACATAACGGTGTAGTTGAAAGACGAAATCGAACTCTTGTGAAAGCCGCAAGAACAATGCTAATTTATTCAAAGGTTCCAATGTTTCTCTGGGCTGAAGCCATTGCCACTGCTTGCTACACCCAAAATCGTTCCCTCATACACACATCTCATGGAAAAATCCATACGAACTTGTCCATAAACGAAAACCTGATCTCTCCTATCTTCGTGTGTTTGGTGCGTTGTGCTATCCAACGAATGACGGTCAAGATTTAGGAAAATTAAGAGCTAAGGCGGACATTAGAGTTTTTTTAGGTTATGCATCAAACAAGAAGGGTTACCGAATCTACAACAAAAGAAGTCGAGATATCATGGAAACTATTCACGTCACGTTCGATGAGCTGTCCGGGCAAATGGCTCCAGGACAATCCAATTCTGGACCCGCATCTCAACCTTCATCAAGTAGTCCCATCAGTTCTTCTCTTGTACTTAATCCCTCACCGGCAACTCCTTATGTACCTCCTTCAGAAGATGATTTGAAGAAATTGTTTGATCCAATGTTTGATGAACACTATGAGCCAATTGCTAATGATCTGTCAATTCCATCAACAAAGGCTGCTCCTATCCCTGTCAATGAAGTTAACCCTTTAGTTTCTATGTCATTAAGTCAAGAAGCGCCTGCTGCTGATCACTCTGTCTCATCAACAAATCATCAATCATCGAGTGTACATCATGGAATTGTGCCTGACACCTATGATGGAGATAATCCCTTTGCTACTCCTGAAGATGCCCCATTCGAGAACATATTTTCTCCTGAACCATCGTCAGAACCATCTTCATCAGGAGAAAACGACTTTGCTACTTCAGTTCCTCAACAACAACCACACGAACACCTTAGAAAATGGACACATGATCATCCATTGGACAACATCATTGGAAATCCCTCTCGTCCAGTATCCACCCGTAAACAACTTGCAACTGATGCCTTATGGTGCTTCTTCAACTCCGTACTGTCTATGATCGAACCAAAAGACGTCAAAACTGCCATGAATGAAGACAGCTGGTTCAATGCCATGCAAGAAGAAATTCATGGGTTTGATCGACTAGATGTATGGGAATTAGTACCGCTCTGACGTGCTATGATCATTGCTCTAAAGTGGATCTTCAAAGTAAAACTTGATGAGCATGGTGATGTATTAAAGAACAATGCTCGATTGGTTGTAAAAGGATACCGTCAAGAGGAGGGTATTGACTTTGAAGAATCATTTGCTCCAGTTGCACGTATCGAGGCAATCAGAATTTTCCTGGCTAATGCTGCTATTAAGAATATGGTAGTCTTTCAGATGGATGTAAAGACGGCTTTTCTTAACGAAGATCTTAAAGAAGTTGTATCGTCACCAACTGAAGGTTTTGTGAATCCAGAGCATCCTACTCATATCTATCGCTTGAAGAAGGCTCTTTACGGTTTGAAGCAAGCTCCAAGGGCATGGTATGATACGCTATCAAAGTTTCTTCTATCTATTGGATTCAGCAAAGGAGCAATTTATCTGACATTGTTCACCAAAAAGTCAGGCAAACATTTAATTCATGTTCAAATCTATGTTGATGATATTATTTTTGCCTCGACTGACCCCAATGAATGTGACCGTTTTTCTAAGGAGATGGGCTCCAAATTTCAAATGTCAATGATGGGACAAATGTCATTTTTCTTGGGATTACAAATTTCACAAAGTCCTGGAGGCATTTTTATAAATCAATCTAAATATGCAAATGAGATTTTAAAGAAATTTGGATTTGATTCTTGTGACCTGTTGACACTCCCATGATAGAGCGTACTAAACTAGATGAGGACCACTCAGGGATCATGGTAGATCAAATGAAATATTGTAGTATGATTGGATCCCTGATGTACCTCACAGCCAGTAGACCAGATATTCTGTTCGCTGTATGCATGTGTGCTAGATACCAGGCTAAGCCTACCAAAAAGCACCTTGAAGCGGTTAAACGGGTCTTTCGGTATCTCCAAGGAACCATCAATATAGGACTTTGGTACCCGAAGGACACCGGTATGTCACTAACAGCCTATGCAGATGCTGATCATGCAGGATGTCAAGATACACGTCGAAGCACGTTAGGAGGTGCTCAGTTTTTGGGTGATAAGCTTGTGAGCTGGTCATCAAAGAAACAAATGAGTACATCTATATCCTCTACAGAGGCTGAATACATAGCCATGTCATCTTGTTGTGCTCAAATCCTATGGATGAGATCCCAATTATCTAACTATGGTTTTGAATTCAACAAAATCCCTCTGTATTGTGATAACAAAAGTGCCATTGCTCTCTCTTGCAACAACGTTCAACATTCAAGAGCAAAGCATATCGACATTCGACACCATTTCATCAGGGAGCAAGTGGAAAACGGTGTGGTGGAACTTTACTTTGTGAGGACTGAATACCAGTTAGCAGACATCTTCACCAAAGCTCTTCCTAGAGAACGTTTTGAGTTTATCCTCCCACGACTTGGTCTAAAGAGTCTACAACCGGAAACACTTAAATGTCTTCAAGAGGAAGAAGAGGAGTAAAAGGTTTTTCTTCATCCATCTCTTGTAATTAGTTATTCAAAAAGCAAAATACAAAATTACAAAACCAACAAAAAGCAAATAGAAAAATATAAAACTTTCAAAAATTTCAAAAATATTGTCACTTTGTCATGTTTTTCTTGATTCGATAATATCTACGGTATTTGTGCTGTCATTCAAAGAGTGACACAGGTCTTTAGATGTTGTTCGAATGTACATAAAAAAAAAATTAAATTTTTTTTGAGAGAAAGTGAAACAAAGGCTTATAGTCATTTCAGTCTATAACCCGTCTTTAAACAAAGAACAGAGCATTGCTTTATCTTATTTTTCACATCTCATGCTCTGATTCTAAAAACAAATGTTTGTCACTAAAACGACAAATGTTTCATTCACAAGTATTTTTCCTTCTAAAAATTCTTCTGAAAAATATTTTTTATCTAATTGAAAACTAATAAAAATAACTCGTTATCAATTTTTGAAAATCATCTGGACTTGACATTGGTCAAAATCTCTATCTCTCAATCAACAACTTATGTCATTGATTGAGGAGGAGAATGATTTCATTTAAATCAAAAGGTTATTTGTCATACAACTGGTTCAGACCAAAGTTTATGTCATGTTTTCAAAAGATACTCAAGCATGTTTTTGGAGTTTAAAGTCTCAGCTTTGATCCTTATCGGTTAAATGTTTTCATAAGCAAGTCACAATTCTTCTCAACAGCTTTCAAAATCAATTTAAATCTACAGAGATCACAAATCTTAAATGATTTGAAAATTGTGATCGGGGGAGAATTTGTGATTTAAATTGGATTTAAACTGATAATTCGATAAATGGTTTTATAATGATTTACAAGCTTTCCTCCCCACATGTGCCAAACAATTTCAAATTTAACATGCACATGTTGAGGGGGAGCATCTATTTCAAACCAAAAAGGATTGAAACGTGATTGATTTGTTTCAATGTGCAGGTTTTCCCTATTATGTGCAAAGCACTTTCAAATCTCTATGCACATATTGAGGGGGAGCAACTTTTTGAAAACCACATCCTTTCCAAAATTATCCTTAATAAAGTATGAAAAATACTAATTTTGATCAGGAAATTGATGTTGATATCTTTCAGAAAATGTTAATCAAAGAAGTGAATTCTTCCTCTTGCCTCCATGTGTCAAACCGATTTCAAACATACGATGCACATGTTGAGGGGGAGCCGTTTTCTAAAATATCAAAAACGATTCAGGTACAAAATGCTTTGATAATATATCACAAGTACCTGGATTGATTTTCAAATGGTTTTCAATTGGTTCCAATGGCTGATGAACAATACCAAAAAGACTGACCAAAGTTACTTTATGTATGGTGATATAAGGATGGTTAGGTTAGGTATTCGTTCCCTCGATCCCGCCAGAGCCGGAGGGATCTACCCAGGGACAATCCGCTAGATAGTGTAGAGTCCTTAGGTATGATGAAAAAAGGAGAAAAGTAAGAAATGGGAATAGGCGGACTGAGACTGAGCTAGTACTGGAATAAACCCAACAAGGTTCTAGTTATGAAGTCTCGGTAAGCACTGAAGGGGTTGAAGAATGAAAAAGAATTGAATGAGAAAAGGGTGAAAATAAATAGCCCTCCAATAATTCAACCTTAGGGCAGAAACCGGGTTCAATACATATGCCACTGGTTGTTACCAAGGTAACACTGGTATTGAAGACAAGACGTCATGGACCCAGTGACACACTGCACTACAACTTCCCAAGCTACTCAAGTTTCTCTTAAAAGGGGCTTGTTTCATTCTCACGGGGAACCTACATAATCTATCGACTTTCTCTTAGAGATTGTTGATATTGAAGAAGGAGACCCTCTCCCTAGTCTCCGGCATAGGAATCAAATGTGCACTATTGAGTCTAGAGCCACGAGATCATCAAATAAATCTCTGTTTCACACAATGTGGAAAGAGAGATTATATCTTAAGAGTCCTACGCATTATCCTTGTGGTATTGCCAGAACATCTGAGTGATATGCAAACATATTCACAATGAAGATGGAAAGCCTTCTAGAGCCAACATCAAACAAGCTCTTGGTAGGTGGCATGTGAGATCTATCAAATAGATCAACCATGTGACAACTGAACAGAAACAATGGGGCGATTCAAACTTATGAATCAATCCTGGTTCAGGTTATGGATTAACGAATACCTTTGAGAAACCGGTCGTTGTGCTTAAAAATTCTTTTCTTTAGCACATCGAATGTGTATTAATATTTCAAAAATAAAAGGTGTTTATGATTGATAACAGATTTTCCTTAAAACCTTCGTTGTATTGCAAAAAACATTTTATTGAGCAGTACACGATTGTTTTTCAAATCTCTTTTCATCAATCAGTGAATCTCAAAATTCGCTGGTTCACTCACTCCGTGTTGTCTTCTTTGAGACGTTCGGTTTGAGAACGGCTAGAGCAGCTGCGAAACCCTGTCAAGGAGATTCTTCGAATTATACGATCACGAGGCGTACTTGTACTGATCAACGGGGAACCGTGGGCGTGTACCTCAATTCAACGAAAGTGATCAAAGACACTTTCGTGTGTTTTATTGCTAACTGTTGTATGCAGGTATACCCGACGTTTGCAGCTGATCAGAATAGAGAGGTCAATCCATAGCCGCATGCTCACACAACACATTCATCTCTAAAGAAATCGTGATAAGTGCATCAACAACTCTGATATTTTCACTCCATGCTTCTGCTACGCTGCTGCAAATATCATGAATCAACTAAAGCTTCCGCTACTCTAATGAGAAGATATCATGATCCAGATTGTGAGCATGTCGGTCCAAAAGTCACAACATCACATAATATCAACACCACAATGGAAGAGTCAGTGATTTATGTTAGCTGATGATCTCAATGTTGGCTCAAAACTCATTATCACGTGGATCAGTTAAAGACCTCCACTTGGATTAACCAAACATGCAAAAATGAAGAATCAATGACTACGGGCTACAAAGCAAAGAACATTAACAAGAATCCAAGAACAATCTTAATGTAATATCTGTTTGTATTCAATGTAATTTGAGGTGACCTCCCTTAGGGGGAGATTGTTAGGGTTTAGTAAATCCAGTTATTAAAGTGTCGGTCATCTCAAGTATATGTAATCGTTAGAAAGCTCGTAGTCGTAGTTATTTTATGTTAGATAGTATTTAGTTAAGTAACACAATGGAGGACGGACGGGTCTTTACCCACTGTATGCCTGATCCACAGCCTGTAGGTGGCAGTTATGTAAGAAACTATAAATACCCTCTACCTCCCAAGGTAGAGGGTTGGAGCTCATAATAATACTTTTACTTTCTCTCACTAAGTTCCCAAACCTCTAACTTTTTCTCTCTCTAAAACCTTATAGTATACGCCTACTTTTGATCATAGTTTGATGTGTTTGTGAATTCCAATATGTTACAGGTTACTTTTTATTTTTTGAAAACCCGATAGACTCGACCCGATAAGACCGTTAACCCCCGATAACCCGATTGACACCCCTTATTGGCTGTTAAGTCCCCCATGTGACTTTCCGCGCGTTGTGTTAATTAAATTGGCACATCTCCACCCTCTTCCTCCTCCTTCTTCTTCTTCATCTCTAGTCACCACCACCAGTCATTACAACCATCTACTACCATTACAACCATTCACCACCCTCCCACATCAACACCTCCGACCAATTTTACTAACCACCATAATCATCACTAAATTCATAAAAATATCACTAAACATCAAAACCCATAAATATACTTTTTTTTTTTGTCATTTCTCTTGTATTCATCTTCATCCATCATTTTATAAACATGCTACCAAATTTATAAACACAATTTAGAATTAAAATCAAATAAATATCTATACTACATATAAAAGGTTTACCCTCATTTCCTGAAATTTCAAGATTCTTGAAAAGTTAATCTATAAATGGAAACTTTTGAAGTTCAAAATAATATTTGCTAATCATGTATAGAATTGAAAGAATGAAATGTCTTACAAATATGGAAATGATTTGTGCACTTGAAAGAATTGAAAAATTTAGTTGACTCGTGTGCTTTCCAAATGACATGTTTGAAACGTATCGTGTACTCTTAGCTAGCTGTTGAAAATTGTCATTTCTGTTCCATTGCTTATATATAAAAAACCATAATCCTCAACTTCATTTGAAAAATCAATTCGAACCTTAAAAGTTTTTTTTTCCCTCCAAAACAGCTGTTGTTGCCGATGCTTTTGAGTTGCCTAAAAAATACCCTCGTCTCTTAGTTGCCGAAAAAGCTACTGTTGTCGCCGCTGAGTCAACGGAAGCTACCGCCGTTGAGTTGACGGAAAAGTCTTGGGGTAATTTTTTATATTTTATTTTATTTTATTTTTAACTTTTTTTTTTATCTATTTTATAGATCTATGTATTCTTCAATTTTTTAATGTGCTTTTTAAACAAATCTATATTTTCTTTAAATTTTGAAGTTTTCTTTGTATACATCTATTTTTTTTTTTTAGATTTGAGTTGTAATAACATTTTAATTTTTTTTAGATCCGTTGTTGGTATAGCTGCCGTTATTGCCAGAGTCTTCTGCTTACGTAGTCGGAAACCGCTTCAGTTTCCTTTTTTTGCATGTTTTAACGTTAATTGCGAAAGTTTTTTTTTTAGATTTTTGTAATTTCTTTTAGATTTTGTTATACAATGTTTAATGTTCATTTTATGTGTAAAATTTGTTATATGAAGTTTATGTAAATTTTGTAGTTACGTTTGTGTATATCTTAATTTTGTTGTGTATATTTTCGGTCAAAGCCGGAATATTTATCTTGCTCGGCGAAATCTGCTTTGACGTTGTCGGAAACTGCTTAGCCGACTTCGGAATCTACTGCGTTACTTATGTAAAGTTGAAATAAAATTGGTGCACTCTTCTTGTAAATTGTGTTATAAAGTTTATGTATTCTCTTATGTAGATCTATTTGAGTATTTTGGTGCATAAATTTTGTTGGTAAACTTTTTAATAGATTGTAGATAATTTATGTAGTTGAAATTTATATAATATAAAGTTTATTGTGTGTTTTGTTGTGTAACTTTGTTATAGACTTTATTTAAAGTTTGCTTGCACTTTCTTTTTATTTATGTAATATAAAGTTTATTGTGTATTTTGTTGTGTAACTTTGCTATAGAGTTTATTTAAACTAGGGGTGAGCAAAACAAACCGAAAAAACTGAAACCGAACCGAAAACCGAAAAAACCGAACCGAAAAAACCGACCAAAACTAAAAACCGATGGTTCGGTTTTTACTTTTTTCAGAAACCGGAAAATGCGGTTCGGTTTCGGTTTTCGTCCAAAAACCAAACCGCAAAAACCGAACCGAACCGAACCGAACCGAACCGGTTTTATTATATAATAATATCTAATATCTAATTAATATAATATGATTAAATAACTAAATAAATCAAATTTATATATTAATATTCATTTTGTGAGTGGATTTATAATATATTTATCTTTAATGTTTATATTTATATGTGTGTTTGTCGTGTCGCGTGTTTTGTGTGAATAAATCAATAAGTATTCGAATGATTACGTGTATGTTCACTTGTATGTGTATGTCTCATTTAGATGTTTGTAATTGTAGAATTATGCAATAAACATTATTATGCCTAGATTGAAAAAAAGTAAAGAATAATAACTAATTTTGTACATAAACCAAGTTTGTTGGTATAATTTGGCCATACCCAAATATTAACGGTTAGAAACCGAAAAAACCGAAAAAACCGAAAAACCGAACCGAAACCGTTAACAAACCGAAAAAACCGAACCGCAAAAAACCAAACGGTTTCGGTTTTGGGTTCTACAAAAACCGAACATTGTGGTTCGGTTTCGGTTTTAGCTAAAAACCGACCCAAACCGAACCATGCACACCCCTATTTAAACTACTTTTAAGAGGTGTGGATCAAATGAGAATAAAAATAAAAATGAGAAAGGTGAGAAAATGTAAAACCCTAAAAACCGTAAACGTGTAAAATGACTATTATGCCCCTCAAGCTAATGATTATAAGATTCATCGAGCTCGTTTATTTCACTTAACACTAAATCTAAGATTGATTTACAATGATAATAAATCCTTTCTCTTATGTCTACAAGATAACATATCATACATAGATAAGTTAAATGGATTACAAGTACTAGCTACACATTTAAAATTTAGGGTATGTTTGGCAAAACTAGCTGTAAGCTGTGTGCTATAAACTGTTAACTGTAAGCTGTAAGCTGTTAACTGCAAAGCTGTTAACATGAGCTACAAGCTGTATCTTTTTTTCAATAAAAGTGTTTGGTAAGTTAGCTGTTAAATGTAATTATTAGACGTAAAATGACATAAAAGGACATATCTATAATTGTAAGCACATGTTTGGAGGGTATATCAGTAATTTAAAGTTTTAACAGCTCCAAAATGTTTAAAAAGCTTCATGAATCAGCTTTTTATTTAGGAGCTATTTGTTTGAAATAAAAGTTTGAAGTTAATGTATCCAAACGGAGCTACTTAATTTAAATTAGATTATTTTTGTAACAAAAAGCTAACAGCTCCCCAAAAAGCTGTTGCCAAACAGGCCCTTAATGTATCAAAGTAACTTTAGAAACTAATCACTACTTGTTTTGTGTCCCTAAACTCACGCCATTCCCTCCCCAATTTCAGCAAGAAATTCGACCCATATCACCTTTTATTCTTTTTCATTTACTCTCCTAATAACTACCATATTCCCTATCCAAAATAAAATCACAAAATAAAACCCTAACCTCCCAAAGAAATAATGACGGCAAGACATCCCTTTTCCCCACATTTCCCTTCGACCTGCAAAGCAAAAATCAAAGGCAGTGGTGATCGTGGTTCTGAATCAAAGTACGGTAATTGTTTTGGTTCCAAGTTATCGTGGGTTTTTATCCGAAGGGTTTTGATTCGTGGTTCTCTTCGATCCGTTTGAAAACGTCTAAAGGTATTCTTATCATCTTATGTTTATACGATCCTCATAAAACAAACCTAAAATAAACATGTCTCGTTAATATGATCTTGATATAAATCGAATGGTTTTAAACATTCATGTGGTAAACTGATATACATTAAAATGACATGAAATATGGAAATCATAAAAATAATGTTATCGAGGGTAAATTAATGCATGATTAAATTGATCATCGAGCATGTGATCATAGTTTTAATATAAAAATAAAAGAAAGTCATTTGGAATAATAGATCAAGTAAACCATAAGCAGGAGTATCCAAAAAGTCAAATATACAAAACGTGATGATCGTAACACGTTTTCTCAGATAACGTATTATTAGTTTTAATATATCAATTTTGATAGAGTAAACAATATATATTGTTTTTATTCGAAGGAATAGAGTATGTCACGTCATTTTTAACATGGGTGTCTCTAATTATTTGGATTGTCTAATGGTGCATGGTCTAAGGTGGTCATTAAAATGTAAGATAGCATGTCCAACTCAAAGACCATAAATCTGTGAACTAAATTTATAAAATGGTGTGTGTGCGTATGAATGCATGCATGGGTAAAAGGTTTGGGTTTCAATTTGAGTTGTGGGTAGAAGAAGTAAATTGGTCACGTATATATGCAGGTGTGTCGAGTTTGTGTGATTTCATGTGATAAAGTTCTCGTTAATCTAAAAAGGGGTGTGTTCGTGTCGAGTCTCGGTATCGTAGTCGTACCGAGGTCGTGTTTTGAATACGTCACGGCTTTGCCGTCGGTCCGTGTCGAGTCGATATCGCATGCAAATATAGAATTGTCTATATCACGTAGCATGAATTTTATTAAAACTAAATTTACATTTTAACCCCTAAACTTTGGTAAGTGTCGCATGCAAATCCTCAACTTTTATAAATTGACCAAATAAGCCTTACACCATCATAAAGATAGTATTAAATTTTGAAGTTTAGTTACTTGTCACTTGGAACTTTAGACTTTGATATTTTTACACTTTAAACTCTAATTTTGGATTAATTATATTTTAAACCCTAAACCATGATAATTATTATTATTAGACTAAATTTTATTTAATTAGCATTTGTAACCTAAACTTTTTAAAATCTGAAGAGTTACTTTTGGAAAGATGCTAATTATGGAAACTGCACTAAAATAGAAAGTTACTTAAAATGGAAAGTTACTAAAAGTTGAAACCTGCTAAAAATGGAAAGCCGTCTAAAATGAGTAATATGATCTTAATAAGCGTTATCTAATTCATAGGTTCCGGACGGCGGGATTGATTCATCGTGTGACCTTACTTTCCTATTTTGCTTGCTTCAATTGAGGTACAGATATTCTATCCCTTCTCAGTAAGGATTTCTCCTGACTTTTCGATCCTTGACTTTGCTTCACTTATGATATTCCTTTGCTATGATTTCCTTATGCTATGATCCTTTTGATATGATTCCGACATAATCTTTGATATGATTCTGTTCGCTATGATATTCGTTTGTTATGATTATGAACTTCTGATTATGAACCTCTGATTATGAACCATCGATTTTGAACCTCGATTATGAACTTATGTTATGGAAATCTGATATGAACCTTTGACTTCTGAACATTTGATATGAACCCTTATGATATGATATGATTATGCTTTGACTCGTCAGTTTGATACCCGAGCCAAATATGTGTTCCTAGTCATGAAGGTAGCATGACCGTGTCATTGATGCACCAATGGCATGACTCCAGTGTGCACGAGTGATGTTGCACACCGTCCCCATTATGATATGATTATGAGCTCACTATATGTATATGATTTGGCCATTATGTTCCGGGGGGCGTATGGATGCATCCTAGATATGATATGTTTAGTGGATTTAACTATTATGATATGATTTATATGGTGAATGATGTCGTGTGCAATACGCGTCTTCACATTCCAGGAGCTAGCTACTCCATTTGTTACTTGAGGTCTCCCTCCTATGATATATGGTATTCGAGGTCACCCTCCGAATACAATGGTTACTTATGATATGATATGATATGATATGTTTCGGGCTCGTGGTAGATTTCTGACAACCCTTACACTTTTGATATACCTATATTGTACCTTATGTATTCCCCAACGCACCATATTACGTGTTAATTATTCATTACTCGGTACCTTATATGACTCACTCTACTACCAAGATATATATATTCCATTGCTTTGATCTGTCACACTCTCATTCCGTTACTTCAGACTATCGTTCCATTCACGTATCGGGTTATTATGTGTTTATTTGATTTGTTATGCTATTTATGTTTTATGTGACTATTGATTATCCTGCTATGATGTGATTAATATGCGGTTATCGAGTTACTGTTTTCATCGATGATATGTGATCTCACTATTATGTGAACCTCTGAATTGTCTGGTGACCATACCAATGTGTAATCGATAGTTTTGTCGGTTTATTATGTGTGCTTTGTTCGGTTAATCTCGTGGACTATGACTATCCCGTTGTATTCTTATCTGTTTACTGTTGACCGCCATGTTTACATTCTGCCTATGCTACGGTTTGATTGGGTAAATGGTTCAACTTGTGACGTATGGCTTGTTAAATTGTTGTCCTGCTATGTCTTTGATTCATTCAATTATATCGTATGTTGTTTTCCTACTTGTTACGTGTGGACGCCATGTGTGGACTCGTTGGTACTTTGTGGATTATGATGCTGATTATGTTTTCAAATAAGTGTTTTTGACAGGTGTGTTTGACATGTTCACTTACTAATTAATTGCTTCCGCTTGCCTTTAGATTTCTATTTGACTTGTATGGCTTATGATTTCCTGAATTGATTGTATGTTGTATATGTTGTGTGGATATGAAGTCTGCTAAACTTGCTTATGTTTCAGTACTTGTATGCCTGGTTTGTATGTGCTTGTATGCTTGTCATGATGCTTTGCTTTGCTTCGTTCTCCTTGTTATATGTGCTTTGGATATATGTATAATTGTGTTCTGCAGGATCCTCATTGACTCATTGTCTTCATTTCACTGCGACCTTGTTATCGGTTTCATTATTCCATTTCGCATTTCGATTTTATTTAGCTTTCATTTCATTATATCGTTCCTTTGGGCTTTTAAGCTCAGCCGCATTTCTTTTCCTGCGGCAGGTTTTAGGTTTGAAGATGGGCTTTGATGGGCTGAGAGTTGGATTATCTGAGTGGACCAACCCTAGTTACCTTATTATTTTGGACTTATTTTGAAGAGCTTTTGTTTTGAGATTTCATTTCATTTTGGATATTGTATTTTCCTCGTCAGTCAACTGTTCATATGATTTGATACTTCATTTTTAAGGTTTCCATTTGTAAATATTTTATTTGTATGTTCTGATATGACACCAGAATGTGACACTTCTACCCTTGTCGGGTTGGGGTGTTACAGAAAATATCACAATCGTAATTTCAGATGCATTTGAAAAAATAGATGAATTTCCTCTTATATTTCTCTACCTCATTTAAAAGGTGTGGTTAATATTTCTTCTCATCCTTCTAATTTCAATTTATTTTCTCACTAGATCTCTTCCCATACTTTTAAATTTTGAAATTTATTAAAAGTTTTCAATACAAAATACAAGTTTGAAAATTTCAAAGTTTCAATTTGAAATGTTGTTTGAGAAATTACTAACCTCATGTCATGAGAATAATTGATGGCAACTTTGTGAAGATCGTATGTGGCCTATCTTCAACTAAGGGGATGTTTGGTACGCATGAATGGAAAGCTGAGAAAGGGAAAAGAGGTTGATTCTCATGTTTGTTTGACATAAGAATGAAAACAGTGAATTAAATTACCATTCTCATTCCCCATTTTGTTTCTTTAAAAAAAGAAGAGAAAGGTGGAGAATGAGAATTTTAGAAGGACTCTTTTTCTCTATCCATTCTCTAGTGAATGAAAAAATCACGGACAAAAATTCATGTTTTTTTTTTAAATTTGTGTTCTTTTAATTCACGTTTTTTTTAATTCGCGTTTTTTTAATCCACTTTTTTTTTTTAATTAGCGTTTTTTTCTTCGCTTCATTCGTTTTCGTCTATTTTTATATGTTTTCATCTGTCTTCGTTCGTTTTCGTCCGTTTTCATACGTCTTCGCCCGTTTTCATATGTTCTCGTCTGTTTTCATACGTTTTCGTCCGTTTTCATTCGTTTTCGTCCGTTTACTTTCATTTCCGTCCATTTTCATACGTTTTCGTCCGTTTTCAGACGTGTTTTTACGCTTTCA